>MQTX01000067.1:136809-399730 GCA_009735665.1 Angiostrongylus cantonensis
AGTCTCATGCGTATTTGCAGCAGGGCAAGGTGTTGCGTTCCCAGGTTCTGGATAAGGGTTTATCGTAGACCAAACGCGACGTTTGAATTCCCAAGACGCAGTTAGATCCAGGGGATAGACTCTATGTTCGCTCTAAGCCAATTCAATAAATGCGTTTTAGATATACGAGAAAGTACTCATGAATGTGTGCCCGGGTGTGT
Organism: Angiostrongylus cantonensis; assembly: GCA_009735665.1. Taxonomy (NCBI): domain Eukaryota; kingdom Metazoa; phylum Nematoda; class Chromadorea; order Rhabditida; family Metastrongylidae; genus Angiostrongylus; species Angiostrongylus cantonensis. The sequence goes on from MQTX01000067.1 coordinate 137,010, forward strand.
TGTCGCTTATGCGGATTGTGTTCTGTAAGTCAATACGGGCAAAAGCCTCAAATAAAATGACAGAGAAGTAAACAGGAAGCAATTAAGTGTCACCTCCAACAAGTTAGCATTTATTATCCCCACGTTCACTCTGGGAAAGCCTGGCAAGCTACCCGTGAGTATACCAAGCCCCCACGTTCAGAAATCAGCAAGCGGCACGTGGGTGTCAAACGCTAAACATGGAAAAAACTGGTGCTCAACTTTCTTACCTGAAAAGATCCTCTGATTAGGCAGTATTTGATAGAACAGGTACGGAGAGGCTTCTACAACATCAAGGTTATTCTTGACAAACTAAACCGAAGAGGAATAAGTTGACAATCTGTAGAGGCACGCTTACTTGTACCTGACACCTTAATAGAAAACTTGATCATGCAGACGAAAAAGTTAAGGTACGAAGTCATCGGAGTGGCTGAGATGAGAAGACAACTCCCAGTCCACGCGGTTTATGACACCAGATAAATATTGTTCCTCGGAACATGGAAGAGTGGAGAAGTCGGCGGCTTCGCCTTTCCTCTCAACACGAAAATGGCCACGAATATCGATTCATTCGAACCACTAACAGCTCGAATCGGACCTTTACGATTGAAGAGACGTGGATTAGTACTAGCTTTGACAGTGGTTGAGGTCCACGCACCTACATCCAGTTATTCTGAAAACAAACTCAGAGCGTTCAATAGGAACTTGGAGAAGTTCTAGAAAGAAGGCTCTACATTCTTTAAGAAAGGGCCTAAAAGAATATATGAGGAACGTCATACTGTGAACAATGGATTATAATGCAACGAGCAAGATGATTGGCTGTCTAAGTTTGTTGCAGTGAGCAAGACTATTCATGGTAACTCGCAATTTCAGAAGCCCCACTTTCAACGCTAGAAGTGGCAATCTCCCGATGGAGAGCGACATGAAAAAAGAGATCACATCATAGTAAATCGAGGTTTCTGCCTAGGCGACGTCGCTAATTTCCCAAAAAATTCTACAAGAGGGCAGAACATTGCCTCTGTGCATGGCTCTATTTCCTGCGGGAAGGAGGAAAAGCGCTCAATTCGAAAACAAAATCCCACACCGCCATTAATTATTATTTAACCAGTTTGTTAATAGGCCGCTGCGAAAACGGCCTTATAGGCAACTAGTTAAAAAGTACGACCCGATTGTTCAAGATCTTTCTTCTCTTCAGTGTTGTGAAAGCCGAGAGGGACGAGGTAATATACCAACGTGGAATCGCATAACCTGTAAACAGTCGCAAAAGTACGTCTGAACTTTCAACGCTGTTCAGAAAGGCGATGAATGGAGATCATGAAGATAGAAATTCAGGAGCTTTCGTTAAAGCTGATGAGCTGTGGTCTGCGAGAAACTAGAGATATGATTAATTCAAGGACCATTAGACTATCAGTTAGTGATAAGGGGAGAGATTTTGTAGTTAATCCTTGCCAGTTAGATGTTGAGATAACAGAGGTACATCTTAGTGATGCTACCTTTTATTGCCAATCATGTGAAAAGGAATACAAAAGGCAATACCGAAAATTTAACAGGCAAAGGGTCGAAGTAGCAAAGAGAGCAGGCTTAAAATCATCTGTTATTTTTCACTCTAAAATAGATAGACCAACGTGTCCCGTTTTATGCTTACTTATTAAAACATAAGTTAGTATCACCTGATGATCTTGCGTCAACCAACACAACATCCTTTAAGGTTAGACCCATCATCAGCACGAGCCAACGGATCGAATAACCTGGTTTTTAACCCTAATACGTATCCAGTTGCTTCACCACATTCCAGCCCACTTCACGAACACCCAAATGTTCCTAGAACGTCTACGTAACGCGTCTCCTAATAACGCGTACGTGATGGAGTCTTTCGATGTTTCTGCGCTCTACACCGACATATCGAATGACTCCGCAATGCAGGCCACCCACGAGCTTCTTGTTGAACATGAAGGAAGAATAAAAATGAATGGCTTGTCCATCCAGCAGCTTATGGCTTTCTTAGTGGTGCGCCTAAACTGTTTGATCTTCAGATGATCTGGAAAATATTACCCACAAATGAGAGGGCTGGCAATGGGACAGCGGTTGGCACCAAGTCTGGCCATCGCGTTCATGTCTAGAATAGAAGCTCCCGTTATCGAAGTCTGGCCGCTACTCTATTGCAGATACATAGACGACTGTTTTGTCATTTCCTCTATTCAGTAGGAGGTGGACAAATGCTTTGAGTTATTGAATGAGCAGTCTGAGTAAATCAAATTTACCTTGGAGAAAGTGAAAGAGAACTGGAGATAGCGGAGACGATTTTGATATAAAAGTCGTTATCCTCGCACGGGATACTAAAGCGCCAGCGCGCAAGCTTCTTGAGGCTTTTTGGATAAATGCGAAAAAACCTAAAATGAACAGCAGGGAGGAGTGCCCGAGATCACACGTGATATCGCCCAGCACCTTTGCATCGATCGTTTATGTGGGGAGGTGCTTCGTCGACCATATGCTACGCTGATCAGAGGCTCTCGCTCAGTGGAAGGCCCTTAGAAAAACGGTGGGATTTTTCGAGAAGCTGTCGGCCGTGTGACTACCGCTTGGATTCTGGTCTTTCTGTATGTGTTATCGAAGTATTTGACCTAGTAAATTGTGTACCAGTGTACCCTTCCAGACTCTGAAGAAGGCGATTCTGCCGAAACGTCAGTTACGATTGTGTTGTATGTCTGTTATTTAATGGAAGTAAATGTATGCTGTTTAACAACCTCGCGATTGCTGAGAAGGAAAACGACGCAATGTTCTTATTCAGTCGAACACCCGCCACACCGCGCTAGCGTTCAACAAGGGTGACCTCCATGATATTGGTAACTATCGCCCACGCCGCCTGCTGTCTTTCGATTGTAAACTCCACACAGGTAATCCTAAAAAGGATTGGTAGCACACTGGACAATGGACAGCTATATTAGCAAGCAGGATTTCGAAAAGAATCTAGTACGATGGACAACATCCACACGGTAGCATCACTCGATGAAACAACGCAATTGTACAAGAGCCCGCTCTGTATTACTTCCGTGATATAAGAATCAGTTTAGACAGAAGCAGTGAAGGAAACCCTGTACAGCCAGAGACTTCCAACTCAGCACATAAAGATTCTTCATAAGCTCTATAAAAAATCCGGAAATAAAACGTTACCTTTCTACAACGACATTAACATCGACTTCAAAAGAATAGTTGGGCAAGACGATACCACCTCACCAAAATCATTTGCCGTCATCCTCGAGAACGTCATGCTAACATTGCAGTGGGAGAACATTGGAGTGAAAATCGATGGTTGGCAATTACACAGTCTTGGCTTTGGTTGTGAAGACGTTCCTATAACACCAAGCATTAGCCAATCATAACGTATTCTAACTTTGATTACGCTTATGGGAAGGCCGGTTTTCGGCTAATTTTCACAAAAATGTTGTTCATGAAAAACGGATTGGTTACGTATGCCTCATTCACGCTCAACGGAACTAATTTCGCAGAATGATACAGTTACGCATATCTGGGTTGTGAAATCAACATGATGAACGACTAGCTCCATAAAGGTTGATAATAGGACTATCCCGTATTCCTCAAGTGGGCGGAAGGATTCGAAGCTCCGATCAACGTCAACGATCTGAGATCAAAGACGTTGCTCTACAAGTCATACTGGCGCAAATAAGGTAGATCGGGCACGTAATGCGTCCCAGCTATAACCGACATCAGGAAGTCAAAGTTGCTGCAAGGGGACAGTCGCATTTCTTCACGAAAATCCTAGAAGAAGGAAGTGATGCTCAAGAAGTCCCTAAAGCGAGCAACACGAGTGAGCTACCCTTGCATACAACAGAAAGAAATTGAGGATTTACTGGCGATCGCTCGGGTCTCTCGACGATCAAAGGGAAGACATATGATACAGGTGTAAAGCGTACTGCTTACAGATATCTTATAGATTTCCAAGGTAGTCTAATATACAGAGGTTGTTAACGATTTTAAGAGAACGAAGTTGATGCGAAAGGGTTAAAGGAAATGCACGCCGTACTAGAAGTCTGCATATCATCGTAATGGAATAGAAAATCAATCAGCTTGTTAGCAAAATTCATTAGAATCTACAAATTGTAACTCAACTGTTAAGATTTACATCGAACTGAAATGTATTTGCCATTTTAAAGATGCAAAAACTAAACCGATGTCCAACCACTACGTTGATGAGATATTTGCAAAACGCTGGACCGCAGATGTCTATGATGGGGAACGAACGCGCTATTGTCCTTTCCGGGGAGCAACGCGTTCACCACCACACCATGCGGGTCCTTACTTTTGCCTGTCTCTCAGCTAGTTCCATCGATCTTTTGCCATCAGCAATCACCCGTCAACGGGATTGATCTGGGGAGCCCACATCGGCATTGAACCCAGTTAAGCTGAGTCTGTATTTGAAATTTTTTCCAGACCAGATGTGGGCTCCCCAGATCAATCCCGTTGTCGGGTGAATGCTGATGGCAAAAGATCGATAGAACTAGCTGAGAGACAGGCAAAACGAAGGACCCGCATGGTGTGGTGGTGAACGCGTTACTCCCCGGAAAGAACAATAGTGGGTTCGTTCTCCACGATAGACACCTCCGGTCCAGGGTTTTGCAAATATCTCAGCTTTATTAAGGTTATATTTCGCTTAGTCACTACATACCTGATCAGCGGCTCTTCCTAAGTGGAAGCCACGGCTCTGAAGAAGACGATTCTTCCGAAACATCAGCTACGATTGTGTCACATGTGTGTTTTTCTATGGAAGTAAATGCATGCTGTTTAACAACCTTGTGATTGCTGAGAGAGAAAACGACAAATTCAAAATTCATTGTCGAGATTAATAGAAAGTCCAACCTGGGAAATATTACAACGATTGCAATCCTTTTAGCCTTTCTTTCAAAGAGTATGTTTTCACATAGGAAATGACTGAGCACATATTATACCATAAACCTCTTACTTTTTCCTTTTCTGTCTCTTTTTGGACAGTGCGAGCGAAACTAGCCACCACATAATAAGCCTCTTCCAAATCTCTCCATATATCCAATATATATTTTATCACCTCTACTATGCTGCGAATTGTGCCCAATACATTAGGCGCCTGTCAGGAACGGATGAGCGCCGCACGCATCATTCTTTCTTATCCCTTATAAGAAATAAGTCTAACACAGATCTATTTCTCATATAAGAGCGGTACAAAAACCGTAAACATTGGTATCTGTAGAGCAAGATTTATAATTCTTATTTTTCAAGCTACCATATACGCTCTGAAAAAAGCTAGTCTGTCATCGCAGTGGATTATGGTACACTCAAAGTGCTCCTCATGATAACCAATGCTTTGGATATTACAGTATTTGACTAGTAAACTTTCCAGTTTATTAATGAATGCCGTTAGTGTAATAGGAAAATCAGCTATTTCATTCAATGACCACGATGTTTGTGCCATTAATTATTCATTCCTTACATATTCTAAGCACCGCCTATTCTTTCTAAGCATGTGTGCCAACAGCATATCTTCAGAAACGAGAAAAAAAACCAAGTTTCTTACAAATTCCTTCAATTATTCTCGATAGTCTCTTCTTTTTTAAAGCCATTTTCATGTTCTTTCCTTCAATCTTTCTTTTTCATTCTTTTGCCTCATCTATTCTTTTTCAGATCATTTTCCTCCTCTTCTTGTACCATGTGTAGGATTGATTAAAAATTTGTTAAGCATTTTCACTGCTCATTTCATTTATTAACAAAAATTTAAAAAACGAAAAAAAAACAAAAACGTTTATTAACTATTAACAAGCGTAGACCATCGACTCGGATCATCGACTCTAATGAAGACGAAGACGTCGAAACGTTAGCCGAAAATAAATATACTTATCAACCTCGTGCAAGCTCATCAAAGAAGGAATACATATTGATTAGTGACACCGAGGTTAAAGGAAAGTCGGTTTCGAAATATTAATATCAATTATTAATTTCACTTATCATCATTGTTTATTCACACGGATCCGTGTTTCACATCTACTCTGCGTATTCCAACATCTCTTGCATTCGTTTTCCTCGCATACGTCATCTACGAAGGTATTTCAACTTTCCTCGGATGGGTTCAGCTGCTGCTCGAGAATTTTTCTTTCGTCATAAGTTCCGTTGAATGTTAATCGAGTGGATTTTTTCTGTAGACAAGAGATAGCCGAGCTAGGGCGTTACGACATGGATAACAGAACGCTAGAGGGATGAAAAGCTTGGTATGCTCGGAGCAGGGTCGAAACAGAACAGCGCTAGTATACCCGCTCTTTTTAATTATATCACGTGGTAAGATTTTACATGTGATGCTAACAGACTGAAAGTTCAATCTAATGTGCCACTCTATTACTTCCTCTTATTCAGTTTACACTTTTTCCTTTATAGAGAAAAAATCTGTGGAAGCAATTTACAAGTGAATTTTTCTATTAACGGATGTGCTGCTTATACAGAAAGCTAACATAATCCTCCCTTCGAAGTATACATTTACATATTTATGTGTAGATTCATTTATAATGTGTACATGTATATCCTCCACCAGTATAGCATTTCATCGCAATTGAGAATATCTCATGTGACAAACTCGGATGTACATGGAGATTTTCTACTGAAAGCAGGAAGGCTTCTCTAGTCTGGAAAGAGTTCCACATTTCATTTTTGAGGCATAGCCAACAGAAAAACGGTACAGGTTGGATAGCAAGGAATGAGGAAATAAGAAAGTTCGAATACACGGATACGGCGCTTTCTACGAAACAGAATCTTTTTTGACTATTTACTTGTCAAATGGGATTTGTGTTGGATTTTGTAGGATTTCTCGCGATTTATGAAAGCACAGAAACAGGAAACGAAAGAAATATACGAAAGAAATATACGAAAGTATCCACGGCTTTCTTTTACGACCACCATTGACCTTTCGAAGCATAGATAAGGATAAAGGATAAAATTTATTAATAGGCGCTACCTAATCCTTCACTTTGACGTCACAGACATATAATGTTAAATGACTGTTTCTTAACTTCTATTTACTGCCTATTCTCTTTTCGTGACAAAGTATAATGTGAAATAGAACCACGGAGATGGTGAGATATGAGCAAAACTCGGAATCTTAGATGGGATTCGAATCTGTGATTACACTTACAGCAGCCTCGATTGATACGGTGGATAGTAGTGAGCCTCTGGTAATGGTAATCGCAGTTTCTTATGTCCACTTGAAATTCCAAGTTTTATTCAAATCTTAGCATCTTTATGGTTTAATTTATAGGAAAACTCGTTGATTTAATCATCTTAACAGTCTCTTCAACAAGTACATGTTTGTTGCATAGAAATGGCTAATGAAGGAAAGTTGGCTAAGTTTTTTAACACAGTGGACGACGGCTAATTTTTCGTTGTTTCCACTGTGACGTATATAGATGTCACATTGGCTACTCCAGCAAATTCAATATGAAACCACCAAAAGTCAGCCGTAGCGAGAATACTATTGGTGGAATATATAAGTGAAAGTAGATTGCCATTTATAATTTTGACTAATTAGAAGGTCGCTCCTATTTGCAACTACACCTTTCAATCATTTACTTACTTACTTCCTGCTTGAACGGCCCGTCATTACTAGTTGTGCGGACCTCAGCATAATCACCATTTTTCGGAGATTGGCTGGTTAAGCCATTGTGGTTCCCTGCAATCCCGAGGACAGCCTGGTCAGAGTCTGCCCTTTCAATCATTTAGTCGATCTTTACTGCAAGAATCAGTAGCTATTTATTGGACTACTTATTCGCTAACGATATGAGTTAGCTTCATGATTTCCTATAAAAAACCTTAGGTCTTTCTTACTTTCTTATTTCATTGAATAATATTGCCGTTATTTTACTTTTTTTTTCTTCTTCTTCTTCTTCTTCTTCGTTTTGCCGAAAAAGCGGGATTTCGTTCTCATTACTATTTTGTTAATCGATGTCATCTTCATAGGTGATCACCGTCATCACCCTGATGAGCTCTTTCTGCTCCAACAATAACCAAACGACCATCAACAGTTTGATGATCGCCGCCTACAGCGTTTCTATTTGTGGATTCTCAATTGTGACCACTGTCCATTTCTTGAATAGGAATGCATTTCATCCGATATTCAGGTATCCACTTTCCAATATATATATATATATATATATTTGATGAGTTCGTCGAGAAAAATTGACGTAAAGTACTAGTTTTAATTATTCTGTTAACTTTGTTACTCAATAGCTTTTCTGCTTAGCAGAATGAGACACGAATAAGCCAGAAATAAATATTTTGCGTTTAATGCTCTAATCAATGACTGCTCTAAATTTAATGATTTCTGTCTCAGTAAATGAGTCCATTACCTAACACCTGCATCACCTATTTGCTCTATAATTATCAGGGGTTCAAGCAAGCACTACCAGTGAAGTCGATATTTGTCGCAAATAGCCAGGTCGATTCTCTTCGACTGAGGAAATCGAAATTAACCCTTTTTTCCATGGCGTTACTGAAGAAGTCTGACCTTAGAATTAACAGCTTTTGTGCTCTGTGCGTTTGACATTTTTTCGAGCCCAATCATTGATGACTTTTCCACAATGAGTGCAGCTAGGAAGCGCGTTGCCCTTTAGATTGTTTTGGTCTGGCTGCATAACGTCGAGGCCTATGAGACTCTCTTTGAGGTCGAATGAGTAAGAATCCAGCTAATTGAGATAAAGCAAGAGGACCTTTTCGTTCCGTTACGTCCTCGATACTGTTGTAAACTCCACACAGCTCCTTTCCCCTTGGTTAGTTCTGGCACTATGTCGTTCAGCATGATATTTTTAGTGAGATTATATTTTTCTTGTGTAAAAACACACGCAGCATTTTAATTCGGCACTGTGTCGTACTTCGGATGTCCGAGGGTAGTTATATTCGAAACGGCTGCTGCATGATTCCTCATCGACCAGGCAACATGTCAAACTTTTGGAAAGAGAATCACAAAGAAGGCGTATCTGTCTTTTTTGTCCTGATGTAGGAACAGGCGGGTTTGGCTGGAGAGGGGATTATTGGAACCACAACGTTGCTGAGATATTTGCAAAACTCTTAACCGCAGGTGTCTGCGGTGAGGAACGAAAGCGCTATTGTCCATTCCGGGGAGTAACGATTTCAACACCACACCATGCGGGTCCTTCGTTTTGCCTGTCTCTCAGCTAGTTCCATCGATCTTTTGCCGTCAGCAATCACCCATCAACGGGATTGATCTGGGGAGCCCACATCGGCATTGAACCCAGTTAAGCTGAGGCTGTAGTTGATATCACATTGTTTTTACCTTTTATTTTTTATCTACGACAATTTTTATGGCAGCTTACTAAACGAAATACAACCACAACGTTGTTGAGATGTTTGCAAAACTCTGGGCCACAGGTGTATTTACAAAATATCTCAGCAACGTTGTGGTTGTATTTCGCTTAGTAACCTGCCGTGAAAATTGTAGTAGGCAGAAAATAAAAGGTAACAACATTATAGGAGCCGTCGTGGACGATTTCGCTGTCGTCACTGAGGTTAATTTACCCTTCTGTCTGTCCTTCGAAAGATTCTGATCTTTCCTGGAATCCTTAGATAGCCGTAGTAGGGCATTCCCTTATCTTCACTGCAGACAGTCGAATGCTGTCGTTGATGCGATGCAGGGTTGTTTTCAAGACACTAGATTTTTTCCAGAGCTATATCCGTTGCTTTAGATAGCTGACAACAATTTTTTAAAATTGTGAAGAAAAGCACGTTTAAGATAACATGGTTAGCAGTACTGCTGCAATGTAATGTTTTTGAGACAATCCAAAGTCGTTCAGTCACTTTTTTTTTTGCAAATGCCTTAACATCGGCAATAAATGGTCCATGCACTAGTATTTCGAAGAGAAAAACATCCTTCCAATGAGGAATTTTCTTTCAGCTTGTTGTTCTTTCTGGTGATTTTCGGCTACACGTTCAGTAACACGGTGAACGTTGGAGAATTTGTGATGGAGGTCTTTGGCGTTGCAGATGACAACAAAGTGTTCTACTTCATATCGATGGTCCATCGAGTTCTATACATTTCTCTTTCGTATGCAGGTAAGTAAGAAAGAACTTCTGATCGATATGGTATCGATTTTAATTGATAAATGCTCTCACTAACGACACGAATGAATGGGTAGACGTTAGTCGATCGTCTTTTATCCTCTCACTTACACTAGCAAGCAGTATCATTGTGGCAATGAAATATTCGCTATGGTAATCGTCCCTTAAGAAATCTCAAAATTTTTCGGAGCATTTATTATTAATCCTTCTTCGTATTTCCTAGGACCGACTTTCTACTAACCTCAGCATTAATCAGGCGAATTAGATCCGCCTTCTGTTTGAAGGTTAAAATTCTACAAAACTTCCGAGTGAAAGCTCAAAATCAAACGGATGTTTTTCACTCGTTGTTCTTTGTAAAAATAGCTCAGAGTTCATGCAGAAGTGAGCGCGACGACAAAAACTAATGGGCAGTTTATCGTTGCTAATTACTCATTGCTTGTTCATCTAAGTACAGAACTAGGCCAGAACAGCTACTTTCATTGTCGAGTGATTTCTTTGTTTGAAATAGTAATAGTAATAATAAAATAATAATAATATTAATAATAGTATAAAATGTCGCATGATAAGAATAAGACTGAGAAACGCCATCAAAATCTCCAACGCCACTTTTTTCTTTTTCGAAGCAGAATGAATGGAACTGTCTGACTGCATCTTTGGCTCATACGCTAAGTTTCATGAGAACAACAACTAATCTAGTGGTGCTTTTATCAAATAAGACAATTTTTCGACGCCGGAAAGATGGAGAGTTCGGCTAGTCTAAGGCGCTAAATCAAGCCAATGGCCTCGTGACATTTGCGGCCATTGCGCTAAGCCCACCACTCATTTACCTTATTGTGATTTAAAATTATGGATAGAACCAGCGCAGAACAATATTCATAGTAAATCCATGAACTTTTCTAATACCTTTTCTAGTTTCATGTCTGGTATTGCTATGAATGTCGCTTTTCTACACCTTTCCTAATAACTAATAAAAAAGCTAAATAAAGCTCTCGGCGTTGATCAATCCCTGAGTGATGCGCCATGCATTCGACTTCATTAAGCATCGTTGGAGGTGACTGAATGCATATCTGGCCTTTACAATGACTCGCGGTGACCGGCCGATGTATCGAGCCATTGCTGCTATCCTCCCAGACAAGTCTGATACCAATTTGCCAACCCCGGAAGGATGGAAGGCTTGGTGGGCCATGGGCGCATTTCACGTGCGCGCCGCAGTGGCGCCTCCAACCACTGCGCCACACGTGCCCTCGTAGTAACTAATACTGTTGGAAATTGAATGACTTGGAAAATAAATGGCGACACAATTTGTTTTGGAAATTACTTCGTGTTAGATCATAAGTTAAAGTGCATTCGGTAAAGAAAACAGACTTTCTGTCTATTGATGAGCACTTTTGTTTTGCACAAAATGACTAAGGTCAAAAGGATAGGCAGTAGATGATAGTTAACACATGTTGACTGAAGTCGTTATCGTTCACAATATGTCCCACCAACGCTCTATTTGAATTGAAATTATCGTCGCGTCAAGGGTGTTGATGAACTTGTCTTACATGAAACTTCGACACAATAACAATATTTAGAATAAAAAGCTCCTCTAATGCAGTGGCTAAGAATTTCCTGAAATGCAAATATGCTTCTTGTTTCTGTTCCCAGGATCAACTTTCTATTCCCCTCGGCATTGGAATATGAATACGTTGTTTTCTTGTTCAGCAATGGCGAGTTGTTATACAGCATACATTTACTTCCATAGAAAAACACAGTACAGTACAACAGTGGCTGACGTTTCGACAGTATCGCCTTCTTCAGAGCTTTGAAGGCTACACAATTTACTTGACCGAGCGCTTCAACAACACTTCCAAAAATACGAAAAACTCTATGGTAACTACATGATCAACAGCTTCTCGAAAAACCATAGAGTTTTTCGTCTTTTTAGAAATGTTACTGAAGTGTTTGGCCCAATAAACTGTACATCAGTATACCCTCACAGGCTCTGAAGAAGGCGATTCTGCCGGAACGTCAGCTACTGTTGTACTGTACTGTGTTTTTCTATGGAAGTAAATGTATGCTGTTTAACAACTTCGCGATTGCTGAGAAAGAAAACAACGTATTCATACTTCTTGTTACTATCCCGGACTTCGCGCACATCAAACTTCACATTCCAGCTGGTACGGCAAACTACTACCAAGCTTGTCTAAGAGGTTAGCAACACTGGCTGATAAAAGTATGAGTTTTGAAAAATAACTGGAGAGGTGAAAAATGCATTAAATTACTTCCGCGTTGTTTAATGACATCGAATGAATGCCACATCCCGAAGGAATAAATTAACGCAGATCGTCTTCTCCTTCGTATATTTTTGCTGGTCAATATTGTACAACCTATTGCGGTACCTCTCACAATAAATTTCTCTCTTCAAATGATGAGCACAGGGACGCATAGGACAAAAAAGTATAGCGGAGACGATTTTGATATAAAAGTCGCTATCCTCGCACGGGATATTAAAACGCCAGCGCGCAAGCTTCTTGAAGCTTTTTGGATAAATGCGAAAAAACCTTATCCTTTCAAGTGGGGCGCCTGTAGCGCAATGGTCGGAGGCCCCCTGCGAAACGTATTTGATCGTTCTCCGTTCCCAGGGAACATCGAGCCTTCCATCCTTTCGGAGTTGCCAAACTATTAGCACACTTGTCTGAGAGGATACGAAGCACTGGCTCGATACATCGGTAGGCCGCTGCTAGTCATTGTTAAGGCTGGATTGCATTCGATTAACTCCAACGATACTTAGTGAAGTCGAATGCATCCCTCAGGCATTGATCAGCGCTGAGTGCTTTGTTGATACTATTAAAATATTAAAGTCTAACAAAATAAGCTATTTTTAGTGGTAGTATGTCTGATCGAAAGGGGTTTCGCAACGAGTTTTGTTCATACATACGAACATCGTCGCCCATGGATTGCTGTTATCATAAGCCAATTTTTTGGCGTAAGTTTCTTTCTCTCATCTTTTTGCTCTTTTCTCTTTATCTTTCTTTTTTTTCATTTTACATTAGCGCTAAAAGGCTTAATTACTTTGTTTATTCAAATATCGTTTCTCTTCAAAACCCTCTGTTGAATCTTTTATTCAGAAAAAAATTTAAAGAGTTTCTTATGGAAATTTTAATTTTTAGTTCATTAAACTTATTTTGTGTTTGGATTAGTCGTATATAAGCAAATCCCTTTTTTCTCAGTTTTAGCAATTTTCTCGAAAGTTTATCCTTTTGAGATAAAAAGGGGGTAAACATACTGTGAAAGATTGTTTTTCTTTATTATTAATAGTATGCGTTTAAGGTATTCCTGATTTATGGTCATTTGGCGCTATTCACAAGTGAGCGCTTCTGTTGTCCTATATAGTATTTATTTAATTATTGATTTATTTATTCAACAAATTTGGAAGTATTTATAAAGACCGTTATGTTAAGGAGCGGGTCTTTTAGATGACATCGTGCTGTTGGGGTTATGGGGAATCACTCTTCTGGTTGGTTCCTTAGCGATTTTCCTCCTCTGCATCCTATTCTTCGCTATTTCTTTTTCCTTACTAAAGGAAAAATTGTAGAAAAAAAGTATTGTTCAGGTATTGATCTTTATTTTATTGAAAAACATTCGCTTCACACTGAAATTTCGCGGTGGAAGAGTCTCACTTTCGAGTCGGTATCAAGTAATCGATAACATTAAGAGCTTAAAGTGAGTTTCTGTAAATTTTCAACGTTTTTTTTTCTTTTACCAATTCATTTTTTTCATTGCTGAAGTCAAAAATGATATGGCAGCTTGCTGAACACTGGAAAGACTCGATTGAAAAAGCAGAAGCATTCCCTCTAAAGCGCAGAAGTAGAGTAGTGAAGAAGAGAGAGTAGACAAAAAATAGAACGGTTATTACATAATGCTGAGATATTTGTAAAACTAAAAAGAATAGACAATTAATAAAAAGGTTAAGATTGTGATTATTACTATAACCTCAGCTTAACTGGGTTCATTGTCTATTTGGGTTCCCCAGATCAATCCCGTTGACGGGTGCTTGCTGATGATTGATCGATAGAACTAGGTGGGAGACAGACGAAACGAAGGACCCGCATGGTGTGGTGGTGAACGCGTTACTCCACGGAAAGGACAAGAGCGCATTCGTTCTCCACCGCAAACACCTGGGATCTGGAGTTTTGCAAATATCTCAGCATTATTAGAAGTTATACTTTGCAACATACCCTGCGATGAGAAGAGCAGGCCACAAATAGAAAGGTGAAGAACGGTGATTGGTTTATTTCGAGAAAAACAGCTGCTTAGAAGTAACGAGATCTTTGTTTTGAATACTGAATGAAAATAACACTAGCAGTAACACTAATGGTTCTAAAATTTCAAGATCAACGACTCCCATTCATTCAGGACTTCCTCCCACTTTTGTATCCCCAAAAACATCTCACACATGCGGGTATTTTGAGATCCGTTATCACTCAACAGTTTATAGAAAAGACTGTATATGGTTTCTGCTGGGAGGGGTGAATGTAGCGCAGTGGCTAGAGGTGCACTACAATATACATGGATTTCATTCCGAACCACAGGTCTACCATGCCTTCCGTCTCTCTAAAGTCGGCAAATTAGTACCAGAGCTCTCTAGGAGGATAGCGGTATTGATTTTATACATCGGGGCACCTCCAGTCATTGTATAGGCCAGAAATACATTCAGTAATTTTTAATGATGCTTGACAAAGTCGAATGCCAAGCGCATCCCTAAGAGATTGATCGATGCCAAATGCTTTATATTTTTATATTTTTTCTACTAAGATACGCAAGCACTTTATTTGTCGATCCGAGAAATTCTTTTATATCATGTTAACAAAAGAGGCTCTGCAGTAGAAACGAGTTGAACGCAAACACGTGGAGTAGTAATGTAATTTTCAATCCAGCATTATTAAACGGCATAGGTAAGAGTAGTAGTGCCTCTTTCTATACCGTTGCACATCAGCTCAAGGCCGCATTTGGCGCAGTGGAGGTTGGAGGCGTCACTGCGACACGCACGTGGAATGCGCCCATGGCCCACCAAGCCCTCCATCCCTCCGGGTTCGGCAAATTAGTACCAGACTTGTCTGAGAGGATAGCAGCACTGGCTCGATACATCGGCAGGCCACCGCGAGTCACTGTAAAGGCCAGATATGCATTCAATCACCTCCAACGATACTTAATGAAATCGAATGCATAGCGCATCCCTCAGGGATTGATCAACGCCGTGAGCTTTATCCTTTTTTTATGTATGTCAGCTGAAATAATGAAAGTATTAGAGAATAGAAACCATTTTGTAGAATGAAGCATTTGTGCTCGCTGTTCACATTAACTAGCTGTATTATCGTCTACTTGCTACTCTAGATTTGTTCAAGGCGACAAGACCATAGTGCGCTTTGTATAGATGTGCATAGAGGGAAAGGTTAATGCGCTCAGCGTAACCAAATCCCTAAACGATGTGACATTTTTCCATACGTAGCGTCGTAGAGAAAACCAATATTTGCTTCATACATGGGCTCGAAGTAGCTTACTGATGTATTATGACAGCGTTTTTATCCTTCTAGACAAGCCTGATAGCAATTTGCTAAACCCTGATTGATAGCTTGGTAAGTGGGCTCGAACGAGTGGCTGGTCTAGTGTGAATTTAAAGGCACCTCTAAAGAGTGCGCTATACGGGTCAGCCTAAGTGCCTCATTTTTTTTACAATAAGTTGTGACGGCTTGCGGAATACGAAATAAGTGCTTTCATTTTTCATGTCAAACTTCGTTCCGCTCTAAAATCCTTAGAAAGATAGACGGTTGGTTAATGAAGTGCTTGGTATCAAGCTAAAAAGCACATGTGTAATGCGTGGTATTCATAAAGACCTACCTACCTGCGCTACACGCACTCTATATATTTGCATGTCTCAGAGATAAACACAGAGAAATGATGCATTTAATAATGCCTACGTTAGCCCTTTAACAATTTGCATTGAAACAAATGATGTGGTATGATTTTGAGCAATTATTTGAAAGTGGGAGTTATTCCTCGCAGAGATGTAATTCTTCTAAAAATGGACAACTAATATACGTTTCCTAAATGATGCTGAGATATTTGCAAGACTCCGGACCTCAGGTGTCTGCGGTGAGGAACGAACGCATTATTGTCTTTTCGAGGAGTAACGCGTTCACCACCACACCATGCGGATCATTCGTTTCGCCTGTCAGCTAGTTCTATCGATCTGCCATCAGCAATCATCCGTCAGCGGAATTGATCTGGGGAGCCCAAATCGGCAATGAAACCTGTGAAGCTGAGGTTTTAGTTATAATCACAATCTTAACCGACGCGTGATTCCTGATGGGAGAGATCGATAAAACTAGCTGGGAGACCGACGAAACGAAGGACCCGCATGGTGTGATGGTGAACGCGTTACTTCCCGGAAAAGACAATAGCGCGTTCGTTTTCCACCGTGACACTTGCGGTCCGGAGTCTTGCAAATGTCTCAGCATCATTGAAGTTATATTTCGCAATATACTCTGCCATTAAAATGAGTAGGCAGTAAATAAAACGGTTGAGAGACGTGTCTTAGTTCCCTACATAGACACGGTAGCGAATCGTCCTCGTAAACCAGGGAACAGTACCCAGATTTATATCTATCAAATCTGCTACAAATTGTGGTAACGATTCATTGTCTTTTGTCTAGGTAGTAAAAATTTAGTTTTTTCGAATATTAGCTTCCACGTCTTAATTAGTGGTCGGGTGCAGATAATGCAGATGGCTGAACTATGCTAATAATGTGATTTCTTGTCTTTCAACATGCTGGTTTTAGTAGGAGACGCATGCACTAGATTCCATATTTGGGACTCCATCGTCGTTCACCACATATATTTCTTAGAAATGACCCGGTTACTGACGGATTGGCTCTAATATTATTGGTTTTTCTCTAGATTTTATAACACAGTAACAAAGGTTATCTACCGAAAGTGTAAGCAATGAGGCTCTACCAGATCATTGTGATAAGGTGCAAAACCACATAATTCTATCTATGATCTGTTCGTCTTACATTGTACAATGCTCCAGAGTTTTTCGAGTTAGTCATAGAGATCTAAGTTCTTCAGATGGACGGAAGCTTTTGGTCCGTTCGTTCACCTAACATCTTTGTCGGGATAGAACACTCACTGTAACTATGTAACTGAAGAATTTTCTATCTCAAATCTTTCATTATCGCGTGGATGGCTTTCAAAACACTCTACTCTCTCGATTCTATCCTTAAACTTGTTTTTTCCCGCTTCATTATGCTACCTGAATAGCACCTCGGCATCAGTGATTTTCTAGAAAGCCTGACAATTTCCTCGATAGTGATAGTTTGCAAGTCTTCTAACATTGCATCTCCACTTCAAAACTTATTCCAGTGAAGCATGAACAGCTTTGGAAGATGGATTTCCTTTTCTTTCTTAAAATTATGAGGCATTCATAGATAATTTTCACTTTCTGGTTCACATAAAATACCAGCTGCTTGTGAAGTCAATAGAGATCAGTAGAGGAGGCAGATGGCACTCAAGACAGAATTTGTTGACCATTGACTTGAATTTGATCCACACCGTTCCAGAATCTTGTTTACTCAATTGGTTACGGTTCAAAAAAAACTAGGTTTCATGATTTTTTGGTCAAGGTTATGGAGGTGTTTGGCTAATTAGATTACAGTCAACCTAACTTTTCCAGGCTTAGAAGAAGGCGAACCCCTCTAAAACGTCAGCTTTTTTAATGAAAAGGAAACCTCGTGTGTGCTTATCAAGAAAACGGCAGATTAATGAAGTTTTTTATTATAATGAGCCGAATAATCCTTAGGAAAAGCCTGTAGAGCTTACCTAATAAACAAATCGTGCTATACTTTCCTAAACTGTCAAATTAACATGACGTTGTCGTAAATGCTACGCTTAATGGCAAGGGGTCTGAGCTTTCATCGGAGCTGGATTGATTTTAGTCGACGTTCCAGAGTCGTTCGTCGTTTCGATATGTCCCTTCGTAGTCACCACAGTCGGGTCGAATTTTCTGGAGTGGAGCACCGCTCGAATGAACTAATCTTTCTCGGAAATACACTTTCTTACGCAGCGGTTGTGGGTCTACTGGCATTCATGTTGAACGGTTTTCATGATGGCAATTCACGGTGGTTTTCATGCATCATGTCGGTCATCTGCTGGTCTGCACATGGTGAATCAAAACTTTTAGAAAGATCCTACAATGTTTATGAGCGTTCCTTCAAAAACGTTAATCCTTTTTTTCAAAAGATATTCCCACTTATAGAAATGAGGAATCCACGAATCCACGAAGGTCTTACTCTACTACTCGAAGGAAATAAACAACGCTGTTGTCGTTTTCCATAGTTTTTTTTTAGACGCTTAAAAGAAAAAACAGCAGTAACGTTTCTCTAAAGGGCCGTTGCAGCATTATATCTTGTAGCAGCGAAAGTCTCAGTAGGGCTTCTTGTTCACTTCGCACAACAGGGCAGTGGCAGGCAATTTTTTGCACGACTATTTTTCAGTGACGTTGCTTTGTGATTTCTATGACTGCTCTATTCTCGAGGACTGAATACATATGTGGAAAATCTTGCGACCAGAACAGGAATCCGGCAAAACAATTTTCAACCTTGTTTCATATTCTGCTTCAAAATTGGTGATTAGTCCTTTTCTGCGGTTAATGTCTCAGAGATTAATCTTGTTTTCTTAGCTTAACACAAAATCCCATTTTCTTCAACCGACTTCAAAACGCGCCTTGTTGGTCCTCACAACAGTTTATGTCGTTGAGCTATATTCGAAGAAATGCTTGATTGATTGATTTGAAGCGGTTGTATGGTTTTCATCAGCTATTATATAACACACACACATATGTTAAATTCTTATTGGAGAAGACCTTTTCTTTTCTTGGCGAAGAATGTGCTGGCGATGGGATAAGCTCTGCAGTTGTTTTGATAAAACAGCATTTTCTTTCGTCGTTCTCGAAATCATTGTTCGGCAAGCTTTTTCACTAGCCAATCCTAATGCAGTCAGAGCGTAGTTTCTTTCCAAGATTATAGTTTAAACAATTTTGTTGTTTGAAGATCAGATCTATGAAGGTTATATCCCGAACGACACGTAATATTTCAACCCCTACCGTAGCCTAGATGGCTATTTGCCTTTAACCTGCTGATCTATTAGTTATCGAGTAACTAATAGTTGACAGTTAACAGTTGAATCTCGAATGACTTAAGTGGACATCAGTAAAGTTTCTATTGCGGTTTCTAGTGGAAATTAGGTCTTCGAGTCAGTTCTCGGCACCTTATGATCACTAGCTTTGAGTAGGATGCTCGACTTTGTAGAAGTTGCCACGCGGGACTTTTTCGTAATTGTCGCAGAGCAATATCTCAAGCGTGCGTAATTAAACAGTTTATAACAATAACAATTCAAGAATAACGAAATATAAGCATTGGTGTAACACGGGCTGTAATATAGTATCATGATCAATAAGTGAGGGTAAGGCGGGTTAGAAGGGAATATAAGGCCGTAATACCTGACTCGCAAACAACAATACCATAGGGTTACACACAATATGTAGGCTTGTAATGTCGTTCTGATGAGGTTAACACGTTAAGGAGCCACATGTAAGCTTGTGATAACATTGCGATGAGATTATGTGTTAACTTGTAAGTACATTGCCATTATGTTAACGTATTAAAGAATACATGCAAGCGAATAAGTATACTACGATGACTGAAAAGACCGACTTTCTATAAACCTCGGCGTATATAGTTGATATATTTATTTATGAGCTTATAAACTGATCTTCTTTAGCTGGTGCGAGGTTGGTATAAGTCTTCGTTGTCGTTGTTGTTGTTGTTGTTGTTGGTGCTGTTGGTCGATGGCTGATGTTTCGGCGATTTCGTCTTCCTCAGAGCCGTGATGTTACGAGTGGGACTCAATGACAACGAAGACCTATACCAACCTCGCATCAGCTAAAGAAGATCAGTTTATACCACGATGATTTTAATGTAAACATGCAATAGAGTTAGCGTGTTTAGAGGTACATGACAGCAAAGTTAATACACAACAGTGACCACATATAATAAGAGAAAACACCTTGGATTAGCTACATGGAGCATCACACACGATGAACAGGGGGTGGACACGATATTGACGCACGGGCTATTTAAATGCCTTCTGGAGGAGGCGGTGCTTTGGCACAGGTGCAGAACTTTTACCGAAGACATTCCTCCACTTCCACATCCGGTTCGCTCATGATCAGATGACTGAGGACGATTTGCCAGACAACTTCATGCCCTTTGTGTTGTCGTGCTCGTGATGGTTTGGAACAGAAACAACACGCAAAAGGTTCCAATTGCATAAAAAGAGTGTGGATAACAGAGGATGTTTGCGACAACCAAAGTTTCTCTGAATGAAGTGAAAACGTTCACACGCTGCAATATCACACAGCAATGTGATGGACCACGAATGTGGTTACCACAGACCTACGATATGATGAAAGAATAGTAGCTATTCTGGCAATGGTTGCTATAGTTTCCATTCGTCTTTATTCTGCTAGAAGACCTCTTAGCATGTTTGAATTGTTCGATGGATTCGCAGACTTTCACATTTTTTCTATGAGACGCTTTGATTTTTAATGTCTTTGACAAGAATGTAGTCACGATTAATTCACCATGGTCTTCAGCACGGGTTCACATCTAAATGGGCGGCTCTTCGGTTGAAATATTGAACTTCTTGATGATCCGGGATGGGCACAAATCTTCGTTGCAAAAAGCAGTTCCATTTTCGCACACAAAATCACTTCTGTCACGACGAGACCGTAAACCATTCGGTATACTCAGTAACAGGCCAAGTGAAATTGCCATCTATTCGAGTGGGGTTTAGTGTACCTCTATTTTCGTTCACATAAGACCTTCTTCATCATTTTCATATGAGAAAACCTCAATTTTAATAAATAGCGAAAGTCATGAGAAGCTCAAGCTCTTATCCAATAAAGAAAGCTAAAAGCTCTCGGCGTTAATCAATCCCTGAGGGATGCGCCGTGCATTCGACTTCATTAAGCATCGTTGGAGGTGATTGAATGCATATCTGGCCTTTACAATGACTCGCGGTGGCCGGGACAAGTCTGGTACCAATTTGCCGACCCCGGAGGGATGGAAGGCTTGGTGGACCATGGGCGCATTTCACGTGCGCGCCGCAGTGGCGCCTCCGACCACTGCGCCACACGCGCCTCACTCTTATCCAATAAATCTCTAAATAACTGAATGGAGTGATTTTTCACTTTTACTCGTATGAATCATCATAAGACGCTGCACAAAGCGTGAAACTTCTTTTAACGGGCCTAGCATCACTAATATTAAAAATATTAAATCGTCCACCGTTCGCGAATCCCTCAGTAATGCATTCATCATTCGTAGCATCGTAGAGGTGACTGAAAGCATATCTAGTCTATAAAATGACTTGCGGTGGCCTGCCTATGTATCGAGTCAGTGCCCCTATTCTTCCAGAAAAGTCTAGTACAAATCCGTCAACTCATGGTGATGAATGGCTTCCTGGATTTTTGCGAGTTATCCATCTAGCGACCAGGTGTGATGGTAGGGCACCCCTAACCAATGCGCCATACACGCCATACACACTGCCTTACAATGGCACTATAGTTCCTTCAAATGCACAAATACTGACTGATATTGTTATTGTCAGTAGTCTGAAAGCATTTGTCTATTCAAGCGCTTAAAGGTCACTGAAATAGAAATACAGGTAACTTATTAATACTGTTTTAAGGCTACTCGTTCCTGTTGTCCTCCTCGATACATGTGTTACGATTCTTGATATGGTAGGAAGTGAGATTGTGGGAATTAAGCCAGCTTTCAGTAGTAAGGCTTGCCTTGAGTCACCAAACTATCTAACTGCCTATTTCACTTTTCGAGTCGTAAGTTCATAATTTCTTTTTTTTCATGAATTTCTGTAAAGTATCAGGTACACTTACCAGGCGCATATTTTTATTTTTTACGGCAGTGTATTAAGCGAAATACAACCACAATATGTTATATTATTGTGAATTCAACTACTGCCTCAGCTTAACTGGGTTCAATGCCGATGTGGGCTCAATACCCGCTGACGGGTGCTTTCTGATGGCAGAGATCGATAGAACTAGCTGAGAGACAGGCGAAACGAAGGAGCTCCATGGTGTGGTGGTGAACGCGTTAGCCAGGAAAGGGTAATAGCGCGTTTATTTCCCACCGCAGACACCAGAGGTCTGGAATTTTGCAAATATATCAACAATATTGTGGTTGAATGTCATTAGCCGTAATATGTGATCCTGAAACTCTTTAAGTGTAGACGCACCGAGTTCTAATCAGCAAAGTTCTGAAGAAAATTGTAGCGCGGTTTCCTCACAAAAGAGGCGCAAAGAGGAAAAAGGCTGAAAGTCTACATCATCGCTAATTAGTTTTACAACTTTTCTGCAAAAAATCTTGTAGGAAAGATACAGAACAAAAATACGGAAATTTTTCGTTTTTTTTTTCTTTTTTGCAGGCATCTCTCATTCTTGAATGGTGCATTCCGTTGTCAATCTTCTGTCAGCAAACAAAACCGGAAGCATACCATCGACTTTGTGAACTATTACGTTTGAGAAAACATACAAAAACAAAACCGAAAAAGGTATGAGCTCCATTTCTGATCATTCAATCCTTCAATTATCTTGACTCTTTTCTTGTCGTATAATTTCGCATTCGACTGTGACCTTGTGAATTAATCCATACTTTGAGTGATAGCTTCAGATTACGCTTGGACAGATCCCGAAAGGCTCGGATTTGAATTCATAGAAAACATCCTTTATGAGTACAAAGTGTTTTCCAGCAGTGAGATTTTTATCCGTGAAATTCCAAGCTCCTGGAATTCGAAAGTGAAACCGCCATAATACAAGATTCACGAGACAAAAAATATGTTTGTTAAGTAAAGCGAAGTTTTCATCTTTTAGATGACAAGTCATTTAAATCAAGCAAGAATGTAACACATCCGTGACGAAGTTGGTTTTTCGAGAACAAACGATTTCTATGATTAAAGCTTTTCAGGATTTCGGAGCTCCACAGGTTATAATAGAAGAAAGTTACAATGATGCTGAGATATTTGCAAAATCTCCGGATCTCTTGTGTTTGTGGTGGTGAACAAACGCACTGTTGTCCTTTCCGGAAAGCAACGCGATCACCACCACACCATGCGGATCCTCCGTCCCGCCTGTCTCTCAGCTAGTTCTATCGATCATTTGCCATCAGCAATTATCCGCCAACGGGATTGATCTGGAGAGCCCAAATCGGCAACGAATCCACTTCACGCATTTACCACAGCGCCATGCAGGTTCTTCGCTTCGTCTTTCTCTCAGCTACCTTTTTTCAATGCATCACTGCAATCAGCAAACATCCGTCAACGAAAAAGGGAAACTTGAGAGATAGGCGGAACGAAGAATCTGCATGGTGTGGTGGTGAACACGGTAGCCCACAGAAAAGGTAATAGTGCGTTCGTTCCCCACCGCGTACACCTGCCCTGAGTTTTGCAAACATCTAAGCATCATTGCGGTTGCGTTTCACATCATGCCTTGCGATGAAAAAGAATAGGCAGCGATTAGGTAGTTAACGTATAAGAGAGTTCTCTTTGTCATAATTACATAAATGTTTTCTGTACATTGTTCTTTAAAATTTGCAGATGTTCAGAACTGAAGAGTGAAGCAATAAAGTATGGGAAATATTTGTCATGGGCTGCGAAAATTTAAAATATCTTCGTCGTAGAGCAATAAAAGTCTTGTGCTATCGGCGAATACTTAGCGATTGTAGTAGTTTCCACTGAAATTAATGAGATCCACTACGAACAAGGATATGTTGTTTGGAAAGCGAATGCGAGTACTATTTTTGCATCTGGTGACCCCTATAGAACTCACGGCGTCGCCGTCGTTTTAAAAGCAGAAATATTTTAATAAGTGATTATCTTTGACGATTTTATGTGATAAACGACTAAAGTAAAAAGGATAAGGATAAGCCTCTCGGCGTTGATCAATCCCTGAGGAACGCGCCATGCATTCGACTTCACTAAGTATCGTTGGAGGTGACTGAATGCATATCTGGCCTTTAGAATGACTCGTGGCGGCCTGCCGATGTATCGAGCCAGTGCACCTATCCTCCCAGACAAGTCTGGTACCAATTTGCCGACCCCGGATGGATGGAAGGCTTGTCCCGAAACGACTAAAGTAGCTGAAGAAAATCAGAAAGAAGATTACTGTAAGAAAAATCTCATGTACTTTTAATGTAACTAGTGCATATAAATTTACATAATACTGAGCTCTTGCTTTTAGATCACTAACGTGCTCGGAACCAACATCATGGGCACACCTAATGCCATCGATCACTTTACTCAACTTCAGCAGCAATGGACGTAGAAAATATGGAATCTACGCAAACACATCCTCTGCTTTCTGTATTTATAAGATACTTAACATCTCGAAGTAATTCGTACTTTACCAAATGCAGTCAGCCAGATTAGTCAGTACAGTCAAATTCGGTTGTCCAAAAAGCCTGAATTTGGTGCTGAAATTAACCTTTAGCTCATTTTTTGGAGCACTCGTTGAAAAAATTGAGAATCCATTGAACTTCATCATATTTCAGCAATAAATATATTCTTAGTTGTTTAACACCACTTGTTTAGTAAACTTTGGTAATTGATTACCACAAACTACATATTTCGTTTCATCGACATAGAGAAGGCATTTGATTCAATTGAGATAGAAGCAGTCATGGAAGCCCTTGGTAGTCAAGGAGTCCCTACTCAGTAATAAAGATTCTTCGTGGGCTGTACAAAAATTTCACAACCAAGATTTCACCATTCTACAACGATATTAACGTTGACGTCAAATGAGGAGTTAGGCAGGGCGATACAATCTCGCCAAAATTATTTACAGCCACCCTCCAGAACGTCATGCGAACATTGGAATGGGATAACATGGGAGTGAAAATTGACGATCGGTCGGCAGATACACCACCTTCGCTTTGCTGATGATATCGTTCTCATAACACCAGACATTAGTCAAGCGGAACGCATGCTTGCGGACTTTGATAAAGCGTGTGGAAAGATTGGTCTTCGACTAAATCTAAAGAAAGCGATGTTCATGGAGAACGGATCGGTTTCGTTTGGCCCATTCACGCTCAACGGAACGAATATCTCCGGATGCTCCAGTTATGTCTCTCTAGGTCGGGAAATCAATATGATGAACGACTTAGCTCGAGAGCTGAGCAAAAAGAAACGAGCGGCTTGGGGAGCCTTCAAGAGCATCGAGGATGTAGTGAAGAGAACAAAGAACACCCGACTCCGTGCCCACCTATTCGACTCAACGGTTCTTCCTGCTCTAACGTGTGCGTCGGAAACCTGGTTGTTGCGTAAGCAGGATGAAAAATCACTCAGTGTTATCGAACGCCCGGTCGAAAGGACGATGCTAGGAGTATCCCGTTTCGCACAAGTAAGGGATGGGATCGGAAGCTCCGATTTACGTCAGCGATCGAAAATCAAAGATGCCGTTCTATGCGCCAAACAGTCGAAGATAAGGTGGTCCGGACACGTAATGCGTATGAGTGATAACCGATGGACAAGGGCTGTTCCCGATGGTCAGAGTTCTTCACGAAAAGCCTAGAAGAAAGATGTGATGCTTGACGAGTCCCTAGAGCGAGCACAGCCCAGTGGACTACTCTTGCACGCGACCAGAAAAAACGAAAGGTTTTCTGGAGCCCGCATGAGTCTTTCGACGATTAACGAGACTACAGGTGATACAGGTGATACATATTTCGTAATAATTTCCACCAGCGACATTCTATTAACCTCGGCATTGGTCAAATAATTTTTTAAATAATAAATAATAAAAATAAAGCTCTCGGCATTGATCAGTCCCTGAGGGATGCACCATGCATTCGACTTCATTGAGTGTCGTTGGAGGTGACTGAATGCATATCTGGCCTTTACAATGACTCGTGGTGGCCTGCCGATGAATCGAACCAGTGCTGCTAACCTCCCAAATAAGTCTGGTGGCACCACTTTGCCGACCCCAGAGGGATGGAAGGCTTGGTGGGCCACGCACGGGCGCAGAAATCGATTCCACGTGCGTGCCGTAGTGGCGCCTCCAACCACTGCACCACGCGCTCCCCAAATAATTCCTTATATTCTTTATATTCTTGTTGAGCAAACGCGAGTTGTTTATTTGTTCATTATTCAAGAACAAGCTGAGGTTTCGGCGGACTTCGCCTTTCTCAGAACCTGGGAAGGTCGAGTTGACAGCAATCTATCCATCTAAACAACTTGTTACTTCTAAACTTTTTTGGCCAGATTCCAACAGAACATTTCTTCTTGACATTGTTTTTTTATAGATTATTTCGTAAACGTCACACCTACCATTAAGCTATTGCAGTTGCAATCATGACGGCACGGAAACCACCACAGTGGCTAGAGATACTGTGCCATGAAATGCTCAAGGTCACTGGTTTGTCCCCACCCTGAACTAACGAAGCCTTATATTATTTCTAATCGAAAAATTAATAAAAGACTTGTTTCGAAAGAACTCTTCCGCGAACTCTGGTGATCTTCTATGGTGCAGAGATAGGAAAGCCCCATCGCGGCTATGCCAGGATGTAAGATAGAATCAATTAGAGCAGATTTCGTCGCCATTCATCATGAAGCCGAAGTTCTTAACAGACGGCTAGACAGATATTTTTAACTCATTGTGGAAGGCGGAGGGGAATCAGCGGAAAGAATGAAGGACGTGCTGAGATAAGCATAATAGTTTAAACTGGGTTATTTATGTAAACAAAGAATGGTATTAATGAGGATAAGTAGTGCTCAATTGTTAAATCTACTCAGGTTTTTCTATATGGATTTTCTAAGCAAAATGCCTCATGTGACAAAAATTCTATCACTGGCAGTATGATGGCCAATTGTCCCTTGAGATCATTATTGCGAGAAATCTTTCTTGAGAAAGAGAATTAATTACTTTTAAGGAATTGTGTATCATTTGTCAACGCTGGTCGTATAATAATCTAGGAGAAAAGGCAAGTTGGCCCTGTTTTCTTCTTAGAATATTGATCTTTATTCACAATTCCCAAAAATCCTATAGGTCAACTTTAATACGCAAGTCATTTTGGCCTTAGAAGATGTCCTTGATGAGCCTCTACGAGGTTGTTGACAGGTTTCCTTCTTCCTAGCTCTCATTGTCTCGCTTTCAGTGTGTTCGGTTTCTCTGGAGGTGTTTTTCCATCGTTCACGTTTTTTCCTCTCATAGAAAGTGAAACAGCCCGCGTTGTTTATCTGCATTTGGGAAGGGTTTTGTTTATCAGAGACGATTCATCAGAAAAACAATTACTAGCTTCCGAGAAGTTCAAAAACAAAAAGGTGAACTTTCTTCTCCTCTTTGACTATCGGTTCTTTTCAGTAACTTATTTCAAATGTCTCATTCTAATTCTCACGACCGACTTTTTGTTAACCTCAGCATTGACCAAATAGTTCTCGATATTCTTGTTGAACAAACAAACATTTTTTCTTTAGTCTTTTCCTTCGTTTACTTCAAAGCCAAATGTTCTCACTTTTCATAGTTTCTACTTCCGCTACAGTATATTTTTCAGACCTCCTTTACTGTCAATTCAACACTATCGATCCTTTCGAGAAAAAATAGCTCCCGCCCTTAGATTTTCTCAATTCGTCTCCATATAAGCCAAGAAAGTATCAAAATCATTTGCTCTCAAATGA
Source organism: Angiostrongylus cantonensis (assembly GCA_009735665.1). NCBI lineage: Eukaryota > Metazoa > Nematoda > Chromadorea > Rhabditida > Metastrongylidae > Angiostrongylus > Angiostrongylus cantonensis. Next base: position 164,909 of record MQTX01000067.1, read on the forward strand.
AGATATTTATCGTTAGGATAACCAGACTATAACGGAAGAATGATATGCTATCATCTTTTTCAAGTAAAACGAGCAAAAGGAACACTCAGCAGGACACTAGTTTCCATCATGACAGCTGACGGTGTTGGCGTAGTGTGATGACGCGCTGTGTACGCGGTGAAGCGCATGGGATCGAGTTCGTGCCATGGTGGAGTGTAATGTCAATGATGAGTATATGCTACGATTTAATTCGATCTCACCATTACGGTGATTGTGAGAGAAGAACAGAAAGCTGAGACATTTATCGTACTCTGGAACACCTAGTCAACATTTTATAACACAAATGTGCAAAAAAAGAAAAAGAAACAAAAGAAAAAGAAGACTCATCCAGCAAGATCGAAGATCACGTATCAAGAAGTTATCGAGAATTCTGCTGAGAACAATAAAATAACGCTAACAAGTTCTGAGGTGAATGAGAATAGTGACGACGATTGTTATCATATGCACGACAACGTCCCTTCACACGGAATGAAACGGTGCAAAAATAAAGCCCACTTACAAATTTGAACTAAGAGAGCACAGCTCACATCAAACCTTATTACTTGAAGTGCGAAATTTTGAAATATAGAAACTTTATCAACAGAATGCTCACCTGCCATCTCGCCACAATGAGGTTCTGAGTTTTCGAAGCTCGCAAGACCTACTTCTTCTTCGTGTCGGAGCTCATGTTTCGGAGAGAAAGGCGACCGAAGGATAAAGCGGGATTTCTATGGAGTATCACTAGTAACATCACGGCTCTGAGGAAGACGAAATCGCCGAAACGTCAGCCATCGACCAACAACACCAACAACGACAAGAACGACAACGAAGACTTATACCAACCTAGCACCAGCTAAAGAAGATCAGTTTATAAGATCATAAAGCAGGATTTTGTCTAGTAGGAGATAAAAGTATGTTCAATATATAGGCGCTGCTTGTAGCCGATGCGCAGGCATGGGAATGTTTCTGCAATTTAGAATTCGTTTTCAATTTTACTTTAAAAATTTTAGTCGGAAATATATTAAGAATTCAAAAAAAAGCTTTACAGAAACAATGCATACCATTAACACTTCCGAAACGAGATCTAATTTCGGTTTCGTTGCGAAATGGGCGACGCCAACTTTTTCGCTCTGTTTTAATACCTTTGGATTTCTCATTTGTCACTCCGGTGGTTTCCACGTGGCCTCGCCCCTTTCATTGTGATTTCCGTCCTTCACATCGGTTTTTCTCGGCGTTTTGAATGATTTTCTGTGTCCTCTTATCATTTGTATGTTTTGTCCTCTTTTGTGCACCATTCCATGTTTTTGGTGCATATGAAACTCGTATGAAACTGAAACTGGTACCAGACTTGTCTGGGAGGATAGCAGCAGTGGCTCGATACATCGGCAGGCCACCGTGTCATTGTAAAGGCCAGATATGCATTCAGTCACCTCCAAACGATGATTAATGAAGTCAAATGCATGGCGCATCCCTCAGGGATCAACGCCGAGAGCTTTTTTAGCTTTTATGAAACTCGCATGAGGGAAAACACTCGTCTGCTTTGCTACCATACTACTCTCATCATTTAATGAAGTTGTCTAAGTTGTGGGAAGAATATTGCGATTTTTACTTTATAGTTATGATATCCGCTCATTCCAAACAATACCCAACAATCGTCATAGCGCCACAAAAATGAGAAAATGGTGAGAAATTGTTGAGGAGGCGTTATTCTATGGACGACGCCCGCCATAGGATCTGCGTTTGGTAAACTACCGATTGATTACAAGGAGTCTAGGAATAAATTTCTGTTACTGAATGCAAACTGCGGAAAAGAAAATGGCATCTGTAGGCGTCACACCGGCAACTCCATCAGGCTCATTATGACACCTAGAGGTGTCACTCCTAGCGAAAGTGTTAATTCAATAGAGCAGCGCCTCCTCTAGAATTCTTTGAAACCGTTTGCTGAAAATCATTCTTGGCAAGAATAAGTGCTACAGCTGATTTTCCACCAATAGCATACTTCATTGTGGCAGCTGAGTTCTTTTCAGTGTCGAGCTGATGTATGGTGCATCCTTCAGGGATTGATCAAAGCCAAGAGCTTTAATCTTCTTCGTCTTTTTAACAATTTTGGATTCGCTCTTGAACTTAATAGAGGAAATGCAACTTTTTTCCATGTGGCGTGCGCACTAACCAACTGGAAATCTACAATATGAGGAGATCGAAAGAGCTTTGCACAACAGGATGGTTCGCCTCTAAGAGCAGCTGTTTAGCACATTTTTAACTTGAATGGTATTTCCTGGTTCACCAAGATTCCTTCCACCTGAAGTATTTACCAAAGAGGCCGCGCGAGGTTGTTGTCAAGTAGTTGGCCGATTAAGAAGGAACTGGGTACAGCAAGCGAAAACGTTGCACCATATATTTTGCACAGAATACTTCATAACTTCAGTGCCGTTTGCACAAACAACTGCCTAGACGTTGACAACGATTGCCAGCAGTCTGGCTCTGAAGAAGTCAAAGACGTAGAAACATTTTCGAAGAAATTTTTGTACGAACCTCGAGCTAGCTTAATAATCCAAAAAACATTGACCATTTCTAGTGAGCTTAAATGAAAGCCGGCTTTTTAGAAGTACTCTGAGCAGCGCTTACGTAATGGAACCTTTTGGTTGTCGCCGTGCCAAGCATAAGAAAACTGGTATGGCCTCGCGGATTTGTTTGCTTAGTCATGCATTTACCAATGTCGTCTCCATGCTTGTCATTTCTTCATCTCACACTTTATTTTTATCACCTTAATTAGTTATTTGACCCAATTTCGTCGGCTAGTTATCGATGCTTCAGCCTAAGACTACCTCGTTTTTTCATGTTTTTTTCTTTAAAACAACCAAGGAAAGAAATAACCAACTCAATGATTTCAACTTATTGTTTGCTGCCAACTCTTTTTAACGGCAGCGTATATTGCGAAATATAACTTTAATGATGCATAGGCATTTGCAAAAGCCTGGACCACAGATATCTGCGGTGGGGAACGAACGCGCTATTGTCCATTCCGGGGAGTAACGCGTTCACAAGCACACAATGCGGGTACTTCGTTTCGCCTGTCTCTCAGCTGGTTCCATCGATCTTTTGCCATCAGCAATCATTCATCAGTGGGATTGTTCTGGGGAGCCCAAATTGGCAACGAACCCAGTTAGGCTGATGCTACAGTTATAATCACACCTTTAAGTTACTATTTACTACCTACTCTTTTTAATGGCAGGGTCCATTGCGAAACGTGACTTTAATGATGCTGAGATATTTGCAAAACTCCGGGCCGCTCAACATTGGCTACATTTCAAGAATTGTAGTTAATTAAGCAACAATGATTACCTAGGCATTTCTTATTACAATGTGATTTGACCAGTTTGAAAATGTAGCGGTAGGAATTCTATTTCCCACTACGGAGGGACGTGAATGTTAAGAAACTTTGGTGGAGTTGTTTTTTTTACCACGATGCTTTTATTTTCTTAAAAAGTCAGTATTCAGCATAGGATTCATGTTTATCACTTATAACTCCCAACACTTTGAATGATCCGTGGGAAAAATTTGGCTGGCTCATAGTTGAAGAAGTCTTACGGACAGAATTTCCGCATGCGATTGACCATCAAGAATTTGTTCTCCGAATATGTTCCTCACAGGACTAAAAAATGTGGCAACCAATAGGCTACGTTTTTGAAGAACACGCCAGATACAGAATAACATCTTATTCAATCGTCTTGAATAAATACTAAAATAGAGTTTCAAGGTGAGGAAGAGCTTTGTCGAGTTGGAATTGGTCGGGCTGCATTTCTCATGTTTTCATGTTACGTCATCTGCCGATTTTTGAACTTGAACAAAGAAAACACTTGCTGCTACTTTATTTAATAGAAGTTGCTTTTCAGCAAACCACACTTTCAAAGTCTTATGAATGGCTTAGCAAAAAATTGTTTTTATTTCTGTTATGTTTCGACACCGGATTGTAACAATTCGTCTTTGAGTGAACTACTAGCTGGCTGAAGGAACTTGAGCCATTAGGACACAAAGAAATGACGAATGACATCGGCCTTGACAATACGCTAGTTTTTGAAAACAGATCTTACAGAGGACCCAAAAAGAGATTCACAGTGAGTAATTGGCTATAGTGTCGCCAAGCCAACGAACGTCACATCTTTCTCAAATCTCCATGAGATCACGTACTTATTCTTCGTTAAAATCACTCTAGAACAAAATCACAGAAATAGTTTTAGAATATCTTATTCGGCTTAGTAGGATATACATTCCGCACTGTATATAATGGAATTAATCAGTTAGTAACATGAGACGCTATAAGCAAATTCTCCTTTTGTCCTTTTCATGAACCGGAACTTACAGTGGGGGCTACTTTTTCAATGGCCGCGAAATGTCTTACCCTTTTTGTTCGCAAAAATTTTCATTTTTGCTCAGCATTAAGAAATAATTCCAACATGCAATTTTGAAAGCTCTAACGTGGAACCGCTAAGTACCTTTAGGAAAAATGCACAGCTTAGCTTTCAAAAGCCATCACAAGCTTCTCTTCTAGTTTATCTTCCATACACTAAGTAGTAGGCTTTGCACTCGCAAATGGTGTGTGATAGTACATATGCAAAACCTCATTCATGCATATGTGCACAGGACATATTATACATATACAGAAATTGTAAGCCAATTCTTCTAGTCTACCATGGCGTTAGGGTAACGTGCTTGCAGACCCATTGGATCGGGTTCAATTTTTTGCCCGTCAGAAAAAGATGTGTTCCGTTGCCTCTTCACTGATTTCTTTGAGATACCCAATTAGCTATGAATCTGCTGTGGTAAAATAGTATTATGCATTAGTCAGGTGAAAGCAATGCCCAGTGACAATGTTTACATTTTCATTTACTGCTTACTGCAATTTCCACGGCAGGTTTTTATGAGAAATCAACCACGACGATGCGGAGATATTCCAAGAACTTGGACCCCGGTCCAGATCGAACAGCAGTTTTTCTTCCCAGGGTCTCACCCATTACATATTGCGCTACGGAAGCCATTGCTCCGCGTTTCTCTCAGCTAGTTCTCTATCTACCAGCGCCATCAACAATCACCCGTTAGCAAGATTGATATGCTGTACTTATATGTTCAGTCAATATAAACAAATTTTACACAGGTCTTTATCTACGAAATAGCTTGACCGTAACTTAGAAGTAGAGAATCGTAACTTGATCGCAAAACAGGATTTTATCTAGTACCTGTTCCAGAGGGTGCGTGTAGCGCAATGGTTGGAGGCGCCACTGCTACACGCACTTCGAGTCGATTCCTGCGCCCATGGCCCACCAAGCCTTCCATCCCTCCAGGGTCGGTAAATTGGTACCAGACTTGTCTGGGAGGATAGCAGCACTGGCTCGATACATCGGTAGGCCACCGCGAGTCATTGTAAAGGCCAGGTATCCACTCAATCACCTCCAACGATACTTAATGAAGTCGAATGCATGGCGCATTACTCAGGGATTGATCAACACTGAGAGCTTTATCCTTTTACCCTTCATCAATCAAAGTAGTCTGTCTCACACACAGTGATATCACAATACCATCGAGTTTTGTTTCGCGTAGAAAGTGAAGAAAAGTACACTGTTAATTGATAAAAGTGTAATAAGAAGGCGAGGAGTAAATCGTTTGATGTTGACTTGTTCTTCAAGGATTTTTCCCATTCAGAGTATCATAAAGCTGAGTGAATGTGTAGTCAACCTATGCAATGATTTGCGATTGCCTGCCAATATATCGAGCCAGTCCTTTTATGTTCCTAGAGAAATCTGGCGCCACATTACCGAAAACTGAACAGCTTCTTTGGATCGAGGCAATGGATCGAAATAAAACTATTTACACGGCCATGCACTTCTAACCGTGATCTATATGTACCAGTGAGCCAGTTTTAACTCAATAGGTTTACATGCATTGAGTCGAAGGTGGGTCCAGAGTTCCAGGAAGATTCTTTGCTCCGCATAATTGATGAAACGAAGAGGTAAGGGTCGCCGGCCGGTTTTTCTTGTTTTCCCATGTTCCCTATCATCGCATTATTTTATCGGCTTGGATTACCATTACCATCACAAGATAGCGTTTTTTCTGCTGCTCCTTTCAGTCCTATAACAGATTCTATATCAAGCCATTGTTCCTTGTGATAAATATGTGTATTTTTGTTTGATAACATTTCGAGGACTTTTCACCTTATGAGACTGTTTATTTGAAAATACAGTGCAGTAACCTGACCAAAAAGGGCGCGTGTGGCGCAGTAGTTGGAGGCGCCACTGAGACACGCACGTGAAGTCGATCCCAGCGCGTATGGCCCATTAAACCTTCCTTCCCTCCGGGGTCGACAAATTGGTACCAGACTTGTCTGGGAGGAAAACAGCACTGGCTCGATGCATCGGCTAGCCACCGCGAGTCATTGTAAAAGCCAGATATGCATTCAGTCACCTCCAACGATACTTAATGAAGTCGAATGCATGGCGCATCCCTCAGGGATTGACCAACTCCGGGAGCTTTATCCTTTATTCTTTTAACCTGTTACTTCCTTGACGAGACGTAAAATATCGTACTGAAAAGAACTGAGTGGGACGGCAGCTTTTCTATGGCTAATTAATCTTTTTTATTTTTTCAGTTATTTTTCTTTACTTCTCATTCTTGTGGTATAAAGAATTTCTGGTATTCCACTCGATACAGTGTGTACTATGGTTTCGTTAACTGATCACTAAAGGCGACATTTACCAACCCAGTACTGTTTTATTTTAACTCCACCAATTACTTAGAATAAATCCATGATTTTTTTCTTAAGGTGACATAATTTCGGAAAGAAGATTTTGACCAGTAGTATACCTAAACCTCGATTTTTAACACTTATCTCGGGAAAAGTTCCAATCCGTCAACCGTTGCTAACAGCTCGTCCGTTTTAATTTGAAATCTTGATAAATAGCAGCAAAGCATTATGAAAGTGAACTTCGAGACAACATCTTTACATAATTTTTTCAAAATTTTTTTTATGTGACCCGTCTTTCCCAGAACTCTCTCAGGGTTCTAAGTGGATGCAATTCGACCATCATTAGGTTCAATAATAGTCATGAAGCAAACTTAGGTGTTGAAACAGCACCTGATATCCCGTGAAAATCTGCAGATTATTGCGTATAACGAATGCAAGGAAACGAGAGGAGTGGACGACACGGGGATTGGCACAATGTGCGATTCCGAGTCATGAAGTATAAAGGATAAAGCTTTCGGGGTTGAGTAATCCTTGAGGAATGCGCCATGCATTCGGCTTCATTAGACATTGTTGGAGGTGTTGGAATGCATATCTGGCTCTTACAATGACTAGCGGTAGCATTCGGATGTATCGAGTCAGTGCTGTTATCCTCCTAGAAAAGTATGATCGCAATTTGCCGACTCTGGAAGGATGGAAGGCTTGGAGAACCTGGAGCGCAGAATCGAACCTTTGTGTAATACAGGGAATGCTTAAGCTACGCGCAACCCGTTAGCTTAGCAGAAGGAGACTTTTATAAAACTTAACGGAGAAAATCTATGTAGTAGAGAAAATGTTTCTAGTCCGTGATTAACAATCTTTCTGTATAACTTCCGTTTATCACAATGGTTGAAGAAGTAATGTGATCGCTTGTGTGTAATTGAACGATGTTGTTGCCCGACAACTACCAGTTTCATTTTATCCAAAGGTCTTCACTTGGTCATTTCTCATTCATCAACCCAAGTAGAAACATTCATCATTCTCGCCTTGCTTCTTCTCTTTTCTTTTCATTCGTTCCCATTCAATTTGTTAACTACTCATGAGGAAAATTACTTGTATACAAACGAAGTAAAAATTTTTACCACAGCGCTAAATTATTGTAAATTGTTTTGCATTAGGACAGCCGATACGGAAAGCTCAGCGGTGAACGAAATTGTGCAATATGCGCATGGACTCGTAGGATGGCGCGCTTGGCTAACCAAGCCAATCACTATTATTCCGAGGTGTGAAAATTGGGGTGAAACCGATTAAGGCTTATTTTAAAAGTAAACACAATTCTATCCGCAATCGTTGCTTACTGCTTGTGGAAAAGACTGTAGCAAAATTGTTCTAGATTTCCAAGAAGTGTTAACTCGTGTAGCATTCAGTGGCATTTGTGAAGAGGAGCAAAATCCTTGAGCAACTGTTGAAACCATATAGAAATTTGAAGACCTTCGTGCATGACAGATATGAAACAATGAAACGAATAGAGGAAGTGTCGGCGTTTACACAGTAATAGGAATAATAGGACTGAACAAAAAACTAAAGTAATAACGAGGTAATAACGGCTGTTATCATTATTATCTGTTCTCATTACGGCAAGATCTCCTCATCCGCAAGATCTCAAAGTCGGTGTCTAATCATCGCAAATGTGAATGTCGTTGGCGTCATGGCCTTTTCATCAAGGTGTTCTCCGGTTTCATCTCTTATTCTATATTCTACTAATCCAAATCCTTACTGTATTATCACTTTAGAATACCAGATTTTAAACAGAGTTTACGGTGGTAGTGTAGTACTCCTTTCCCCACAAATCTCGCATTTCGATGCCTTTTGAACAGTTCTGTATAAACTGAGGTTTTCTAAAACCTTTTCTCTAACAAAAAATATCTGACCAACAAACGTTATCGAGAATGACAGTGATTAAATAAGATACTCATTTAGAAGGGGAGCGTGTGGCGTAGTGGTTGGAGGCGTCACTGCTACACACACGTGGAATCGATTCCCGCGCCCATGACCCACCAAGCCTTCCATCTCTCCTGGGTCGGCAAATTGGTACCAGACTCGTCTGGGAGGATAGCAGCACTGGCTCGACACATCGGCAGGCCACCGCGAGTCATTGTAAATGCCAGATATGCATTCAATCACCTCCAACGATACTTAATGAAGTCGAATGCATGGCTCATCACTCAGGGATTTATCAAAGCCGAGAGCTTTATCCTTTATCGTTTACTCATTTAGAAGTATAAGAGAACGTGTTTTCAGTATCCTTTCTGGACTACGGAAATAATAGCTGTTAACGCGAGCAAACATTTGTGCTAAGAAAACAGACCAGATTGTTCGAAAGAGAGTTACCACAACTTTCTACGAGTGAAGTCGAAAATTTAGTCCAACTGCTTTTATGCCATCAATGAATTTTCAAAGAAAAGAACTGTAAAAAAGTGTAAATGAGGACACTGTCCAAAATTGGGAAAGCGTCTATTTTAGAGGTCAGCGTTTTCTTATTGAGCAGACACGAGATTATTAGTAACGAGCGCTATCCAGTACAATACTGGCCAACGTTTCGTCGGATTTCACCCACTTCAGAGTCTGAAAAGCTTACGTTAATTCAAATCTAGTCATCCAAACGCTTCCATAACAACAATAAAGAAAACCATAAAGCCTACATTTCAATCATATTGGATTCAAAAAAACTTCACACACCGTCTTCTATGAATACCGAGTATTCTACGTGCTGGCCAATCGAGTCATGAAGACTGAAAAATTCCGGGATTAGTAGAAGGCCGGTCCTGGGAATGACTATTTTCTGTGTCACAATACCGAGTTTTTATTTACTGCCTATTACCTCTTCATAGCAGAGTATTATGTGTGATACAACCACAATGATGCTGAGATGCTTGCAAAACTCCGGACCGCTCGTGTCTGTGGTGGGGAACGAATGCGCTATTACCCTTTCCGGGACTTAACACGTTCACTACCACACCATGCTAGTGCTTCGTTTCGCCTCCCTCTCGCGCATAATGTATCACACATAATACACCGCCATAAAGAAATAATAGGCAGCAAATAAGAAGTCATTGTGATTTCGGCCACAATCTCAGCATCCCTGGGTTCATTGCCGATTTGAGCTGCCCAGATCGACCCGGTTGGCAGGTGATTGCCGACAAAACTAGCTGAGAGATAAGTGAAACGATAGACCACATGGTGCTGTGCCGAAAACGTTAACCCCCGAGAAGGGTATTGGTCTGGTTTGTATTCGTATGTTTTAGTTGGCACAAGTATTTTCTACACCTCACCTCGCTTCCAAAAAGTATATAAGATCTCAACACCGTTATTGGAAAGCTTTCTTAGTTGCCAAAATTCGACGTGTGTGGTGCGGGTTCATCTCACAATTTCTTTATCCGAGCTGAAAGCAGTCCGAAATTTTTATCTCAACATTCCTTCCTAAGAGAGTAAGTTTGTCGCAAAGTAGAGCTTAACGATCTTTTTTTGTACTACCTTCCCACTACAAGCTAAACAGAAGATCTCATAAAATAGTGCTGCTCCTCGTCTACTCTAAACTAGCGATTCCTCCTACGTTACTCTAAGGACCAATAGGAGTATGTATCACCTAAGAAAATTTTTTTGATTTATTTTTGCTACACGGCTAGACCTCACGTTTGTCACTTTGATCTCAGCTCTTCCTCCATTCGACTTGCTTCCTCTCATCCACTGTCCAGGAAAATCTTCGAAGTATACTGCAGGTGGCAGCGGCTGCTGCTAGATTTTTTCGCCTTCATTACGAATGTCGTTAAATAATGGCGGAGTTGATTCTTTCTGGAATAGTTGGCTGGCTGTGCTACAGCGTTCTGACGTAGATTAAAAGAGATGAGTTCGTTCTAAAGGAATAACAGATTTGATTTCTTGATTTTATGATCCTTTATTTTTTAAAAGGCCTAATGAGCAGGATCATGGTCGGACCAGTGCCTGGGTAAGTTGTGCCGTCCGCGTAATGAACGAACTTATTACTACCACCGCGCTGCCTTCTTCGCATGGGAAAATAGAGCTTAAAAATAAAGGATAAAGCTCTCAGCGTTGATCAATCCCTAAGGGATGCGCCATGCATTCGACTTCATTAAGTATCGTTGGAGGTGATTGAATGCATATCTGGCCTTTGCAATGACTCGCGGTGGCCTGCCGATGTATCGAGCCAGTGCTGCTATCCTCCCAGACAAGTCTGGTACCATGTGCCGAACCCGGAGGGATGGAAGGCTTGGTGGGCTATGGGCGCAGGAATGCTTGCGTGCCGCAGTGGCGCCTCCAGCCTCTGCGCCACACACGCGCCCTGAGCTTAAGAAATAGAACTGAATATTTCATCTTTCTTCTCTTCTAGAAGTGTTTTCCACTTGTCATTTTGAGGCCTAAATTCTTAGTTTTCTCGTTAGGTGAATAGTAAATATTTCATATGATGAAGCTTAAGGGAGGAAATTGTAGCCACAAATATGGTGCGACACCGCCTACTGCACTCACTATTCATGACGTTCGTTTATCCGTCGGATTAAATATTCACCAAAATCGTGTTTTCATTCAGAGATGGAGGCACTCGCATTTGCACCTTTAATGGTCGCTTGTGTAGTGGTAAAAATTTACCAAAACAAACTTACTTAAGGGTAATACCTCCATATTTTTTGAATGATTTCGTTGGGGCTAATATCGTTCTTTGTTTACCATTATCCAGGCGGCATTTTTGTCCATCCCTTGTTTGAATCTCATTTTTTTTTTTTACCAAACATTTCCCGACTCCGCGTATATTATGCAGATCTCATTCATTTCCTCACATCCGCCCTCGCCACAAGTCTTTAGGTTCGCTCGCTTGCTTTTTGAAGGTTTTGTTTCTTTGATGAATATTGTTAAAATCTAGTCGAGCCGATTCTTCCTCGAATCTCTGAATAACCCTCTTCGTCCAATTGCAGATTCTCATCACAGAGACGCGTTAGCATTTGTGTATTGCTATGGCTGACCTGATTCCTGACGACTCTTGCACCAATTTCCCCACTTTCGATGAAAAGCGGACTTGGTGAGAGCGTGATTACGTTGAGTTCACATTTTTTATGTTCGTAATTTTTGGGCAGTCGTAAGCAACCTGAACGGCTTTCTGTTCTTTATTTATTTCTATGTCATTTCAGTCATTGTATAGCTTGACTAATGTGTTTAGGAGTCCCCTGATTGCGGGCCTCATATCTGTTACAAATCATTGTGTGCGATTCCCTGTTTTCTTCTACATTGGACAATATCAAAGTGCTGAATCACTTCTCAAAACGACCTACAGCCTTAGGCTTCCTAGTGCTGTTAGTATTGCACTTGTGCCCGTAATCTGATGCAATATCACATCGCAATGGTTTCGCATATCTATTGGAAAGTTTTGGTTTCTTGCAAGGAAAGGCCTCTACCCAATGCGCTGCAACCGCAAAGGCGGCATAGTGTCTCTTTAGAGGAACTACTTTACACGTGAAATTAAGGCGTTCCTGCGTTACTATTGAAAAATTTGCAACTTATGTGAGCTCCCCAGATCAAGCCCGTTGACGGGTGATTGCTGACGGTAAAAAGATGTGTAGCCTATGTGTTTGGGCCATTCCAGACGCTTCTAATTTGGTAATATATGAGAATTAACTTAACAAACATCTGCAAGTCTACATTAACTTAGCAAATTAATCAATGCAGCCATTTTTCTGCAGGACTTTACCCGTAGTCTGCCCATGTGGGCAGGCTAGTTCGCTACGATGGCACTACCTCATTTTGGTTCAAAATATAGAAGTTCTCCTGCACAACGAAAACTAATCAATGTCTTCTTTTGTTGTAAGCTTTTCCTTGAAGTTTCTGCCTGAATAGTGAGTACTAAGATGAACATCTGGATCTCTTGAAGGCTTTTCTTTACAACAATTGAAACAAAAGAGCTTGTTTTAAATCAGTCCTCATGTTTTCTGAATATCGCAGTACTGTTATTGTCTTTTTCTTGCTACCAAATAGACGTTCACTTTTTTATAGCCTTGTGTTTAGCCTCTCCTTCTTTCTTCTTATATAAACAAATGTATGCAGTTGAAACATCAATGGGCAAAGTATTTCCCTTCAAATGGCTAAAATTTGACTATCGTCATGCAAAGAAATTGTGGTGCCGAATTGAGATAATCATTTCTTCCAGCGAATCCTCATCTTTTGACAGCTTCAAGATCATACGAAAAAGTTTAAGAATGATGTGCTAAGCACTTGAGTGAAATCGCTTCGAAGTCAAACCAGTTTCTTTTGCCAGAAATCATGAGTTCTGAGTCACGACCATCCATTCTGATCGCAAAAATAATTTCTGGCGACACAATAGAACTTCACTTTTATCCATAGCCTACCATAACTTCTTTTTGGGTGGTTTCGCTCTGTTAAGTAAAAAGGGGAATTGCAGTTATTCTAGCCCGATCCATTACTATTTTATTTCTTGTTGGTTTGATTAGCTTTGCCAGAACTCGTCAACGCGCTAAATGTAACGCACTTTGCACCAACTTTAAAGGAATTCATGCGAATATTTTACTAATTGACGCTTTTGAACGGCTATCACTCTTTATAATGTTATAGACTATTTCAAAATATAAAGGTGAATTCATTAAATGTTCGAACATCACTGCGTCGTCGCGCTTGACTAAATCATTTTGCGCGCGACGTAATCCATCCGGTAATAATCCGAAATAAACTTGAATTTTCAATATTATATTATCCCCGAGGAGACTAAGCCTTGACTCCAACAATATGACCGCTGTAGTTCTGTCCACCTGAATTTGGTCAACATTTTTCATTCTGTTGCTAAGTACTTGAATGATAACGTTGGTGATAGCATAATTCTTGCTAGTTTTTGATTTCAAATTTATACAGATTTTGAAAGATTTTTCGTAAGCTTATCAGTTATTTTTCTATATGTAGTCAAGTACTCTAAGTGGCCAAAAAGTTTTATCTTCTGGTTTTCATTTATGCTACCATTGAGCCTCAGCAGATCAGCAGTTAGGAGAAGCCAAAATAAAGACTGAGATTAGGAACCGTTTCGGTCGTTTCCAGGATGAATGCTCACCTGGCTCGTTCCATGAAAATTCGGTCTGAAAGACTAGGTCGATCAGTCATTCACTGTGGTTTAATGCCTTCAGTGGATACTCACAAGTTGTAGATAAGTACTCAATCAGGACAAGAATGCAGTGTTAAGCTCACGTAGGCCCGACGTTCTTAGAGTTGTTAAGAATAATTTTATGATATTGGTTAGTTGTGTGGTTGCTTCACACAGATTTTCCCTTAACGAATAGTTTTTTGAGAAAATGCATCCAGCAATTGAGCTGCCAACGAACGTCAGTGCGACGGTGCGAAGGTTTTCTTCTCTTTGCCCGAATTCTATTTTGATGCCCCGACTTTCTTGTGGCTACCGGGTACCTAGACCGGCCATCAAAACATTTACTACAATAACAAACTAAAGGGCTCAATGATCATCAGTCCTTCGTAGGTGCGTTATGCGTTCGATTCGATTAATTATCTTAAATCTGATTGGATCCACATTATCCAATAATAAGCCTTATATGGGCCTATCAGTGTGTCGAAACGGTCCATATATTCATTAAAACAAGTAGAGCATCGATTCATCCACTGTGGAAAGGAGGGCGTCACCATCCAGAGTCGAAATCGAACAAACGACCAGGTTTGTAATGGAGATCCCTAACCACTGCGATACACACACCATGTATTTGTTATAAAGCTTTTTTTAAAATTTAAGCTATTCTTATAAGATCATTTAAAACTCCGTTTAAGAATTTCCAATTTGAAACACCATGGTTTTATCCCACCAACAAGAACATTCTCTCAGGTTCTCTAGAATCATGAACATGAAAGCACAGAATTCGACTTAATGGTGAGAGAGAGCTTAACGGCGAACTGTAAAGCTCCTAAAAATCTATGGGCAACAGCCACAAATGAAGCCGAAAGAAGCAGATTGTGAAACAGCATGTGAGAACAGGTAAGTTCGTTTTCTAGGATTTCCTCTTCCGCATCCACATTGTCGATCAACTCATTGACTTACCAATATGCATTGACTACAATTCACTTATTGAAAGAACAAATGACAAGACAAAACCGACAGGAACCTGCAGATTTTTGCGTAAAACGGGCTGATTGGCGTATCCTATCGAGATAAAACTGATTTTTTAGCTCACATGACAAATATTTCTTTCAGTTTTACATCAGATCTACGATACTTCGACCACAAAACCGCTGTGATCGAGTGCGATTTTTCTCAACAGGGAACAATTTCCTTTCCCATCTATGTTTGAAGCTGCTGATTTCCAGTTGAAATCTTTTAAAAAAAAACTAAATTTCATCACCAGCTCATTGAAAGTTTTATTTCAAAAGGTATTTAAAAATAAAATTCCACCATGTGGAACATCTTACATGATTAAATCAATAGGCAATGTACCTTCTAAAGATCAGTATAGCGTCTTCACTGCTTATGCGGACACCAGCATAATTTCCATTTTTTCGATGTTTTGCTGGTTTATTCATTGTGGTTTCCTGGAGTCCCGAGGTCAACGTAGTCGAAGTCTTCCCTATATCATCACCACCGTATGCAGTCGCCGTCCTTGTGGATCAGGGGAAGATTTGCCACCGTGCGACTAGTTTGAAACTAGGATGTTGGTGGGTCCTGGTTTACTCTTAGCTGGGCTTCCTGATGAGAAAGCTGAACTTGTTCTCAGCTTGGGAGACCATGCTTGGTGGATCAATTTCCTCGCTGTACAACGCAGCCCAACACCCAGCAACACTTCCCAGCCATGATGAGGCGGGAAACCGTTGGAAGGTCTAAGTTCTGTCACAGAAAATATTCAACAAATGAAAGTGAGATGCTAATCGTTCTGGTCTTTCTATCTGAATTCTCAGTTTCTTCTTTTTTTTGAGATTTTTGTTTTGTATGATAAAGTATCGCATTTTGGTTGGGACTGTGAATTACATACTGCAGAAGGATAAAGCTCCCTGCATTGACCAATCACTGAAAAATGCGCCGTGCATTCGACTTCACTAAGCACCGTTTGAAGGTGATTGGATGCGTATCTGGTTTTACAATGACTCACAGTGGTCTACTGGTGTATCGAGTTAGTGCTGCTATCCTTCCAGGACAAGTCCGGTATCAGCTTGCACACCCCGGAGGGATGGAAGACTTGGTGGGCCGGTCGCGTGGGAATGGATCCCATTTATGATGCAAGACGCCTCCGACCACTGCGCTACACGAGTTTTTTGACCAGGACCAACCAAAAAAAAAGAGAACGTAGTCTTTTCTACGAAATTTGGGAAATTTCGATGTGAAAGTTCAGAAAGCTTTTCACGCTACCAAATTGTATCCTGTACAATTTCACTGTACAGAAAATTCAAAAACATTCCAGCAATAAAAACTCGAAAAGTGGAAGTGACAAAAAAACCACTTCGTTAATGAGGATACGATTTTTGTTGTTTAGTTTTTTCATCTACTTAGATGACCCAACATCGCTGCCTTGCGGAATCTGCAATGTGTCTTTGTCGAGTCATTGTCTTGTAACCCGTCATTCAGGAATGCATTCGAATTTGTGAGTGGGCTTCTCTTCCAATGGAAGACCTCTTCCTGCAAATCGTGAAGTTCCAGTCAAGTTGACATTCTTGAAATTATGGCGTTGCTCTACTGAAGCGAAACCAAGTGTTTTCCACTAGTAGTTGTCCTCGTATGTAGATCGAAATGAGATTTTAGAGACAATTCTGGCACCAATTCGTAGGTTGATGTGCGATCAGACTCCTGCTTGCCCTAGTTTGAGGTCGAACCGTCAGCTACGGGATCATTAAAGAGCACTTCTTGCCACTACGCTTGTGCTCCCAATGTGCTTTGTGCACTATCGGAATTACAAACGAACTAGTATATCCATTTAGAACTTCAAAATAACCAGGATTCGATGTGGTTCAGAAGAAAGCAAAAGAAGAAAGTGAACAAGAAAAAACTTGTCTGCGCAAATAATTGTTTGGGTCTAGAAAAACTGGCGATAATTGAAAATTGACAATCTTGAGTCTGCGTTACGGAAATCAATTCGGCGCAATTTTCGAAATCGTCGGATGAAAGGAAAATTGACAGGAGCGAATCACCTAGCTCACTCAGCATTTAGCAGTTGGTCACTACATGTTTGGCTTTCAGGTTTCGGCTGGCTCTAAATGCACACCTCTTAAAAGTTATTAGCCTTTATTAATTGAAATGATAAGAAACAATTAGCACACTGGTCAGAGGGGGGGTTAGAGGTGCCCTGCACATTGCATGGCGCACTCCTCAGCGATTGATCAGCGCCCAACGTTTTATCTTTCACATCTTGCATTAATTCGAATGAAAGGATTTCCAACTCAAATTCTCTTTTACACTATTTGGATTTTATCCGTCATATTGCCTTCAAAAAGTTACTTGAGTAACCACTATATTAGTTGCCCCTTCGGAAAGAACTCAAATCGCAAGACAGCATAGTCCAGAACAAAACAGTGCTATCCACAGTGGCTTGCAACGGCTTGTGATAGAGATCTAAGAATGTTCTGGCACGGTTATTTCCTATAAAACCGTATTCGACCGGTGTACAACATGTCAATGACGGGAGAAAAACGTCAAGTGTGCAGAGCGACGAACCTACTGACCAATTGGATGGCTGACGATGGCGCCACGATGCATCGAAACAAAGAAGTGCTGAAGTTCTTAGAGAGTATCCGGAAGTTTCCTTAAAAAGTTATCAGCAAGTGTTTTTAATTATTTAGGATTTTTTACCAAGTAGTGGTGGAGATGGTTAAAGTCTGGATGAAGCAATGTTTTATGCTCCAATTCTTTCAACTTCTTTTCGTGTTAACTGTTTGACACATTCGTCGGACATCGTTTGGCCTTAGAATTAGTTCCGCTTGAATGATTAATAGTCGGAAAATCGTTTCAGTGTTTTTCGATTCACCACGTATTAGCACTGATACAAGAAATCACCAGTGCTCTTCTCTTGCCTGTAACGCCTCCCATCCAGAAATCTGTCACCATCCTTTTTCCTGGTCCTTATGAGAATTTCATGGATTTCTCGCATAGCGTTCTATAACTCCACTATCGTGCTGTTTCCACTAATGGAATAAGCTTACATTTATCTGAAATCTGCCCATGTGATTTAATGACTATGAATTAGGTCAAACTAATAAAAAACAGTTATCACATGTGAAAAGAACAATATCGCGGGCTGCGAGAACATGGGAACAGGTCTCATGATAATCATAGGTGATGTGTTCTCCTTGTTCTTCCTCCTCTTCATTTAATAACGACTATCTCCACTATGGCGTTCATTTCTAGGCAACAGATCTCCCTCTTATTGCCTGATCAACTACTATGCACTTTCTACCACTTATACAGGTCCATAGAATCGAAAGTGTCAAGCATAATTTTGAGATAAACGGAACACTTAGATGTGATGCCAGAAATCTTTGTTGTTCCATCTGTCACCGACTTCTTTCTAGACTTTTATACTATTTGTGTTTTACTCCTCGTTTTATCTTTTGGATCATATGTGATTATCCAAAGCTGTCATTGCCTTCAAATTTCTTAAATTTTTAACTCTTTCAGTTTTCAGACATGGGAATGTCTCTTATGTGCCAGATTTTTCAATATAATGGATTTTTCTCGAATGTAAATGAAAGTGAAAACGTGTTTATCCGACAGTCGTCGACTACTCTAATTGGAAGTGTGGTCTTAGGTGATAATAGAATCTATGACAATCATCTTAACGAATTAATTTCTTGCTCCTTGTCTAATCTAACAATCTAGCCCTTGTTATCATATTTATGGCCTTTAGCACACTGTTGATGGGTTAAGCGATTAGAAGAGAGAGATTCAAGCACGGGACCCGTGAAGGACTCATTTTCACTTATCACACAAATGTATACATGTAAGTATATATTGATTTATGTTACACATAGTCTATCCTTATCTTAATGTTATGGTTATTTTATTATTACAAGCGTTATAATCGTAATCATTTGCTCCACTTATACCTTTGGTCGGTCGACGACTATTATAGCTCACATAAAAGTGTTCGTACACCTTCTTTCAGGTACCAGAACTCTCACGAGCACTTTTATTCTTTAGTCACTATTTACGCATTTTACGTTTCCTATTATGCTCTCGTTTTTTTACTGGTTTCTGATGAAAAATCGTTACACGCAGTTCTTTAAGCTCTCGGCTAAGTTACAGATATTCTCCTTCCAAACGACGATGTATAGCGCCAACACATCAGGTTTCAACAATAATAACCTGCGCTTTATCCTTCATGTGAGGAAGATTCGTGTCTAGCATGTCTGGTACTGACCTTTTACTTAATTTTGCTGAACAAAAGTAAAAAATACAATGAGCGAAACCTAAAGGGCCCGTATTATCGTGAATCCATCAAGTAGCTCCTTAACCTGGGACTTATTTCATTAATGAAAAGACAGTGCATTCACAATAGTATTTCAAATATATAAATTAGCCATAATATGGAAGGCAAAGCAACTAAGAACGAAGCAATACGGTTCGAATTTTCTTAATCTTCCAGTTTCAACCTTAACATCTTTAAGCCTCATCACTTGAAAATTATTGTTTTGCTAACCGCTATCTATTAGCCAACATAATGTCGACTGCTGCAGAGTGGTTTATCTATAAAAAAAAACAAATTATTATCAACGGAAAGTCATTGTTAACATAATCCATCTTACATAAATGAGCGCTGTCGTGTGAAGTTGTCTCATTCGTGCGGTGCTCGCTGGATGAAGATCCGATTCGGTACGATAACGAAGATACTAAAACAAAAAGACGAACGACTGTGGACCACTGACTCGGATCGTCAGCTCAAATGAAGACGACGACGTCGGAACGTTAGTCGAATGAAGCAAATTTATCAACCTCGTATAAGCTCATCGTTTGAACACGTGTTGATTAAGTCCAATTTCAATTCATCATTTCATCATAAGAATGTTTTCAGTGGAAGAAGCGTCTGCCATAGTTTTTTCGCTCATCTATTCTTGTATCTGATGAGAAGTAAGCAGTGTGAAAACATATTTTGAATTACGTCGTTATGATTTCGGCACTGCATAACACTAGATTTACGTAGGAACCATCTTTCATTGCTACAAACATGGCGCTTTCCGTACCACATACGCTAATAAGTGGTGGAAGCCTTAATGCTATCCATCTTATTTCAGTGTTAAAGTGCAACTCACTTAGATGTTACGATTATCCGTCTTCACATTAATCACATTGTCCGTTTTGTTTTTTCCCATGGGCTGATGACGGATCCGTAGCAACGCCAACCCAAGTGATTCGTCATCATCACATCCACCAGATCGTGTGGATCAGATAGAGCATTACTTCACTATGTAGGATTTTTTCTTCAGAATGGTGAGGAACACTGACATTGAATTACTCTTAGTTGCTCTTCTAAGTGGAAAAGTCTAGTTTTTTTTCTTTCGTAGACTCTGTGATTCTGGTGAAAGTGATGAAAGTTCAGCTGTCCATGGTTTCAAATCCATCAGTAAGTCAACTAAATAGAAAACAAGACTTCATAGCTCCCATTCTTTTTCATTTTAAAAGAAATCGAAATCTCAACAGAACGATGAATGAAAGAAGCTTTAATCCTATGTTCCCGAAAAGCAGCTTTAATGGAGCTTGTAACTTTCGAATACAATATCGGTCTAATCGCATAATTTGATTTAAGTGATTGGTTTGTTTGGTCGAGTTCTCATTTGATTAGGGTGTTACACTTTTCTAATCGGCTGGAACATTTAATTTCACGGCGAAAGTTTTTCTTTGAAGGTCAACAGCTCACGGTTCCTGTGAGCTTTAAAACCTTCCAATTTTGTAATAGTACCCAGGATCGACTTTCTATTCCTTCCAATTTTGTTTCTTTAATTCGTTGTAGTTCGCAGTTCTCCTTCAGCCATTCAATCATTTTGTAGTACAAAGACAAATTTCCCAGGCAATAAGATAGGAAATCGACAAAGAATATAAGCAGTTCTCGTTAAAAAAAAAATTCGGTTTTGTCGACTTTTTTAAGCGGTGTATTAGAGAGACCGTAAAAGCGAAGAAACTATGATTTGGTATTAGTACCCAGGATCGACTTTCTATTAACCTCGGCATTGAACTAATGCGCAGCTTACTAGGTCAAACACTTCAACAGCACAAACATAAAGATGAGAATCTGATCGATAATTGCAAGATCTACTGGCTTCTCGAACTATGATTTGGGATCGATCTGAAGAAAATTCAGGTTGCACATTCCTTCTACGCTGCTACCATATCTGCGAATCTTTCAGTGATTGGTTAATTGGCACAATCAACTACGACCACTAGATTGGCGTTGAGATGTTCAAAGAAGACCCTGTCTTCCAGAAACAGCAGGAAGAGTCTCGAAAAATAAATATCGACTGCGCATTCACATAATGAGAGGACAAGATGAAAAATGGGTGAAGAAAAAGAAAATTAGTGTGGATCTCGGCAAAATCAACACAACCCCGAAGAAGACTCACAAAAAAAAGGTGTCGGACATGCTTGTTGTACGCATGCATCCGTGAATTCTATTCAACGCTGGAATCAATTTCGAGTTCCTCAAGGCGAAGTCGAACTCACATGCAAATGCCAAAACCTTCACTGAACAGCAATTACGAGAAAATGAAACGAATTTGAGAAGTGCTACCTTCCATAGCGATATGCTGCATACGAATCGTCGAGGAAAGTGGGTGAGAAATATTTCATAATAAAAGGATAATATATAAGCAATGATTCTGAGATATTTGCAAAACTCCAGACCGTAAATGTCTGCGGTGGAAATGGAGAAAGCTATTACTCTTTCCGAGGAGTAATGGGTTCACCACCATATCAAACGAGCCCTTCGTTTCGCCTTTCGTTCAACCGTGTTTTATAAGTGGTATCAGTAACCACCCGTAAACGAGATTGAATGAGAGTCACAAGACGGTAATGAGCATAGTTAAGCTGAAGCTTTAGTGTAAATCACAATGGAGTCATTTTTTCTATCTATTCCTGAGTGGGCTTAAAACAGATTTGTACCAAACAGATCAATCCTGTTGACGGGTGGTTGCTGATAGCACCTATAAATTACGGCAGACGTGTTACTCCCGGGAAAGGACAACAGCGCGTTCGTTCTCCACCGCACACACCTGCAGTCCGGAGTTTTGCAAATATCTCAGCGTCATATTAGTTGTACTTCCTTGTGTTTTGTGAAAATCGGCATTTTTTGACCTTTTACATTATATACTATTCGTAGAATTTGATGACCTCGTTCAGCTGTACGGCCCGCCCACGAGGTGGGCCCGAGTGACAGATAAGGAGTAAGATGCGTGGACCAGAGATTTTCTTAGATATCTAGCGTTTGAAGGTCATACACCTGGGTTTACCTATTCATTTTCGTATACACGCAATTATATTCGTGCATATGTTTACGGACACATTGAAATGCAAACATGGATTGTTTTCAGCAAGTAACAACTACACCTATTCCGAGAGTTTCCAGTATACCCGGCCTATTATCGTAGAGCCTGACAAGCTAACCGTAACTGGTCATTAATTAAATAATACCAGAAATAAAGGTGGCCTTACGAATCGTGCGAATTTCGTGGCGACAATCGTCTGTGGGTAACAAGAGGGATACTATGGACGGGTACAAAGACGAATCCAATAGCATAATGGCTGATAATACCATTGGTGGAAGTTTGTCTAAGCGTATTTGATAAGAAATCAGTCAGTATGCGCGACATTTTCAACCACGCTAATAATCAGGGCTGAAGCGATTTCAGAAAACGTTCTTTTTTCAAATGTGCTATGTCGTACAAAACCTAGGAAAGTGAATTAGGGCGAAATCCGACACCCGCTACCCTGCTCCTCCGACATTATCATTTCTCTCTAAGTTCCATTATATTTGCAAATTTCGAGTTACTGTTGATTTTCAATTCCTTTATAGTAAAAGGAATTAAAAATTATAGTCTTGAGCAAATCGAAGTTTGTCGTTTTTTCTACCTTCGGACTTGGAGTCTCTTCAGATTTAGTTTTGTTATAGCCAATTCGAGTTTTAGCCATTGACCAGGAAAAATTTCTTACATACCAGATTTTTAAATTCTTTATTACTCTGTTAAGTGTTTAAATAAGATTAAAACTTAATATCGTTCCCATTGAGAACAACCAGCGTTTTCTTTTCACTTTCTCCAAATAACTTCATTAATTCGGCATTCCCTTATAATGGAAAATTTTTTTGGTTTGTATTTATTTGAGCGGTCTTGACGTGTGATGTCGAACCTAGCACTATCTCAATTCGTTTCTTTTGCATCCTTCATCACGACTGCCTTCGGATTCATATTGTAGGTGTTTTCAACTCCCACTTGAAGACGATGAATCTTGGTTGAGTTGATTCTTACAAAAATCTCTATTAGAGCGTCGCACTCCGAGTTCCCGTTTAAATTTTAGAAAAAAGATAAAGCTTTTGGTGTTGATCAATCCCTGAGGGATGCGCCATGCATTCGACTTCATTAAGCATCGTTGGAGGTGATTGAATGCATATCTGCCCTTTACAATGACTCGCGGTAACCTATCGATATATCGAGCCAGTGATGATATCCTCCCATACGTTTGGTAACAATTTGCCGACTCCGGAGGGATGGAAAGTTTGGTGGGCCATGGGCGCAAGAATCGATTCCACGTGTGTGTCGCAGTGGCGCCTCCAACCACTGCGCCACGCTCATCCTTACCGTTTAAATTATCCCGTGATTATCATTCTTTCTAGATACCTTCCAAACCCCAGCTTACTTTCTCAAATTTTTGGGTTTTTTTGGTTTTTTCCTTGGTCTATTCATTATTTTAGAAACTCATTTGATTAACTGAATAGTTAAGTCTTGATAAAAATCACTTGTCTCTGCTTTTCATCGCAATTCTCCTCATCTCTTCACATTCCTACCTCGTTATTGATTT
Source organism: Angiostrongylus cantonensis (assembly GCA_009735665.1). NCBI lineage: Eukaryota > Metazoa > Nematoda > Chromadorea > Rhabditida > Metastrongylidae > Angiostrongylus > Angiostrongylus cantonensis. The sequence continues at coordinate 188,695 of MQTX01000067.1, forward strand.
TCAGCTTAAATAATATATCGTATAACCATAATGAATAATGTGGAGCACATAGAATAATGAATTGTTACAGATGATCATTAGGTTATTGCTGTGCCTTTTGCTGTTGGTGAGAAGAACGTCACAAAGAAAATTATCAGGTGAGTCTCCGTGATAGTTTGGAGGAAATCGGATGTCAGTAATGCCATAGTTTTAGGCTTGCTAAGAGAAATTAAGTTTATAAATGAGGGCATTCTGCTTTCCTTCACGGATGAGAACTTGCCCAGTGTGCAAAGTTTTTGGTTGTTAGTCATCATATATCTCAAATCGTATCTCTCTACTAGCCAATCTAAAGCTATTTCGATCCTTAAAACTGGTCAAGTGGAAACTATAAGAAGAAGAAGAAGAAGAAAAAAAAATTGCATTAAAAAATCCGATTACTTTTTTAACGTATAATATCGAATATACTACTTGTAATCCAGTAATGCATAGGGTGACTCGCTCCAGTACTTGCATATCTCCATTGGCTCATTTTACGTGAAAAACCTGCCTAGTCTGGCGCTTTCGCTCAATAGACAGTTTTTCCATAAACCAGTTTATCTTCCGACTTTTTGCAAGCAATCCTTGAGCTGCATAGTCTTTACTGCATCAATGAGCATTTGGCTTAGATGGGAAACGTGAATTGAACATTTCCATGTGATGATGATCGAGTATCGAGTAAAATTGAGCCCCTTCACTGTACCCTCACAGAGACGTGGAGCCTATTCCGCATATATTTAGCCGCATGACAGTGTTTATACTCAACAGATAACTCAATATAAGGAACGTGCAGGAGGAGAGTACAAGGAACAAAGCGTATAAATTCCGAATCCACCGATGTTAGTTGTTTCACCTTCTGACGTACAATAACGTGAAAAGGGTGAACCACGTTGACAAAAAAATTTGAAAAAGGAAAGAAATATATCATGAAATAAAATAGAGTAGTGATCATTGTTTAATTTTTTCTTGCTGCCTACTTGTGAGTAAGTGGATAACACGTGCGCTCTGGAAAGAATAGTCACGGGTTTTAATCTGGCCTAGGGTCTACGTTTTGGAAATATCTCAGCATCATAGTAGTTGTATTTTACCTCACCCTTGTCGTTAAAAAATAGTAGGCAGTAAACCGTTAAGCACTGTAACTTCGACTACAGCCTCACCTTAGCTGAGTTCAATGCTGATTTGGGCACCCCAGACCATTTGCGTTAATATGTGGTTGCTGGTGGCACAGTTATGGTAGAGAAGGAACTGGTTGAGAAAAAGGAAAAGCAAGATCCTCAGTGGTGCAGCGAATTGCACACGAACCTCCGGAAAGGTTAACCGCTGGTTCGATTCTGGTGTAGGGTCCAAGTTGTGCATATATCTCAGCATCACAGAAATTACTGATCATTCATCAATTATGATGCAAAGAGTGCAGTTTTTAGAGGTGCTGTGTTGGTTTGTCTCTGATCAGGATAAATCTAGGCCCTCATTGTTCTGGTGTCATTGAATTCCTACCAGACATCTGTAAGAATTACTTCTTCCGATAGGCAAGGTTGAAGAAGAAGCGTTCAGTCGCTCGTCTAGAGATATTCCAGGATTCCAGGCAGAATCTGCTCAACTATGATTCAAATGTATTCACGAAATAGGCAAATTTTTCAAATATCATCCGCGCCTCCATGCAAATCCACAGTTTCGTTGATGATGGGGAGGCAATGCAATGAGCCAACTTAAGTAAATGCTGCCTGCAGTACTCATTGCAGAAACTACCAATTCATAAATCAATAGAGTTGAAAATCACTTGCTGATGCTTTATGGTTTCATAGTACAAAATAATATCTCCATGAATGATTATACAGATTTGATCTTCAGGTTGTTCACCACGTGTCGATATACTTGATGCTGGTGATCTAATCAAACCAGTAGAAGTACTTCTTACCGAAAAATCAACAACTCCTGACGCTAAAGAATGTGCCATCGAATGCTATAAAAATCGATGTGACGTAAGCTTTGTTCCCGAAAGTGAATCTCCAGCAGTAAATTTCTTTTTTAGGAAAGAACAACTTAATAAAGCTAAATGCTTAAATGCACCCTTCTACTTAATGAAGCACAGTCTCAGCCTGTTACTCTCCTTGAAAAGATGAAAGTAATAAAAAAATAACTCAAAAGGCCGACTTTCTATAAACCTCGGCATAGATAGATAATATGTTTATTTATGTGATCTTATAAACTGATCTTCTTTAACTCATGCAAAGTTGGTATAGATCTTCGTTTTCGTTGTCGTTGTTGTTGGTGTTGTTGGTCGATGGCTGACGTCTCGGCGATTTCGCCTTCCTCAGAACCGTGATGCTACGAGTGGGACTCAGTGACAACGAAGACCTATACCAACCTCGCATCAACTAAAAAAGATCAGTTTATAAGATCATATAAACAAATATAATGAAAAAAATAGGCTACAAGTTTTTATCACCTGAACCAAATGCGCTGTGTATACGAGCACCTCTATTTACGACCGACAAACATTTTAGGTTGCTTACTACAACGAAGACACCCAACAGTGTCAATATAGGTCGTTTACCACTTTGGCGTCGCCGCTTCCATTCGTATGCAAAAATATTGCTGCATTCCGAGAAGAGGATGTAATAGAAGAACTTAATACGATTGAACGATACTGCATAGAATGTAGAGGTAACAATAGAATTTTTCCATTATTTTTTTTAATTTTTAAGCTGGATATAGTGCATTGCACGTCAATATACTTTGGTACTCAATTTTTCTCTTCGGCGTCTTATATACAGTGACAAGAGACGCGGGCTGCACTTGGTGGCGACGTGTATCGCATTCAATGCATTTACTTTTCAGTGGTTTATGATGCCATTCAGGGCTACTTTGCTGCACACTTGTATATAACTAGTAGTCCGCTTAACATTAGCCTGGTGTCATTTGCAACGGTTAAAAGCTGTCTTCTACATTTAATAAGTTACAAGAAAACGTTTTCCCAAAATTCACTTTGCGGTAATAGCCCATTGCTACTGAAAAGAATAGACACTACAAAGACTGTTGCTGGTGCAGGAAGCGCAGCGATCAGTAACTATGAACACTGTAGTGATGTCCTTTCTCTTTTTCTCCCTCTTGCGTCTGGTTTAACACACTCACGACAATGTGCTATAATTCCAATGTGTACGTCGCTCCAGGGGCGCGTGTGGCGCAGTGGTTGGAGGCGCCACTGCGGCGCGCACGTGAAAATGCGCCCATGGCTCACCAAGCCTTCCATCCCTCCGGGGTCGGCAAATTGGTACCAGACTTGTCTGGGAGGATAGCAGCACTGGCTCGATACATCGGCCGGCCACCGCGAGTCATTGTAAAGGCCAGATATGCATTCAATCACCTCCAACGATGCTCAATGAAGTCGAATGCATGGCGCATCCCTCAGGGATTGATCAACGCCGAGAGCTTTATCCTTTTTACGTCGCTCCACGTTTCGGGCTGTGCACCTTGATGTGAATGCATACCTCAACTGCGGTCCAGTGAAATGCAGTCCGATTTCCTTTCAATATTCTCAGATAGATATATTATGTTCTAATCATATAACACCTTCACGATCCTACGTATTCAACTGATGGCTTGTCCAACAAGGATTTTATACTGGGGCTGGTCCATGGATAGATAATCTCGGCGATGCTTCCAAAAAGCTGTTTCGGACAGTGGAATCTAATCGATGGATATAAAAAAATTTAAAGAAACAGAGATACTTAAAATATCACTGAAAAACATGCGAAAAACTAGTAACTTCATAGTTATATAATGGAAAAGTTTTCTCTATCACACAAAAATGTTAGAGCACAGAGAGCGTGTATCCGAGAACATGGAAACACACAGAAAAACGGAGTAAATACGTAGGAGTTAGAGAGATGTGGAGGGAAAATCTAAGCATGTCAAATAAAAAGATAAAAAAGCTCTCGGCGTTGATCAATCCCTGAGGGATGCGCAATGCATTCGGCTTCATTAAGTATCGTCGGAGGTGATTGAATGCATACCTGGCCTTTACAATGACTCGTGGTGGCCTGCCGATGTATCGAGCCAGTGCTGCTACCCTCCCAGACAAGTCTGGTACCAATTTGCCGACCCCAGAGGAACGGAAGGCTTGGTGGGCCATGGGCGCAGGGCTCGATTCCACGTGCGTGTCGCAGTGGCGCCTCCAACCACTGCGCCACACGCGCCCTTCATGTCAAATAATGGAACGGTAATCTCAAAAAAAGCAATGCGCTGTGATTCTTGAGCTTGATGACGGGTAGTAATTCTTGTTTTCAATATGTATTCCTACTGAGCTCTAATGACACGCAGCATGAAGAGGCCACGCGTAAAAATGTTCGTGATCCTGAAGCGGTTAATATCACTTTATCGTTGCTGCCCAGCTGTGTGGTCCACGGTTACTCCTTCAAGTCCAAGTAGATAACCAACTTAGGAAGTTCTTTTCTATTTTCTCCTACAGGTGACGGTAAGCTTGGTCTTTCTTCTGTTCTTCTGCTGCAACAGCTCAATCTAGGAAAGATTGTAAAGATTTTCCATGTTCTTCACCTGTTCTTCAATTTTTATTTAGTAATGTAGTTCAGAATGACGAATTATAATTCTTAACCAATAAAATATGCTGAAAACGATAGAAGGTTTTTAAATAATAACATGTAGTGAAGATATTGTGTAAATATTTGGACTGGGGCACGCGGAACGCACTGGTTAGAAATGATTTGCACATTATACACACAGGCTTTGGTCCGTTACCACCCCCAGGCTCACAACGCCTTCGATCCCTCTGGTATCGGAACACTAGCGTCAAACTTCTCTGTGAGAATACTAGGACTGACTTTACACATCGTAAGACGCCATAAATCTATAAAACCCAGATAAGCATTCGATCTCCTCTAACGACGATAAATGACGTCGTGTATCCGTGAGGGCTTGCTTGATCGACGCCGAACGCTATATCGTTTATCCTACACCTTTAGAGCGATACTTTGAAGTTGTCCTTTATGATTCTAATAAACCTTAAACTCCTCAAGTTCTCAAATGTCTTGACACCACAATGGTTTAAAACTTGTCAAGTTCAGTGTTAAGCCATTAGTTTGTTTACCATTGTTTCACTTTCAATAGCTATTATGAATCATAGTTATCATATGGAATCGATAAATGAAAGAAGTAGACCGACAGACTCGAAAGAATTTACAGAACGCCGCCAAATAATAGTAGCAACGTGGTTGGACATGGACCATAATAACATAGGGTAAACAGCCACACATTCCTCTAGAGTAATGGTGTTGTGTTCCTTTTACAATTCCATATTTTTCCCAGTGTTCTTCTAATAAATAAAAAAAATCATATTCTGCTATTTAAAAAAAGAAGCCAGCATGGTTCATGAGTTCCAACAGTGAACGGCAGATGAGATGCCACAAGTCGGTTACCAGCATAGAATTAAGCCATGTCTCACACGACGCCGCGTAAAATTTAGCGTCGGGCGTTTTTTTTTTTGTTGGAAAACAAACCTAGCCCTCGAAAGAGTAATAGCCCGCTCGTTCCCCACCGCAAACATGCGATCCGGAGTTCTGCAATTATCTCAGCATCGAGTACTACATGGGCGAGGACTGTCCTGTCTTTGCCCATGTAGTACTCTGTGCGGCTGTTATCCACCAACTAACTTTACAAAAAAATAAACGGATCTGAAGAAGGGGAAACCGCCGAAACGTCAGCTATTGTATTCCAATAAATTCTATAATAACAACTTCGTGTCTGCTTATTGAAATAAAACATCGAATTATCTCAGCATCATTGTGGCTGAATCACACATAACAAACTGCCATGAAAAAATGTAATATGCACTAAACAAAAAGTTAACATTGTAGATTAGACTACTGTCTCAGCTTAACTGGGCTCGTTGCGATTTGTACTCGCCAGATCAATCCCCTTTGCTGGTGGTTGCTGATGGCCTGTTCGATAGAGCTAGCTGAGAGACAGGCAAAACGAAGGACTCGCATGGTGTGGTGGTGAACGCGTTAGCCCCTGAAAGGGTAATATCGCGTACGTACCCCACTATAAACACCTACGAACCGGAATTTTGCAAATATCTCAGCATGATTATGAAAGTACCTTCAATTTATTGCAGTAATGCTTGTAACTACCAGTTTAGGTATTCATTAAGTGTATAAATAAGGTGGTATAAATGTAAGGAAATCATGTATCGATGGAGAATACAGTGGCGATTAACTCGGATTTTTAGTAATCCAAATCTCAAAGCCAGAGTGATTGTTCTATAAAAGGTTTTGTTCTTAGTACGTATGTGTCATATAGAACTCCTCGTTTGTCATCTTCAGACAACACTGCTCAACCTGTAGAAGAATCACCATTTTCGCTCGATGAAAAGTTACCGGGTCAAGCAATGGAAAAATTGCTGCCGCTTCAATCACAACTATTTGACATTGCCATTCCATCGAGGGTTGGTTTTTTTTCAATAGATTACTTCATTATTTTTATTAGCCGGCATCAAATCGACGGCGTAGATTCCCTCACTTCCTGCATTCTTTTCGCATTCCGAGCATTCAACCTCTACGAAGGTCTTCAAACTTTTCGTTTCCTATATCACTTGCTTTCTGGGATTTCGGTTTACCTATGAATAGCTTGAAAGACCCGTCGAGTCGCTCGTTCTTGAAATCTTAGGGGTAGCCGAATTAGGGCGTTCCTATGTGGACTGGAGTGCCGAGTTGGAGAGGAGGTCCAACTAGCACCTTGCTTCCTACTAGGCTGCATCATGAACACTTGTCGACAAATTACGGTGACTGCTGCCTGTGATGAAAATCTGGAGGTACTCTAGAAAGACTATCCCAAGATACAAGATGGAATTCTACTTGAACAGTACTCAGCAAGATTCATGAAGAAAAATTTTTAAGTGAAGCCGAAGACAACACGTAAATAGGATTTTTATCTGTGATAAATGGCGTAGTACACGAATTCGAGTCAAAAATCAGGTGAAATAAAACATAAAAATCAATGAATAACATTGAAGTGAACTAGCTGAGAAACAGGCAAGACGAAGGACCCGCTTGGTGCTTGGTGTGGTGGTGAGCGCATTACTCCACACAAAAGAAAATAAGGCGCACGTTCCCCACCGAAGGCACCTGAAGTCCGAAGTTTTACAAATATCTCGGCATCATAAGGCCGCGTGTGGCGCAGTGGTTGGAGGCGCCACTGCGATACACACCTGGAATCGTTCCAGCGCCCATGGCTCACCAAGCCTTCCATCCCTCCGGAGTCGGCAGACTGGTACCAGACTTGTCTGAGAGGATAGCAGTACTGGCTCAGTACATCGGTAGGCCACCGCGAGTCATTGTAAAGGCCAGATATGCATTCAATCACCTCCAACGATACTTAATGAAGTCGAATTCATGGCGCATCCCTCAGGGATTGATCAACGCCGAGAGCTTTATCCTTTATCCTTCATCACCGACATCATTGCGGTTGTTTCAATGAATACCGTTCGGTTTCTAAAAAATGTAAACCAAATCATTGGGCTGGAATTTCTTCTATGTGAGTGCTATTAAGCAACTGGAAGGTAATATCATTTGTAACGTTCAGATTTAGAAACATCTACAGGTGTTGTTTGTCGTGTAAGCCATGAAAATGTGAGAATGAGATCTTTCAATCTTAACCGCTTTATTTACTGCCTACTATTTTTAATGGCAGGTTATAATGCGAAATATAACTACAGCGACGCTGAGATATTTGCAAAACTCTGGACGTGTGCAGGTGTCTATGGTGGGGAGCGAACGCGCTATTGTCCTTTCCGGGAAGTAACGCGTTCACCACCACACCATGCGGGTCCTTCGTTTCGGCTGTCCCTCAGCTAGTTCTACCGATCTCTGCCATGAGCAATCATCTGTCAGCGGGATTGATCTGGGTAGCGCAAATCGGCAATGAACCAAGTTAAGCTGAAACTGAGATCTCTCAGCTTTTTCTGTAATTTTGTCATTTCATTAAAGTTTATCGTTAATGGGCTAAATTCTCTTTACTCCACCTAAACTTCACTGCTTCACTGTCGGTTCCGTTTGTCTCCTTGGTATTTTTAAAAATTCGGTTTCCTTAATTGTGCCAGAGATTAATTTTATTGCGAATGTATGAGAGGGTCCAATTATGAGGATTAGTTACATGTTGAACCTTACTGGTTTTTTAAAAGCCATAAGGTGAACGCTTGCAAAAATCTATTCTTATTTTTATTTTTCTTAGAATTGTACTGCAATGCGCAGGTGGTTGTGCTCGTAGGAGTCCCAGACAAGTATCAAGCCCTTCACCCTCCGGGAGCAGTAGATTAAGGTCAGATTTGTCTGACAACATAAGTACACTAGTATGATACATTAACAGCTTTCCAAAAGTGGTTATTGATGACAAGTAACATTCAGTAAGCTCTACGAGTCATAATCGAGTCAAATCTGTAGCGTGTCACAATGGATTGATAGAATCTAAGGCCATCTTAGGACTTTCATTTATGAAGGCCTCATGAGTGTCAAATATATGCAGAATTTATTGCTTTTTTTCCTGTACTATTTTATCGATTTATTCATGAGAAATGAAGTCGTTGCAGCCAATGTCAGCTCCTGAACAATTTCAAACGTTATCACAATCGCTTGACGGCAACAGTAGTGAGTATTTTCGTTGTTTTTTACTTCAAGAGGATTTGCTTTAGACCAAGAGCTACCATGCACTTTTTGGGACGCTAGTGCTTCGGTAGATGGGCTTTATTTTACTAGTGGGCTTGCTCGACTAAATACATGCATGGTTGTGTTAACATAGAAATAAATCAGTTCACAAGAACTTTGCAACCAAATCACGAGAGAACAGGAGGCAACTGTTCCATAGTCCTCTTTGACCATTTTATGCTAAATAAAAACCAAATTTTTACTTCTATAGCGCACGAAAAGTTACCTGTAAATTCGGAACCATTAAAAAATTGTTGAAGCAAAGGGCAGAACACCATAGCTATGATCTTTCCAATCTTGATTGGGAATCATCGTAGGCTCGAAAATTATGTCGTAAGACTATCATCGCAAACAAGCAAAAAAGAAAGCTGATCCTGAAAAGCTGTTTCAAGCCTTGAGTGGCAAGAAAGAGATCACTTAAGGAAGCAGTTCAATTGAAAGAAAACGAACTAAGGCGGCTTATTCGACCTTCTTATCATTGTAGTTAAATACATTTTAACATAAACACGTAAAATAAATATGATACGTACTTAAGTATAAATATAATGTAAATCAGATAAAGAACTTTGCCATACTCGACCAGGGCGCGTGTGGCGCAGTGGTTGAAGGCGCCACTGCGACACGCACGTGGAATCGATCCCTGCGCCCATGGCCCACCAAACCTTCCATCCCTCCGTGGTCGGCAAATTAATACCAGACTTGTCTGGGAGAATAGCAGCACTGGCTAGATAAATCGGTAGGCAACTGCGAGTCATTGTAAAGACCAGATATGCGTTCAATCACCTCCAACGATACTTAATGAAGTCGAATGCATGACGCATCCCTCAAGGATTGATCAACGCCAAGAGCTTTTACCTTTTATACTCGACCAATATTATTAGGACGGTTCTCTATTTTCGGGAATAAACCGTTGCTGCACATCGGAGTCCATCATCCAGAAACAATACATTCATACTCGATGAAGAGGTGAAGCACTTGGTGCATCGGTTCAAATTTAACTTCGAATTAAACTGTTGGTAAAGTATTCTTTTAGTTGAGCCATTGCCGGAAAGAACTCCTACATTCGGCCGCAGCTTTCAAGAAGACCGGATACATATGCCGCATGAAGTAAGTTTGTGTAGAACCTCTTTATAGAACGGTTCATTCGTTCTTCTTTAGCACTTGTTTACCTAACAATCCCAAATAGTTCTTATAATCATAAGCAGCTCGATAAAATTCAGTTTACCTAAGTAAATAACTCTAGAATTGCTTACGGAAGTGCTCAAGTTTTACTCATTCTACCAGAGCTTAGCAAGGCTGAAACGGCCTGTTATTTCATGGACCCAGATGTTTAGAGCAACGTGTGAAGTTCTACACAGAGAGAACAGCACTGCAAAGCAAAATTTTTCAAGCAGATTAAATCAGATAGTTTCGTTTTTTCCAGTGTTCTTCAGTCGCTGAGGAGGTGGTTCTCCCACAACCATTGCTGTATCACCTGTGTCACCTGTAGTCCCGTTGATCGTCGACTGACTCGAGCGGGCGCCTTTAATCCTCCATATGTCCCTGTCACGTGCAAGGGTAGCCCACTGGGTTCTGCTCGCTTTAGGGACTCGTCGAGCATCATATTTTTCTTCTAGGCTTTCCGTGAAGAACTCCGACCATCGAGTCGGTAATATTCCTGCAGTACGTTTGACATCCCGAGGAATCCAGTCACTAACAGCCCTTGTCCATCGGTTATCATTCATACGCATTACGTGTCCGGCCCATCTTATCTTCGACTGTTTGGTGTATAGAACGGCATCTTTGATTTTCGATCGTTGACGTAGGTCGGAGCTTCGGATCTCATCCATTACTTGCGTGAAACGGGATACTCCTAGCACCGTCCTTTCGACTGCGCGTTCGATAACGCTGAGTGATCTATCATCCTGCTTGCGCAGCGACCAGGTTTCTGACGCATACATTAGGGCTGGAGGAACCGTTGAGTCGAAAAGGTGGGCACGGAGTCGGGTGTTCTTTGTACTCTTCACTACATCCTCGATGCTCTTGAAAGCTCCCCAAGCAGACAGCAAGCAGATTGGGCGCTCTGGAGCTAGGTCATATAGGTCGCTAGGTCATCATATTGATTTCCCGACCTAGATAGACGTAACTGGAGCTGATAAACTCAGAGAGCTGCTTACCCTGTTCGTTCCATTCTAATCAGTGGGTCCCTATGTGACGTTCTTCAGACGATCTTCTTCGTTCGATCTTGGCAATGAAATCTCCAATGATGACCTTGAAGAATGTATGGTCTTCTCTGTAGAACCACTCAAAGTCCATGTAGAACGCTTCGACTTCTTCCTCGTGATAGTTTGATGTTGGCGCATAAACGACGAAGATTGTCAAAGCCGGTGTTGATCCACATCTTTTTAATCGCAAACGTCCGATTCGGGTTGTAAGCTGTTCGAATGAATCGATGTTCATGGACAAACTCGTGTTGACGAGAACGCCGACACCTCCTACGCCTCTACTGTCGCATGTTCCTAGAAACAGTTCTTCTCCAGTGTCATAGACAGGGTGAATGAATGGGTGCCGTCCTCTCGCCTCCGCCAGGCATGAATACGTCTGGTGAATACAGAAAGTATGTGCCAAATCGCCGCAGCAGAAACAGGGAGTCCATCCCCTGGATCCACCTCCATCTCAGGAAAGCAAAGGTGGCTTTTGGTCTTCGATTAACCCCCTATTCGCCACCTGGGGAGGCGCCACGTTGCCTCGCGTCTAACTGGCTCGAGATCCCTCATATGAGGGAGATCCGTGGCAACCAATGCTAACAAAGAAAAAGTGCAAGTTCGATTCATTTTCGTTTACGTTGATATGATTGATCATTTAGCAGGCTATGCGTCCTCCAGGACTCAGTTTTCGTCGTCAGAATGACCTGTTTCAAAAGAGAAGACGTCTTTTTCGAGGTATCAGCTTCAAAAAGGATAGGTGTGTTTATCCTTACTAATAAAGATAAATTTAGGATTTTTATTTAACAAAAAACTTCAAGTCCTTCTTCGTTCTCCTATCGTCTGAGAGCTATGACCTCAGTTATTTTGTGAAATGTCGGAGCATTTGTGATTTGAGTGGAGCAATTTGTGTCAAGGATGTTCTGTAATATTTTAGTTGCTTACTACGCATTTATTTGCTAATTTAATTATTTATGCTTGCTTGCTTATTCGGATACTTGGAAGGCCTGTTTTTATTGTTGGTAGTGGCCCCAGCATAATTTCTATTCGTTGCTCTCTCGCATTACCGTCGTCTATGACTGTGGTCTGCTTCTAACGTGGTGACACCGGCGAGCTCCATTCCGTAACCCTAAAATCGTTAGCGTCTCGGGGTGCAGATGGTTGACGTTAGCCACGACCACACCCGTCCATCGTTTGGGAGACCGTCCGAAGCGAAGCTTTTATTCTCTTAGCGTCCAGTCCACTGTTTTTTTTTCACCTATCTCTCATCTGTTCTTCTTATTATGTGGTCCACCTATCTGTGTTCTGCTATCGTTGTGCATTTTTCTTAATCCTGAATAAGGGAACAGTTTTCGAAGATATAAGCTGCGCATTCCGGATAGACGTTGTGAGTGTTGGCTAAATTTCGGAAGACATCGTTCAAGTGCTATGCGGGTGATTCGCTCTACTCTTGATGGCTTTGAGGTGTCAGCCCATTTTCTACTTAATAACAAAGCGTTCAGAAGTCATTTGAAAAAAAGGTGCAAGTTGTCGGGTCTTTTGGCTGATCGGTAGCTTTTTTAAGAGGTCAAAATGCAGCCCATGCTACTGTCCTTCTTGTGTCTAATTCCTTCCGCATATAGTTTTCTGTGATCCGATCGCATGGAATTTGATACGATATGCGGGCTCGAGATGAGTGTAAAGATCGGCCTATAAGAAAAGTGTTCCGATATTATACGTGTAGAGGAATACCCAATCTCCATGATGTGCCACTGGAGTGTTCGTCAGATCCAGGTGTAGTGACGGTCTGCGTAACCCGAGTTCTTGTGGTCTCGCACCGGTCGCCTCACCACCTTACGTCAGAGATGGGAGCATCCAGTGTGCGTATACTAAGGCTAGTCTATTGCTAGTTGAGACGTTTTTTCCTTCCTAGTGTCCTGCATTGTATTGCTGGAGTGTCCTCAGTTTCTGACCACAATATAGATCTTAAGGCACTTTTCTTTTAGCAGAGATGTTTTCGTAGTTTTCTTGCTCAGCAATCGCGAGGTTGTTACACAGCATACATTTACTTCCATAAAAAAGCGCACAATACAATACAACACAACAGTAGCTGACGTTTCGGCAGTATCGCCTTCTTCAGAGCTGCTTTTTTCAGAGATGTCTTCGATTAGTCGTCCAATCAGTTGATTCGAACACGTTATATAAACTGAATTCAAATGTGAAAGCAGGGATGGAAAATAAACGGACCTCTCACGAAAGACTTAGCACCCGAATTAGTTAAATTTATGGACATTGTTCAATTCCTGAGAGATGCGCTCTACATCCCACTTTATCAAACAACTTAGAATTAATGGGATGGAAGAGTGATGTGTGAATTTATTTGCTACCGGTGTATTAATTCAGCAATTTCTATCCTCGGAAAAAAGTCTGACACCAGTTTTCGGGCCACATATGGATGACTGATTAATTCGTTCGGACAGCAAGATCAAACAGAACACTAGACGCGCATCGAAAGAAGCCTGTGAATTAGGCGCAGCGCTAATTAGCGCTAAGAAGTTCAAAAAAATTAACATAATCTTTTTTCATTAATGTAATATTTTTGATAAAAATCGAGCAATCACCAGTGAAATCGTCTCTGTCTTTCAGTTCATCAAACACGGCACATCGAAGAGATTACAGAATAATGAAAATAAAGAGGCGTAGTTGGGGAAACGCCTAACACAACAGGAAGATGGTCGTCAGATCTGGTGACGGCTAGTATCACGAATGTGTCCACATCGGGTATCACTGAGAAGCATTGACGAAAATCACAGTCCAACAGATCTTCTGTGTTTATTAAATTTTACTATATGAGAATGTATTTAGTAATAGGTAATATTATGTACTTAGTATAAATCATTGAGTATTCGTCTTGTTGTAATCTGCCTCTACTCTCTGAAAGCAAAACAAAAGTTGCGCAAACAGAACAAGGACGAAGTTATATGAAGATGTAACGAAAGGATATCCGAACCCGATGTAATACTCATTATTTACTTTCTATGCTTTCTTCACAACAAGGTGTAATGTGAAATATAACAGCAAAGATGCTGAGATATTTGGGAAAGTCCGGAACGCAGATGAGTGCCGTGGTGATCGGACCCGTTGTTTCTCTTTCCGCTGGCTAACGTGCTCACCACCACGCCATACGGGCCTTTCGTTATGTTAAAAAGGCTGGCTGAGTGGAAGACGAAACGAAGAACCTGAATGGTGTGGTGGTGAACACGTTAGCTCACGAAAAGGTAAAACGGGTTCGATCGCACCGTAGATACCTACCAAATGGAGTTTTCCAAGTATCATCATTTCGATTATATTTTCGAGCGCAATATTTGAATTTGACCAGTAAAAATGAAGGTGTCTTGTTGTAGTGATGAACTGACACGAGATTCTTTATGAAATTTTCTTATTATGATGATGATGAACGATGGGGACCGCATTGCTTTCTTCAGAGTACCAGCTGCTCATTCACATGGACGGCAGCTGGTACTCTGAAGAAAGCAATGCGGTCCCCATCGTTCATCATCATCATAATAAGAAAATTTCATTGGATGGAAATATCATTTATCCTCTGCAATGTAAAAAAAAGAAAATTTCATTGGATGGAAATATCATTTATCCTCTGCAATGTAAAAAAAAGAAAATTTCATTGGATGGAAATATCATTTATCCTCTGCAATGTAAGTCTTAATAGTTGCTGGATCGAGTTAATCCAGTTTAGAATAGCAATGTGAGAATGAGGTTTCTTTACTCGACAACACTTCTCTATAAGGAGCATTCTTGACTGATTGCCTATTTAAGGTTGTCTATTAACACGAAAACAACCCGTTCTACAACAACCGGAACTGATTAAACACATAACACCTCGTATGGGCACTATAGTGTTCATAGTGAACTGAACTAAACGACAATATGGACACTTTCGTGTTCGTAACTGTGTTTAGTAGGTTATAGAGTTTTTTGCAGTGCTATGTATATTCATTTGACAGCCAATCGAAAGCAAGTCGAAATAGTACGAATGAGATCAGAAACACTACTCTCCGCGCTTATAAAAGCCTTTTTTTAGAAAAAGTCTATTGACCGGTTATAAAGGATAAAAAAAATGAAGCTCTAGGCGTTGATCAATTACTGAGGGATGCGCCATGCACTCGACTTGATTAATTATCGTTGGAGGTGATTGAATGCATATCTGGCCTTTACAATGACTCGCGGTGGCCTGCCGATGTATTGAGCCAGTACTGCTATCCTCCCAGACAAGTCTGGTACCAGTTTGCTGAACCGAAGAGATGCTAGGCTTCGTGAGCTACGAACGCGGGCGGGGCTCGATTCTACGTCTGTGTCGCAGTGACGCCTCCTAGCATTGCGTCACACGCGTCCTTTGACCGGTAATATGACTAACAAGCAGCTGTTTTCATCTTATTTGCTTTGGTGGCACATTTATTTAAAAAGTGCCGAAATGACCACGGCATTGGGTGTTAGGCACTTCAAAACGCTGACAGCAATGCCTCTGCATAAGAGACCACAGTAACACAGAGTAGACAGTGATACACATATCTTTCTTGCCTACAAAACAATAAATCAATGTCTCTTCCACAAATCCATCATGTTCACATTCTGAAACACTTTAGTTGCTGAAAAATTATTCATTAGTATGTGAAATCAACTACAACGATGTTGAGATGTTCGCAAAAGACAGTGTTGATGAGAGAAACGCAGAGCAAAGGCGTCGGTGGCTTAGCGTGTAATGCCCACGGAGAGGGAAGTCATGATTCAATCCTGCCTGGGGTCCATGTTGAGCGAATATCTCAGCAACGTTGTTGTTGATTTTACATAATCCTTATTTTCTTTATTTAACTGAACTGACTGAGTCCAGAAGGAGTTCGCAAGTTTAAACAGCGGGCTATGAATTATTGCTTTAACGGTATATTTATATGAATTCGTCGTTTTCACTCTCAGCAATAGTGAGGTTGTTAAACAGCATACGTTTACTTCCATACATTAACACACATACAACACAATCGTAGCTGACGTTTCGGCAGAATCGCCCTCTTCACAACTTGGAAAGGTACACGAATACACAACTGACTATGTCGAACACTTCAACAGAACAAACAGAAAGTTTTTTGTAACCGCCTGTATGACCGTCTATGTGAAACACAAAATTGCGTAATCTGCCCTTATGGCAGGGACGGTGACTGCATGAGTTCAAGTACGATATACCTGATCTCTTGTGGCATTTGCGGGGACGAATATATTGGCGAAATGGGCAGACCTTCATGTATCCGTATAAAAGAACACCTAGATGGCAAACGAAAAGCAAGACAAGGCACGCCACCAGGCGCGCATCGGATACAAAACATAGCGTAGACGATTTTAATATAAAAGTCGTTATCCTCGCACGGGATCCTAAAACGCTAACGTGAAAACTACTCGAGACCTTCTGGATAAATGCTAAAAATCCTACAATGAAAAGCATGGTGGTCTGCTCCGAGATCACGCGTGATCTCGACCCTTACCTTCATATCCATCGTTAATGTGAGGGGGTGCAGTCGTCAAGCATATGCGACTCTGAGCAGTTGTTCTTCCTCGGTGGAAGACAGGTGAAAAAAGCGGTGGATTTTTTCGAGAAGCCGTAGATCTTGTAATTGTCGTTCAGATTTTTATTTTTCTGTCTGTGCTGTTGAAGCGCTTGACCTAGTAAATTGCAAATCACTATCCCCTTCCAGGCTCTGAAGAAGGCGATACTGCCGAAACCCCAGCTACTGTTGTTTTGTTTGTCTGTTATTGTATGGAGATAAACGTATGCTGTTTAACAACCTCGCGATTGCTGAGAGAGAAAACGACGATTTTACGAAGTGTCATAGTAATAAGCAGTGTAGGTAATTTCGAAAAAGCATCTTCAGTTTCGGCTTGATTTTTAACGTCGTTTAAGCTTATCTACGCAAATATTCATTACAGATGCCAAGGTTAAATCAAAGTTGATTTTCTAAGCTCCGAGCAAATGAGCTTTTCGTCACAATTAAAGTACAATGGGCAGAATTTCACCTGTTATACATACCTAGATTCTGATGGAAAGCTCGATGTATTGAAGAAAGTGGACGAATTGTTTGCAAATGATCCTCTCGATTGCATATTTTGGTAGTTTGCCATCAGTGCAGTTCGTATCTGGGATGAGTTCAGGCAATTTTTCTTTTCTTGCAAGCCTTTGAGGGTAGAAAAGATAGTGCAAAAAATGAACAAAATGACTCTTCTTTTGTCAGGTAAATTTTAGCGACCACAATAACCTCAATTATAGACAAAGACCAAGTATCAGATAATACCACCGCATCGGGCGGTGTTCCACCGAAAACAAAAGATCCGACTCAATACGACGACAAAGACGTAACATCGAGAAGACGAATTGCTGTGGGCCATCGACTCGAATCATCGGCTCTACTAAGCACGAAGGCATCGCAAAGCTAGCCAAACAAATGTTTATTAGTAATTTCATGTTAGCTAATCAATAATAATGGTACAATTATTAGATTTGGTACTAAAATATGATGTCACCAATACTTATGCAAGTACGTTAGGGGCAGCAAACTGGCACATGCGAACAAACCACTCATATTCTTCAGCGCGTGGGCGCGTTTAAATTTGATTTTGCTATTTCTGCAGAGTCAAACAACACTGTATTTCTCGTCTAGGGCCTTCTTAAAGATGTTTGACCGCTGCATCAGTGGCATCACCGTTCTGCATTTGGAAAGCCGTGAAGTCGTCTTGCTAATGATTATCCTGATGTGACTCTTACTTAGAATTGTCACACGCATGGTCCCACATGATTTTAAACATTTTGGTAAGTGTGGTAGTTTTCCTGGTCTCTCTTTTATCCATGGTTACTTTGGAATTTGCACACCTTTTCGCTTAATATTTTGACATCACGTATTTAATAGCAAATTAATACTTCTGAACAGAACTTCCTTCTACGAAGAGAGTGTCCGTGTTTTCAAAGCGCCCATCTAGCAAGCAGAATTTTAGGTTTGAAAGGCACGCTCAGCGCTGGGTGTTTTTCACTTTCCTCAATATATCCTTTACATTCTTTGAGACAAAACCGTTAACGGTTTGAGTCTAAATCCCTTCGTTAAGCCGCAAGAGATATCCACGTTACTTGATTATTTGGTTTATCACTTTGCTTAGGTAACGGATGCGTTCACGAAGTGTACATGACAGCAGGACATTCGTAGAATCGAACAAAAGCACACGGGAATGGCTTTTATTATTTTTTCTCACCATATCGTCGCTGGCATCTGTGATGTGATTCAGGTAGGACTAAGGTGTACTGAATAGGCAACCTCTTAGAACTCAAAATTTCTTTTAGATTATTCGGCCAGTAAGAAAAGAAAATTTCTAAGCACATGAGAAAATGGTGTAGCGGCTTCCCGTACTCGGCATGTTTAAGCAAATCGGGTAGTAACCGGACTATACATAATGAATTACAGCAAAATCTTTCTGAAACAATTGTGCTTCATAGAACTTGTCCAGTTCGAGGCGAGTCACCTGACTGCGAGCTATAGGTGTATCTATTCCTTCTTTAAATTCCACAATAGCACAGTCTTAAAAGTTTCAAATGTTTAAAAATTGGCCCGGCAGCATTTAAAAATTAGCCGCATGGGGAACCTGGTCTGCTAATGAAAACTGTAGTTTCCATAAGCGTGTGAGCGTAGTGATTTCAGAAATGTTCCTATGAGATATTTTAGATCGAACCTTCCGCCTAAAAACTGCGTCTTCTACAAAACACTTTAGGGTTAGTGTTTTTACCCTGCGATTTAAAAAATGGCTCAAATTTTAATGACTATGAGACACTCCGAATTCATTGTTTTAGTCTTGTAGAGTGGCATGTAGGTGATGAAGAACGACGAAACTGATACCATTATACATTATTCAGTTGTAAATGTCTATTTTCTGCAGTTAACTGTTTACTAAAAGCTGATGTCTGCCAGCATGCTCGTCTTTAGGAGGAGATAAACTCAATCAAGTTCTCCACTCTCGCCCATATCTAGGAATAGTTGGTTTTTGGTGTCATAAATGGCGTTTAGTTTTTACTACGCTATCGTTACGGAAAACGATGACGTTGTATTTGGCTTTTCATGGCCTCCCACGATTGTCGTCTGACTAGTCACTCCATTACTGAATATAACTGTTCTGTTCTGTATCGTCTTCCAACTTTCACCAGTCTGAAAATGACTTGAGAAGTTCATTTACCATCATACGAATCCTAGCTGATCTTAGCTGATTTGCAGTGTTCTTGATGACGATAGATAGCCAGAAGTAGTTATTCTCTCTCACCTATATGAACGTGTCTATATTTTGAGCAGAAGATGCATACGAAGTGTTACTTTTTTCACATCGTTGAAGCTGACATAACGGTTAATACCCTCCTAGGCTCTGAAGAAGGCAGTATTGCGAAGTCGTCAGCTTTAAGCAAAATAAAAAACAAGGCAATATGTCTCGTGTTTGCCCGACAACAATATCGAGAACTATTTGATCACTATAGAGGTTAATATAAAGTCGGTCGTGGTAATTATTCTTTAATATCAAAAACCAGAAAGTGCGCAGCCGAAGAAAAATCCCTTGTATTCTGTTTGACCAACCACGAAATACGGTAGTGGAGAATTTGTGTTGGCCGGCATAAACATATATATACAAACGATAAAGATCTCTGCGTTGAACAATCTCTGACGGATGCACCATGCATTCGACCTCATTTAGCATGGCTGGAAGTGATTGAATGCATAACTGGGCTTTACAAAGTCTCGCGGTTACCTACCGATGCAGGGAGCCGGTGTTACTATCCTCCATAACAAATCTGGTAGCAATTCATAGAGCCCGAATGAATAGAAGTCTTGATGAACCTGAAGAGTTGGGTTCGATCTCATGTGTACTACAAGGCGCCACCAACCACTGTGCCGCACGCGCTATATATATATATATACAGTGTTCTTGATGACGATAGATAGCCAGAAGTAGTTATTCTCTCTCACCTATATGAACGTGTCTATATTTTGAGCAGAAGATGCAAGAGAATCCAACATAACGAGATTGTCGATCCACGCCCATTATAACCACAAGTATGTTTTGATTTTGAATAATCGTTTTAAGCATTATCTTTTATTTCGTGACCGGCCACCTACACAATAACAATGTTTAATTTTTACCTAACGCAGCAACTAAAACGTCCTTAACTCACTCAAATGATGTAGACTTCGAAAAATAGAAAGGCGTTTTAGAAGTGATGCTTGTCTGCCGATTACCGTAATAATTACTGAAGATAAAACAAAGTTAAGGGAATACTGTATACTTTCAGTATAACAAACGTTTTCATAAGGTCAGGCAATGCTTTATCGCTGGTCAATCCTTAACAGACGCTTTACTTCATACCTTCGACTACATTAAGCGCTGAAAAAATGATTGAAAGCCTTCCTAGCCTCCACAACAACTTCTAGTGGATATATAAAATCAGTGCTACTATTGTCCATCCAACACTGGTATGAGCTCATCGATCCCAGAGAGATACAAGGCTTTGCCAACCTGTGGCTGGGCAGAGTGCAAGTAGTCAATCCAGTGTGAGTTGTAGGACATCTTCAGACAGTGCGCTACAAGCGGCTTTTCCGATGTTTTTCGATTCCTTGTTAAGTTCAAATTTTCGTTAATTAACACAAGTTTGTCCAAGAAATCCCTTCCCCACTGTCGCGCTTTTACAGAAATTCCCGACTTGGGCACGGAGTAGGGTGTTTTTTTTATTCTTCACTACATCCTCAATGTTTTGAAAGCTCTCCAAGCCGCTGGTTGCCTTCTGTTAACTCCGGAGCTAGCTCTTTCATTATTTCCTAGCCTGGTAGTCACTGAAGCATTTAGAGATATTCATTCCGTTGTGCGTGAATGCGTCATATGTAACCAATTAGTTTCTCATGAACATCGTTTTCGTGAGATTTAATCGAAAACCAATTTCTCCACACGTTTTATCAAAGTCGGCAAATTTGCGCCGCTTTGCCTGGCTAATGTTTAGTGTTACAAGAACGATGTCATCAGCAAAGCGAAGATTGAGTAATTGCCGACCATCGATTTTCACTCTCATGTTATCCCACTCTAAAAAACACACGACTTTCTCGAGGGTAGCGCTAACTAATTTTGGTGTGGCAGTATCGCTTTGTCTAACCCCGCTTTTGACGTGATTGTTAATATTGTTGCAGAATGCTGATATCTTGATCGTAAAGTTTTTATGTAGCTCAAAAAGAACCTTTATATACAGAGTAGAAATTCACCCACTGTCTTGGACTTTCATGACTTTTCTAAACCTATGAAAGTGAAGTGGGACAAGCGGACATCTGTGCTCTCGCGATACTTCAATGAGTCTTGTTGTCGTGTGGATGTGGCCCATGGTACTAAATCCTTTTAGAAACCCTGGTTGCTCGCATGGCTGTCCTTCGCTCAGTGTTCTGTCAATCTTTAGGATCACTCGAGCAAAATGTTTGTAGACGAGAGACAGTAAGCAGACTGGACGATAGTTGCCGATATCGTGACGATCACCCTTCTTGAACAATACCACGGTCTTGTTCTCCCTGGTCTCCACTAGGTCAAGATCTTGTATTCAGACAGGTAACATATAAAAAGCCGAGCCAGTGAATTAGCACTGTTGGAAGGTTCTTCAGGTGTTTAGATCTTCTCCTATCTGGAGCTGGTGCTGTTCGATTTTTTACCGACGAAAAAGCATAACAGATTTGCAAAGGGAGAGCCTGTGGTACAGCATATCCAACCTCCTTTATTCCATATGAGAAAACCAGGACCTGGCTGTTTAAGAGATCTGCGTAGTATTCGTGAAGGATTTTTCCATTGCCTTTCTGGACGCTGTAACTGTTAAATCTTAGCTTTGGAGAACAACCATCTTGGTTTTTTAAGTTGGCGAAGCAACGATGGGCTTTGCGAATGATTTTCTTGCCTCTGCAACTTTGACATTAGCTTCTGATTTCTCCTTTTAAGATCTTTTATCGCCGGTCTGCAGTGTTTTGCATGTTCAGACGTGAACTGTGGGTTGTCTGCAGCTCGTGCGATTCCACGTCTGCGTATCTGCTCCTGTGCTTCCGAAGACAGACCTATCTTAGTGATTTTCCATCTCACAACTTTCATTGCGCTTCCCTGGAGATGCTGAATGAGCCGGTCTTATTCCTCGTCGAAGTTATGCGGAACGGCATCTTCCCAACAGCCAACTAATGAATTGAATCCTGGTGGTTTTGGGACTTTGTTTATTTAAACGTGGCTGCTTCTCCTTTCTGCGAGCAACGAAATTTTGCACGAGGAAGGCGATGGTCTGTTCCCGTATAGAACTTTGCGACAACAGCGACATCGGTAAGGCAAAACCTTCGAGTTACAAAAACGTGGTCTATTTCGCTGTGGTTTTCTTCCTTGATCTCAGTTTCAACCTTAAGGGTGATGCTTCTAGAATTGTACGTTGCCGTGAATGCTCTTGGTCTCCTTGATAAGCTCAGACAGCCGCTCACCTATTTGTTCCCTTCTTTTTCGCAGCTCTCTCCAATCTTAACATTAAATTCTCTACTGATAACCTTGACGAATATTAAATCTTCTCAGTAGAACTCCTCCATGTCCATACGGAACGCTGCGGGTACTTCTTTGGCATAGTTTGATGTCGGTGAATGAACGACGAAGATTGTCAAAGCCAGTATTGATCTACATCTCTTCAGTCGCAAACGTCGGTTTGTGCTTGTTAATTGTTCGAATGAATCGATGTTCATGGCCAAACTCGCGTTGAGGAAACGCCGACGCTGCCGACACTACTGTCGCATGCTCCGAGAAATCCGGTGTCATAGCTGCCGTTGAATGGGTGGCGGCGTCTCGTCTCGCCCTTTCAGATGACGTCGCATCTTAACCTTCTTGCCTGAATTATCAAGTCGTCTATTAAGGACTGAGGGGCAAGTGAACTTGCTTCGAATCTACAGATTGTCAACTTATTCATTCTCGACTTAGCCATCTAGGCTAGAATGATCCTGAAGTTTCAGCAGCCTCTCCTTACTCCTTCTATCCAATACTACTTTATCAGGCGCTCCTTCAGGGTAGTGGTAAGTGTCCCATTTCTTTTACTGTGCTTAGCCTTTTGATACCCACATTTAACGTGTTATACTGTGAAAGTAGGGTCTGGATATGCTCACGGCTATCCGCCACTTTCTCCCAAAGAAGTCTGGAAGCTTATTCGTTGGAGGTGACTCCTATGCGCCTCCCAAACACTTTCCTGTCACTTAATTGCAAGTTATTGGCAGAACTGACTTGTAGAATGCAATCCACATAAGCGCGAAGCGAGAGGACGAATGCATAAATACGTAAATGCAAAAGGTATGTTCGAAATCGGTGCAGGAAAACAGGGAGTGCACCCTGTGGATCCTACTGCGTCTCAGGGAGGTGAATTCACTTTTGGTGCGCAACGAACTCCTTATCAACCAAATTGGGAACGTGCCATGTTGCCTGGCAGCTAGCCCGCAAGAAATCTCCCAATGAGGGAGGTCCGTGGTGTTAGGTGTGATTTATACAACGAACATTATAATTAATATGACTGCGTAGCCACAACAGAACGTTTGTTGCTGCTGAAGAGACATAACAATACCCTTCAACTGATCTAAAACTTACTACGAAAAGTCTCGAAAAAAATAGAATTGTCTGCTTCAGAATCTATAATTTTAAAAACAGTCTTGTATAAGATAATTTCAAAACTCCAGACCGCAGGTGCCAGCGGTTAGGATCGAACACATTACTACGCTTTCTGAGGACTTATATATAATGTGGTTCAACGATTCCATTAGCACAAGAGCATTTTTTATTGCATTTGGTAACGTCATGAAATGTGATTTCTTATTGTCTTCTGATAAAGAATGAAGCCCGCGGCGCTGATCAATCCCTGAGGGATGCGCAATGCATTCGGCTTCATTAAGTATCGTTGGAGGTGATTGAATGCATATCTGGCCTTCTACAATGACTCGCGGTGGCCTGCCGATGTATCGAGCCAGTGCTGCTGTCCTCTCAGACAAGTCTGGTACCAATTTGTCGACCCCGGAGGGATGGAAGGCTTGGTGGGCCACGGGCGCAGGGATCGATTCCACGTGCGTGTCGCAGTGGCGTCTCCAACCACTGCCGGGTGAGGTTGCCTCATTCGAACAGTACTCCACTGAAGAAGATTTTTCTATTCGGTACGGCGAGGAAGACACAACATCAAGAAGGCAAGCGAATGTGGACCTTCGACTCAAATCATCTGCCCGAGAGAAAATGAAGACGACGATACGTTTGCTGTTTAATCCTTCTTTATTGACCTGGTCTTAGCTTAACAGTTGAAAAATTTACCGGTGTTTCCCTTTAGAGTAGTGCTTCTCCGCTTCTCCATGGTTTCGAACCACATAGTAATTTTTTTCACATAGTCAAAAAATCATTATACATGAACCCTCTGTTATCCACAATTCTTATCATTTTCAACATCTTCATCACCTAAGTCTAAATCTAAACCCGATCGATTGCAGCCCAGATGTTTCAGACGGTTTTGGTCTTGCCAGCACGAATTTACTCCGTCAAAAAAGGTTCGGTCTTATTCCCCTCACCGCAATAGGTTTTAGTGAACAACAGTGAATAATTTCAAGGCAAAGTCGTTAAAACCAAAGTGTACTCTGGTGAAATTTGGCAAGTAAAGTAATACAAAGAATCGAAACATTAACCAAATCTTCCCACCAACGTCGCGTTAACTCAATGAAAGAATGCATATTGATTAGTCATTTTGTGGTTAGAGGAAAGTCCGTTTTGGAAAAATAAGGCAAAAAGTATTTGTATATGGAAAAAACTCTTTGGCCAAAGGCGAAAGAAAAGCTGCAACTTCTGAAGCGAAAACCGGATAATTTTAATAAAATATCCTAATGAAGTAGGAACATGCGGAAACTTCTTCTTTACCTTCCACTTGACGGCTTTACAAGAGAATGCGAATAAGAAAAATGGTGTAACACCGCATGGATACAAATCAGTGATGCAGACAGAGTGAACGTATTTTAAAGCTAGATATAGCATCACAAACTGAAATCGGCACTATCAAAGGATTGCATAAAGGATAAATGAAGGATAAAGGTCTCGGCGTTGGTCAATCCCTGAGGGATGCCCCATGCACTCAACTTCATTAAGTATCGTTGGAGGTAATTGAATGCATATCTGGCCTTTACAATGACTCGCGGTGGCCTGCCGGTGTATCGAGCAAGTGCTGCTATCCTCTCAGAGAAGCCTGGTACCAATTTGCTGACCCCGGAGGGGAAGGCTTGGTGGGTCATGGGCGCAGGGATCGATTCCACGTGAATTTCGCAGTGGAGCCTCCAACCACTGCGCCACACGCGTCCTAAGGATTGCATATCACCCAAAATGATTAAGGCCATAATTTTTCCATGAGCACCAGGAAGATTCAATAAGAGTATGAGCTTTTGTTGGAGTCTTGGAATTACTAGTTCTTAACCGTTACATAGTAATGGCAAATGTTTCCACATAGTCGAACAACAACGCACCAGGAGGCTCATTCCTTAGATGGTCCACCTATGTTGTGAATGATTTTGGTCCTCATTTCAAGAAAACTGAGCATGGAAAGAGACCCGTTAAAAGCTTTTCTCCAAAACAAGACATGGAAAAGATATGCAAAGATTGTGGTGTTTCTCGACCACTTCGACTTGTCAGTTGACTGGGTGGCATTGGAGCGCTAAGGGACTAGAAGAAAATTCATGGTAATCGGCTTGAGTTACTCGCTGATTAAAAGACGCACACATGGAGTAAGCGATTTTAAGAAACTGTTGACATTTTGATTGGGACCTAGCAGTTCCGTGAAATTTTATTTGCAGAAACTTCACGAATGCTTATAATGTTTAGATTTTGAGCGAATAGAAGACCCAGTCATTTCATGAATAGAAGAGAACATGATAAGACATCGTATCGTAATTTCATCATTCGATCATCTCGTCAACATACAAAGTTGACGCATAGAAAAGGATGAGGCGGTGTTGGTAAATCCACGAACCATGCGCTATTCATCGACGCCATCGAATGAATACGCCATGAATAGAAGAGAACATGATAAGACATCGTATCGTAATTTCATCATTCGATCATCTCGTCAACATACAAAGTTG
Source organism: Angiostrongylus cantonensis (assembly GCA_009735665.1). Classification (NCBI taxonomy): domain Eukaryota; kingdom Metazoa; phylum Nematoda; class Chromadorea; order Rhabditida; family Metastrongylidae; genus Angiostrongylus; species Angiostrongylus cantonensis. The sequence continues at coordinate 214,804 of MQTX01000067.1, forward strand.
ACGCATAGAAAAGGATGAGGCGGTGTTGGTAAATCCACGAACCATGCGCTATTCATCGACGCCATCGAATGAATACGCCATGAATAGAAGAGAACATGATAAGACATCGTATCGTAATTTCATCATTCGATCATCTCGTCAACATACAAAGTTGACGCATAGAAAAGGATGAGGCGGTGTTGGTAAATCCACGAACCATGCGCTATTCATCGACGCCATCGAATGAATACGCCATGAATAGAAGAGAACATGATAAGACATCGTATCGTAATTTCATCATTCGATCATCTCGTCAACATACAAAGTTGACGCATAGAAAAGGATGAGGCGGTGTTGGTAAATCCACGAACCATGCGCTATTCATCGACGCCATCGAATGAATACGCCATGAATAGAAGAGAACATGATAAGACATCGTATCGTAATTTCATCATTCGATCATCTCGTCAACATACAAAGTTGACGCATAGAAAAGGATGAGGCGGTGTTGGTAAATCCACGAACCATGCGCTATTCATCGACGCCATCGAATGAATACGCCATGAATAGAAGAGAACATGATAAGACATCGTATCGTAATTTCATCATTCGATCATCTCGTCAACATACAAAGTTGACGCATAGAAAAGGATGAGGCGGTGTTGGTAAATCCACGAACCATGCGCTATTCATCGACGCCATCGAATGAATACGCCATGAATAGAAGAGAACATGATAAGACATCGTATCGTAATTTCATCATTCGATCATCTCGTCAACATACAAAGTTGACGCATAGAAAAGGATGAGGCGGTGTTGGTAAATCCACGAACCATGCGCTATTCATCGACGCCATCGAATGAATACGCCATGAATAGAAGAGAACATGATAAGACATCGTATCGTAATTTCATCATTCGATCATCTCGTCAACATACAAAGTTGACGCATAGAAAAGGATGAGGCGGTGTTGGTAAATCCACGAACCATGCGCTATTCATCGACGCCATCGAATGAATACGCCATGAATAGAAGAGAACATGATAAGACATCGTATCGTAATTTCATCATTCGATCATCTCGTCAACATACAAAGTTGACGCATAGAAAAGGATGAGGCGGTGTTGGTAAATCCACGAACCATGCGCTATTCATCGACGCCATCGAATGAATACGCCATGAATAGAAGAGAACATGATAAGACATCGTATCGTAATTTCATCATTCGATCATCTCGTCAACATACAAAGTTGACGCATAGAAAAGGATGAGGCGGTGTTGGTAAATCCACGAACCATGCGCTATTCATCGACGCCATCGAATGAATACGCCATGAATAGAAGAGAACATGATAAGACATCGTATCGTAATTTCATCATTCGATCATCTCGTCAACATACAAAGTTGACGCATAGAAAAGGATGAGGCGGTGTTGGTAAATCCACGAACCATGCGCTATTCATCGACGCCATCGAATGAATACGCCATGAATAGAAGAGAACATGATAAGACATCGTATCGTAATTTCATCATTCGATCATCTCGTCAACATACAAAGTTGACGCATAGAAAAGGATGAGGCGGTGTTGGTAAATCCACGAACCATGCGCTATTCATCGACGCCATCGAATGAATACGCCATGAATAGAAGAGAACATGATAAGACATCGTATCGTAATTTCATCATTCGATCATCTCGTCAACATACAAAGTTGACGCATAGAAAAGGATGAGGCGGTGTTGGTAAATCCACGAACCATGCGCTATTCATCGACGCCATCGAATGAATACGCCATGAATAGAAGAGAACATGATAAGACATCGTATCGTAATTTCATCATTCGATCATCTCGTCAACATACAAAGTTGACGCATAGAAAAGGATGAGGCGGTGTTGGTAAATCCACGAAGCATGCGCTATTCATCGACGCCATCGAACATCGTAGACGTGGATGAATGGATACCTGGCCTCGAAAATGACCTACGAGTTATCTGTGTAGCAACTCAGTGCTGCTATACCTCTAAAGAAAATTTCGCACCTATTTGCCGATCCCGTGAGCATGGAAAGCATGGCAAATTCTAGGGCGTGGGAGCGGACAACCACGTGGGTACTACAAGGCATCTCTGATAGCTGCACTACTCCTGCCCAATAAAAAGGCGATCTGAAATTAAATAATTGCCTTTTGTGGCAAAAAAAATCTTAAACGGTGCCTAAACGTTTCACTTATTCTTTTTATTTAAGTACAAGCGTCAAATTTTTTGACATGACTTTGGTATTCTTCAGTTGATAAGCTAACACTAGGTTATTAAAGAACTTTATTCCAACAATGCCTCCACCCATTCATTTCCTCAAAGCGTGATCCGTCTCGATTGTTCGCAGTTCTCCCTTTTCCCAACGTGGGCCTTCGTGGTCGCATCGAGTCGAATTCAATAGAGCACAGTTAGAATGAAAAATCTCACCCGATTGCGCTATTTATGCAAGATGGTTGTAGTTAACAGCGACACTCCGCTAATAAGAACTTGTCTTTCTTCGGATAATCTATTCTGCAGCAGACGGTATCATCATCAGCTAGCCTCGAGCGTAATACTACTTGGTTGCTTGTATAGCCCGTCTTGACTGGATGTGCGCACCCTAGCATAATTTCCAGTTTTCAAGTTTTTGCTGGTTTAGCCATGGTGGTTCCTTAGAGTCCCGAGGTCACCCTAGCCAAGGCCAACGCCAGGTCGCCTTCACCACAGGCAGTCGCCGCCCTTGCGAATCAGAGATTTGCCACCATGCGGCTTGTTTGATACTAGGACGGTGGTGGATCCTGGTATCGGTTTACATTTAACTGCACTTCCTGATGGAAACGGTGCGCTCTTTCTGATCTTGGGATACCCTGCTGAAGAGATGAAATCTCCAGCTGTACATATCGTACCCAGGCAACCCGGAACATCTCCCAGCCACGATGAGGCAGTGAACCGTTGGGAGGACGGAATATAGTACTGCTTGAAAAAGCGACTTCGCTTTGACCTCGATTTGATGAATTAACATGTATTTTCCCATTGACAAGCGGTGGATAAGAATTGGTCGAGGTTAAGAGAAAGTCAGTTTTTGAAGGACTGTGATGTCTTGGGCCAGTTGACCCTAGTATGCTGACACTATTAGCACTGCATATTCTGCGCAGGATTCTTTAAGTTTCGCGCGTTTTTTTTTTCTTCGCGATTTTCAAAGTGGTTGATATGGAAAATCAAACACTGTGAAGCTTTTTGTGAATAGTGTTCTTTTTCAGTGGAATAGATCGTTATTGAATTCCCGCATATTCGCTTGATATCCAAACTCTCCTCGAGTGCCAAACGAACAACCCTTGAAAACTTTCATACAGTAAAACGAAATGAGTACTTTTTTGCTTACTATATTAATAATGAACAGTTTAAAGGTGAACATCTAACGACTTAATGGCATAGCGGCAGAAAAGAAAGAGCAGCGACAATTCGAAGTCAATCGTTCAAATGTGAAACGAGTTCTCGTCCGGTCGTGTTACTCATAGCAAAACACTGTCAGAAAATACAACTAGTCCACCGCACCTGTCTTATTCACCGTTATTCCGCGATCTCACTGAAAGCGAAAAAAACATCGTTCTCTGCTTGAACAAGAATGATAGACGGAATTCGTGTTCCGTAGCGTGTCATGCACTTTATACATTCAGGAAGGGAACAAAATTGTGCATTTAGTTAAGTGTTACTCCAATCCAATCACTAAATCTTGCTACGACATTCTTCCTAGTGGTTGCACCATCGACAATGGTTTGTGTTTGTGTGTGTGTGTGTGTGTGTGTGTGTGTGTGTATGTATGTATGTATGTATGTATGTATGTATGTATGTATGTATGTATGTATGTATGTATGTATGTATGTATGTATGTATGTATGTATGTATGTATGTATGTATGTATGTATGTATGTATGTATGTATGTATGTATGTATGTATGTATGTATGTATGTATGTATGTATGTATGTATGTATGTATGTATGTATGTATGTATGTATGTATGTATGTATGTATGTATGTATGCTTATTTTTATTTTTTTTTCCTACTTCTTCTGGCTTTCTTACTTACGTTCATCTCATTTCAAACCATTATTTTTCAAAGTCGCTCTAATAAGTCTACACTTGGAAAACTTGATGAATGCAATAATATATCTAAATATTTTGAAGAGCCAACACAACATGAGTAGTTGGCCATAGAGCAACATTGGCCCTTTTTCCCCTCCGTAACCTTGCGCATTGATTTCAATGTGTACGCTGCTGCACGTTTCAGACCATACGTCTTGATTTCAATGCGGGTTCTCTTTTTGCGACTTTCCCCTTTTTCCACTTTTTCTTTCAGATTAAAAATGCGTCGTATGAGAGGCGTATCACGAAGGAATGTCGCTGTCCTTCATACTACAGCTTTGATAATAGCAAAAAGATCTTTAGTGTGAATGAGAATGTATTACATTTTTCAAAACTGTTACAAAGTATGCATTCCATCATTGATAAGCTAACATAATGTTGATTTAAAAAAAACTTCAAAAAAAAGACCGAGTGAGGGTCTTCACTCGAGCAGTGCTCCACTGGATTCGACTTGAAGCGACTACCAATACCCACATGGGAAGAATGAAGAGCTGTGAATATTTGACTCAGATCACTCCGACACTGAGGAAAGCGAAAGTGACGAAATGTTAGCCGAATACAGGTTTTAACGGTCTCGTGTAAGCTGATCAATGGAGGAATGCATACTGATTAGGCATATCGACGTTGGAGAAAAGTCGTTGTTGAAATTTTGCCAAATAAGTTGGAATTAGTGAAATATTAACTCTGAGCAAGTGGCAGAGGTAAAAGGATAGGAATTTCGTAAGCAGGGCTATTATAAAGGACTAGATTAGTCGTAAACGTCACATTTTCTGTCCAATCAATCAGCCGGGTTGGAACTGCTTCAACGGAGATCACAATTCTTCTGTGTTCCGAGCTCTGGTAAGGGCATCGAAACTGTGCACATTTGGCAGAGAGTTGTAGCTATGACAAGCTCGTCTTTTCCGTCATTCAAGAAACATTTTTCATATCAAAGAAGTCGAAAGTGAACTTTATTATTTTGTTCGGTTTCCCAGTGTGATTTTTTCTCAACTATTTTTCGATATCCGTATTTTTTCATGCAATTTTCCTTCTGTTCTGTCGTATTGAGGCGCCTTCTAACAACCCATTCACACCCGCCCTTCTTACACCGAATTTCATGTCATCATCATCTCATGTCACCTCACCGAATGCAGAATTCTTCTGAAGCGGGTTCTGAAACGGTATTCTGTCTCAGTCATATTTTAATATGTGAGACTAATAAATTCTTCTGGGCCGTAACATTCCCACCATCTATGTTTTCATCATCGAAATTTTAAAGTTTATTAAATCATTTAAGTGACGACAAATGCTGATTACTGTTGAATTTTTGCAGATTTCATTTCATTGAAATAGTTCATGTTGACTAAAGAAAGTTATTTTTTCCTTTCTCCATTCCTTCATTTTTGGCGCCACGTTGACAGCAACTGCAGACTGGTGTCAACCTTTCACTTACTTTTTCGTGGAAGGGAACAAGTCTACGAGCATTTCAATGTTGGTCGGATGCAACGTGAAGGAACAGATCCTTCCGTATTTCCTTTGCCTCAGTATCCCGCACCTCCTTTTTTCCAAAAAACTTCTTTTCGCAAAATTTTCTTTTATTTTTCTTTTTTTTATGTGAGTGATGGACACGAGATTTCCTCTTTTAAATTACTCCTTCTTCATTGCGTTTATCAGTAAAGTGAATTAGAATAAGGTCATCTTAATAGGATGTTTATAAATCTCCCTATAGTTCATGACCTTTTTGTGGTTGCGAAACGCTCCTATGTTCAAACAACGACCATGTTCATTATTAGCAGTCACATTTGATGAGTACTAGTTCAATATTTCTATCAAGTACGATGCCACCTCAAGGCTGTCTTATGTTCGATAACAGCATTATTAAAGATTTCTATACCAAAACAACGGTGTTCCTCTATCTCTGAAAGAGAGAGGGAGAAAGAGAGAGAAAGAGAGAGAGAGAGAAGGAGAGAGGGGGCATCTTTCAGGCGTAATGTGTACGGAGGAGGCTTTGCTTATTACCAGGCCGAGTTACTTTATCGTAGACAGGGTTAGTGAAATGATATATAGAATTCTGTAGGAAAAAATGCTATTAAATCTATATATGGGATGTGATAACCTATGTAGAACAGAATCGTTAAGATAGTCGGCGTTCCTTAGATGTCATTAGATGTTCATGCTAACTCGAGATATTGACAAATTGTGTGGATCGCAGCGCATCCCTCATTGTCCTTTCCGGCTTTTTGCCTCTCACGTACCGTTCGAAAAGGTTTTTGTTCGGTTACTATATGAGGACTTTGACTTCTCCGTGTGTTTGGTTGAATGCTAATCGAGTTAATTCTTCCCGTAAACGTTCCCAGATCTCAATCGTACCCAGACAGCCGCCAATTTTTGTAGATTCTAGAGAGATTTTCTCAAGCAACTATCTGGCACAAATTTTCAAACTCAATATAGTTGGAACACTAAGTTAACCTTGAAAGGTCTCACCAGCGACCATGCGTCTATTGCACAACACCTCTAATCACATCGCTTCGCCTAGCTCTCATGAACATGCGTCTTGTTGTATTTACTTAGTTTTTCACAAGTAAACCAGAGTTTTCCAGAGAGAAGAGAAAATGTTTTCGATAGCATTATTCGTCACCAAACCATCAGAAACAGATAGCGAAAAGCTGGATTAACAGCAACAATAGACTGGTAATCTTTGGGCGCTTCCAATAGATTGAAAGTTCTTTTGTCATAGGCGGATTCAACCAAATGCCTGTCTCCCTGTTGTCAGGCCAATGTCGCCATATGTATCTTTCAATTCCATTAAAAGCAAACAAAGGCCTTTTTCTTTCTTCAACTTGTCACGGAGATGATTGAATGCATACCTGGCCTTTACAATAACTCTCGCAGTCTTACCCATGTATCGAGCCAGTGCTGCTTCCTCCCAAACAAGTCTGGTACCAATTTGCCGAGCCAGAGGGATGGAAGGCTTGGTGGGCCATGGCCGCGCGGATCGATTCCACGTGTGTGTTGCAGGTCGCCTTCGACCACTGCACCACATGTGCTCTTTATTTTATATCATCTAAACACAAAAAAATCAAAATAAAACCGGATTACTTCGTCCATTCAAGTGGGACCCATTCTATAAAACGACGATTTGTTGAGTTTTGACTAGGTAATAGTATTATAAAGTTGTACTCTTTGGAAATCTGGGTAAAATTCAGTGGTTTACTTTGGAATAAATCCAATGCATTTTGAACTCTTCCGACATTCACTGATTTTCACCTCATCCCATAGCGTTGGAATTAAACAGCGCTGCTATCAGTTTTTATTCAAATTGCTTTCCAGTGATTTCATACTACAGGATGACCACATGGTACTGTATGAACTGCTTGAAGATCTCATGTGTAGATACATTGGAGCGGTTATTCTTCTCGTTGTTCACCTAACGAATTACGACCCATCAACGAGGGTTGTCATATTTCCTCTCATTTTCTCTCATTAACAACGCTTTCGAACGTGTTTCAAATATTGACATTCATACATTCATATCATTTCGTTCATACGTTCATTCATACATTCATACGTTTACATTCGTTCATAGATAAGCCAAGACAAGATTGGCTCTAAAAAAGCTTGAAGCCTGAAATATTGTTCACGTACGTTCATACGTTCACGTATGTTCCAGCCCAAAGAATGCTCTCGATTCAACTTAAAAGTTTAGAGCACATAACTTAACACTTATCACCTATCATTTCCACAGCTCACTTCATACACTCGTCTTCCCATTTCTAGTTTTTCGCTTTTCTTCAATTCAGATTCTAGTGAATTCGAGAAATTTCCGTGTCATTCCCACGATTTCTGTTGAAATTACCGCCGGTGACGTGTCATTTATCGCATCGTACGTGAACAATTGGTTTCACCGGTCATTCTACTGGATCATCTGTCTACACCATACCAACCATGCTCGTTGTCCATGAACAATTACAGAACCTGTTCGAATGTCAAAGGGGCTAACGCTCATCGCTCTCTTGAAACCAACCCCGTAATTTCGAGATTCTCCGGTTGTTATTGGGGTTTATTTAACGATCCTCAGCTGCTGGTCAATCTCAATTTTACATTATCCATTCCCAGGTAACGGATACCGGTTTTCTACGCGAGCAAAGGATGACTACCTATATAAGATGCTTCTTTCTTAGATGAGAAAAGATTGAATGGATAAATTGCTGTCTTTCGGTCTACGGAATTGCTCATACTTTCGTTTCACAGAGACTCGCATTCATGTATGTATGTGTAAAGTGAATGTATCCCATGAGCGACTTCATGTTAACCTTGGCATTGATCAATAGTTCCTCGTTGTAGTTAAGTCCACCGGTTATTATCGGAGGCCACCCGCACGGTCTTACATGGGTGAGTACTATAACAACATCCTCATATTTGCTCATCACGGAAAACAGTAAATTATCGAGTGAGTTATGCAGACTGTATTCGTGGGTCTCGATCAAAATCCTTTAACATAACCAGTGGGAAGTATGTAATGTGCGTTGGGGTAGCTCCCATCAAAAAAGATCCACTTCAACAATAGTAATTTAAAACATCACTTTGTTAATCTACAGCCTGCGTGCCGGCGATTGCCTAGCTACAAATATGTTTTCTATTGCTGTAACAGTGAAACATGAAGGGCCTGGAATAAAAAGTGTTATATCTTCCGCAATCATCAGGCCATAATCCTACCAGATGCCGTGCTACATTGTGCACCGTCTGAGTTAAGATCTTTCAAATGAAATAAATCCGTAAGGGACAGCTAATAGCAGCAATAACTGTTTCAGGTATATGGTTTCGTATTCGATGTAGATCACTTTTCTTCATCTGTGATTTTATTTAAATTCAGAAATATCCAGCAGAAAATGTTGTGGGAGTATACTAAGGAAAGGGGCGCGTGTGGCGCAGTGGTTGGAGGCGCCACTGCGACACGCACGTGGAATCGATCCCTGCGTCCATGGCTCACCAAGCCTTCCATCCCTCCGGGGTCGCAAATTGGTACCAGACTTGTCTAGGAGGATAGGAGCACTTTCTCGATACATCGGCAGGCCACCGCGAGTCATTGTAAAAGCCAGATATGCATTCAATTACCTCCAACGATACTTAATGAAGTCGAATGCATGACGCATCTCTTAGGGATTGATCAACGCCGAGAGCTTTATCCTTTATCCTTTATACCAAAGAACACATTATTAAATTGAACAAGAATTCGTTGATTAGTAAGGAATGGTATAAAAAAAACCAAGGTCGATTAAGTCAGCTTTCTGCTTTCCATAATCGTCTCGTTTATTTGAAGGATAAGACTCTCAGCATTACTCAGTTCTCGAAGGATGTGTTGTACTCAACTTCGTCAAGCATTATAGAGGTGTGTGAAAGTGTATGTGGTATCTACGCCATGACTTGTGATGCCTTTCTAATGAAGCAAATCAGTGCTGTAATCCTCGTTGGTAAATCTTATGCCAATTTTCCGACCCAGGAGTGATAGAGTGATGGATGATTTGGTGAGCCTGGGGTGCCTTATGGAACCATTATTATTGATCATGGAAGATTTCTAAGGCACCGCTACACCTGCACTGTCCTACACGCACCTCTTCTTTACGATATCGACACTTTTACGCTGGCTGACTAACATCGAATGACATTATTGAGATTTGGTACATCGTTGAGATTGGAGAATGCTAGCGAAACATTAGGAGCTCATATATCAAGGCATGCAGAGAGGCCACCACTGGGCTACTCTTGCACGCGACAGGGAAAAATGGAAGAATTACTGGTGCCCGCTCGAGGCATTCGACGAATGAACGAGACACTATGGGTGATACAGGTGATATCAAGGCACCGAAAATTTCAGTAAAACTGTTATTCCGCTTTCATGAAATATTATTCCACATTGGGTAACAACTCTTTCGACTCTTTGTAATGTAACATTCCACTGTGAAAGACTGCCGTTCAAAAAGATGGAGGGGCGGCAGCAGCAACAGCAATCAGTGAGCCTTCGTCATTTCCGCGAGAAAAATCTTCTTAAATTACCTTAAGCATCGAGTCGTAAGCATACATTGCTTACATCATTGTTGAGTACAGAATCCATTGCACATAATATTAATTCAGTCACTTTATTAACTAAATATTTTTGCTATTTATTGATTTTTTTTGTTTTTTAATTTATTTCTTCTAATTTCCGTTTGCAATAGTGGTTAAATCGTTTATTCTAAGCTTCTATTCCTTTTTTTTGACATAACTACAACGATGCTGAGATATTTGCAAAACTTTGAACCGCAGGTGTCTATGGTGGGGAACGAACGCGCTATTGTCCTTTCCGGGGAGTAACGCGTTCACCGTGAAGAACTCCTCTATGCCATCAACTTTATTATCACTTTTTCAATCTTAGATAGTTTCTATCATTTCACCTCTATCACTTCGATTTCACCCCACTTCCGTGATCATTTACATTTTCTTTTTAATCTGTTGACGAAAGCCGGCCTTTCGTATTAAAGTGTAGGAATATTCATAACAACTTTTCTGGTTTATTTTGCTTTTTTTAATTGTGTTTTTATTACGATTACCAGTTTGTACATAGTTATTTCTGTAAGGGTGCGTTTGGGCAGTGGTCGGAAGCGCCTTGCAACACACACAAAGGATCGTTCCCCGCGCCCACCGTCCACCAATCCTTCCATCACTACAGGGTCGGCAAATTGGTACTAGACTTGTCTAGGAGGATAGGTGAGCACTGGATGTATACACGTGTAAGCCACCACAAATCATTGTAAAAGCCAGATATGCGTTTAATCACCTCCAAGTGATGCTTAATGAAGTCGAATGCATGGTGTGTCACTCAGGGATTGATCAACGTCGAAGGCTTTATTCTTTATCATTTTACTGTTTCTATTGCATTCTAAAATAAATGCCAGCAAAGGTTACAAATGACTCATATACATCTGAAATTAACAACACTTTTAAATCCCAAACCGTCATAGCTCTTAGTGCTTTACTAGTCTTTGCCAATAGTACGCATCTGTCCCTGTTTCTTCCGGATTAATAGAATTTAGACTTCTTGGACTCCACAAAATACTTTCTTTACTTTTCCTTCCACCTAAGACACAGAACGAGCTTAACTTCGTGCACTTGTCAAAATGGCATCAGCCATTGTCCTATTTATACTTCATGTTCCAAGTTTGCGTTAGAAATTTTAGAATTGGACCTAAAGTTAAGACAATACTTTAGAATGATTATTGTACCAGAAGTCCAGCGGATAAAAACCACTTCTGTGAGTAGTTCAAATGTCATTTACGTTAGTTTTAAGAAAAAGCCTTGTAACCGATCTGACGAAAGTTAAGCGTTTTCCTACAGCTACAACCTTCTTTCCATCTCTGTGTGACACCACTGGACGTCATCGACGTTTTAAAAACGATATTGAAAACCGACTTGCTTCAACAATTGAGAATGTTCGCTACTTTCTAAGACACCTTTAACAAAACCGGAGAAATGATGTGAATCATCAGAACGGTATGCTACGTGAGTCAGCAACGTAGAAAATTTACCGTATTCTTCACAAAACGCTGCAGAATTGCTCGAATTCGGCAGCATTCGCTTTGCAAGTCTAAGAAATTTGCTAAAGACTAGTTGTCTACGATCCGAGAACGCCTTTTCAAAAAAAGGCTTGGAATTTCGTTGTTTTTGAAAATCTTAGCGGAAGTAGGGAAATAAATCAAATGTGGGAGAAAGTGAAACTACAAAACACGGGGTAAAGAAGGAAGTGAATGGACACAAAACGAAATGTAGATAGATGAAAGGATAGTGAAGAAAAGAAAAGAATAAAAGGATAGTGGCGCACAATGAAAGACTTAATCTGGTTGTTAAAATCGTTTTTGCCGTTTTACTATGTGCTTACAATTACTGTTAGAAAATAATCCTCACCGGTTTCACGATTTATGAAAGAAAAAATTTCTCCATTAAGTGGCCTGTTCATGAAATGAGGGAAAGACAATCTTTGTAAACGCCAGCAAACATTCACAACAAAAAGGTCAAACAACAGGAGTTGAAGAATTTCCAACTTATTAAAGATACTCCTTCCTACGGTTTACTACCTCATCGTGGGACGGAGGTGTTTCTGGGTGTCGGACTGCGATGTACAGTCGGAAGATTCAACCCCTGCCAGTGTCCACCAAGGTGAGGAGTACGGCGTTTCCATCAGGAAGTCCACGTAAGAGTAAAATAATTCCAGGATCTACCATCGTCCTGGTGTTAAGCAAGTCCCATGATGACAGATCTCCCTCTGATCCACAAGGGCTGCGACAGCCTGTCGTGGTGACAACTTTTGGCAAACTTTGGCCAAGGTGATTCCATGGAACCACAATGTCTAAAAGAGCAAATCTCCGGAAAAATTAAGATTACTGGCCCGCACAATCAGTAAAGACGGTAAATCCAAGTATCCAAGTACAGGACGATGCTGTGATCGTCCACAGGTACATTCCATAAAAGTCGAATTACATCATTATTCCTCAGTTCCGAGGTCAAACGATAATGAAGGATGAGAGCTTGTTATGGTTAATCAATGTTAGACCAATAATTTATTCTGTTTTATCTATTCTAGAATCACTTTCATTTGCCCAGAATTGAAACTCATTAGCTTTTCGAACCACGCTGGAATATCAATGAATAAAGTTTCATAAGGTGAAACCTAATCTGACTTCGATTAACCAGCTTCGGCTTAACATGCACATCTACCAAGAACAGTGAGTATTATGCGACCCGATACATTGCCCTCAATTGACAGCTCGAGTGATCGCAGTAATTGCCGCTGTCCTGGAACAATTCTAGTCGCGACGATGTGAACTTCCGATCTGCGAAAGCCGGAAATTGTCAGCGAAGATATCGGGATATTATCTGGTGATTGAAGAAAGGGGCTAGGGTTCTGTAATAACAGCTGTCAACATTTCATAGTTGAGCGATGAAAACAGACTTTCAAGTCGTTGCCAGTCACCAGTGGGCACCTCTCAGAATGGACGTCTCGAAGATAACGAGAAAAGAATGAGTCACGTACCTTAAACAACATATGAAAACAAACTCTCCAATTTTACCAACTATCCCTTGGAGTACTATATAGCTTGCGTGCTTTCTTCACAGTTGTAGGCTCCAAATCTCGGGTGGTCTTAGAGCCTTCTCCAATCAGTTTTATAGTGATGAATCTCGTACAGTTCCCGGCTGTGGCTTGCTGTCGTCTTCATTTATTGCATGTCTTATCGTGAATCTAAATCTACACCACTGCAAAGAATTCGATGGCTATTAACGAAACAATATGAGATTTCAATCATGAAAGAGGATCGCTGAAACCGGTGGTACATACACAATGGTACGTAGTAGTCGTGAAAGCAAAGTTTCGTTTGTAACTGTTCTATGTTCAATCATATTCAAGCATTTACTTGTTTATTCTTTTCAAGACATAAAATTAGTAAAGATGTATTTTCTATTTTGCCCAGAGTTGCAATCCATTTCACCTTAATCGAATGTGGAGGCAACGTGTCTACACGTCACCATCATGGTCAATTTAACACGACATTCCAGTTTAGGAGATGTCGTTTTGTAATCTCTATGTTCAGTTACAAATGTTTCAATATTTTTTAATTGCTGAGCCAGAATCAGTTTAGAAGAAAGTTTTATTTGCTACCGCTTCGACGTTATCGTCATCTTAAGAGCCAGGATGATACTCTTCCCAGTCGATTGTCCATAGCCATTCATCACCGCAGCATGGTTGCATTGAGTTGAATCTGACGGAGAGCAGTCTGTTTGCTTTTGGTATCCCCACTCGGGGATGGCCTTGTATGCAAGACGGTTACTCATATAATGTCATACAATATGTGTTGATCTGCCCACAGCTTTAAATGAAAGTCGGCATTCAGAAGTACTCAAATGTTGAATTATGCTACTCTTTAATGATCGTAGTGAATTAGTTGGAATTTATACATGCCTTTTCCAAAGAACTATAAGTTTCCCGTTTTGCTGCCGTGAAATTCTGGGCCTCTGGATCATTGGATTTCTTTGAACGAATTATCAACAGAGGTTTGATTTCCTCAGCATTAGTTGTCGAAGTACTTGAAAAAAACTGGTGAGGAATGAAATGAACGCAGAACGGAGCATAGTTTGTACTGCGGTTCATCTACACTCCAGTTTCAATTCTGAGATGTATCATTGACAGTTGTACCAGAGTCCAAGGTTCAAGAGCAGTGGCTCACTTCTACTGACCTATCCTTTCCGCAAGCTTTGCAGCTTTTGGGAGAATTTTATCAATTTCCAGAAAACACTTCGGCGGTGTAATGGTTTCGCAACTGTGCAAATTTTTGTAGTGCATGATTCTGTCTGTGAAATACTAACCATTCTTCATAACCATCTTCTAACTCAAGTTTGTTCCGTTGAAGATGATTTAATGTTCCATAACTATCGAAATATTTCGCAGAACATCGTATTTTTTCAGCTCCAAAATCCACCCTTTGTCGCACAGCACAAGGGGACCGTTTTTGTTGAGTGATTGGAATGCTGGATGGTTTTTGTAGAAAGGCACTTTTCATTTTTTCGTTCAATCCATTCGACACTCATCACACGAATTTCTTTCCTTGCACTTTGGATATTTCGGAGCTCACTCCTTTCTCAGTGAGCAAACGCAAGGTTGTCATTAAAAGGATAAAGCTCTCGGCATTGATCAACCCAGAGAGATGCGCCATGCATTTGACTACATTAAGTATCTTTGGAGGTGAATGAATGCATATCTGGCTTTTACAGTGAGTCGCGGTGGCTTGCCGATGTATCGAGCCAGTGCTGTTATCCTCCCAGACAAGTCTGGTACAAATTTGCGACCCCGGAGGGATGGAAGGCTTGGTGCCGTGGGCGCAGGGATCGATTCGACATACGCGTCGCAGTGGCGCCTCCAACCACTGCGCCACACGCGCCACGTAAGGTTGCCATTGCAGCATTTATTCACTTACATCTCACTTTCCGCGAATTCTGCCTTCGTCAAATGGGAAAGGTTATATTCATCGGTATTCTACTCAAGCAAACACTTTCATAATCTCCTGGATTCTAGGATTTGCTATATGTTCTGGAACTGTTATTAAATCTATGTCTGGTTCTTGGGTAAGACCTTGACTGTTGTCCTTGGAGCTTCTAGTTTCTAGTTTTAGTCCTTCCAGTCTTAGTTTTCCTCTTAGATGCTTGTCTACTACTGTAAGTCCGTCTTTAGCCTACTTTATCCTCGAAATCCTCGCTTGACTTCAAACCATTCAGTGCTAGCAGTTCATCGAATGTTCGCCAAAAAAATTACTCTTAGCTCACTTTTTTTGCATTCTACCCCAAATCTTTGAGTGGACAGAGACTAGAATAGAATTAGTATAGAAATATTTACCGAAACCTTTAACCATTTGTGTAAAAAAAGGCTCAAAACAAAAAAGGAAGCAAGTCCATCACTTTTCCCGAAGCTCATGGAAAGCCCTGTAGTAGCGCCATACGATCAAAATTTTGGTTTTTACATCTTCTCCTCGACTAAAAAATTGTAATCGACCTAAGAATGATTCATAGCGATCCATCGTTTTTCAGTCGTACCATCACAACCCCCGACGAAATTCATTGGCAACATTCTGGTCATGGCTGTTTTACTCTAACGCATCAATTTCATTGTGGGGCGCGTGTGGCGCAGTGGTTGGAGGTACCACTGCGACACGCACGTGGAATCGATCCCTGCGCCCACGGCCCACCAAGCCTTCCATCCCTCCGGGGTCGGCAAATTGGTACCAGACTTGCTTTGGAGGATAGCAGCACTGGCTCGATACATCGGCAAGTCCCTCGAGTCATTGTACAGGCTAGATATGCATTCAGTCACCTCCAACGATACTTAATGAAGTCGAATGCATGGCGCATCTCGCAAGGTTTGGTCAACGCCGAAAACTTTATCCTTTATCCTTTTATCAATTTCATCTTAAAGTAAGCCTGACTTGATCTGGCTGGGCTGTTGATCTGGCCTGTGTTAACCACGTGAAACTTTGGTGAACATTTTCGTTCACAAAAATAACTCTAAAAGCCCATGACGGAGGCGTCCTTGCATTTTTTCCTCTAATCGAAATTACCTAATCAAGGATTCTTTTTCCATTTTTTCTTCTTCTCCTCGGTACATTTTAAAGGTAATAAACCTTTTTTTACAGTTAGTATTGTTTAGTTGTTTTTCATACTTATTAAAGTCGACTGGTATGAGTATTCAGTAAAATTAGCTGACTCATCGTCTATGCCCTTTTCAATCAAGAGAAAGAATGGGAAGCAAGATTTTCACTGAACTTAAAGGAACCTATTTCTCTGAAAAACGCATTTGTTCTTTCCGCCGCTGTCTCTAATGCTCCGAACGGTGAATGTGTCACTATCACAGTGTTATGACTGCTATTAACCTCATTACAGCGATTAGTAAAGCAGAACATAGCGAAGAAGAAAAGAGATCTCTGGTACTATAGTAGAGAATCTCCCCACGAATCTCCCTCATATCCACGGATCTCCCTCATATGAGGGATCTCGAGCCGGTTAGCCGCGAGGCTACGTGGCGCCTCCCCAGGTGGCGAATAGGGGGTTAATCGCGGACTAAAAGCGACCTTTGCTTTCCTGAGACGGAGGTGGATCCAGGGGATGGACTCCCTGTTTCTGCTGTGGCGATTTGGCACATACTTTCTGTATTCGCCAGGCGTATTCATGCGTGCGTGCGTGAATCCGTTCTTGCTTTATGCCGGATTGTGTTCTACGAGTCAATTCGGTCAAAAGCCTGCAATCAAGTGACAGGGAAGTATATGGGAGGCGTTTAGGAGTCGCCTCCAACAAATAAGCTCCGTGTCCACTTTGGGAGAGCGTGGCAAGCTACCCGTGATTATAACCAGAACCCACGTTCAGAGCCCAGCAAGCTATACGTGGGTACAAAAATTGATAAAAACAGTAAAAAAAAAACCGACCTTATTCTTCCGACCCCGAAAGAGTCTCCAGTTTTGCAGCGTTGGGTAGGACCAGTACGGAGAGGCTGCTAAAATCTAAGGGCCAATGGAAGCGGCCTGGATCAAGAACGATGGTGACGATCTGTACCTACAGTGCACGTGCACTTGCATCCGAGTCCTCGATAGAAGACTTGCTCATGCAAACAAGAATGATAAGGTACGACGTCAACGCCATGGCCGAGACGAGAGGGCGCCACCCATTCATTCACCCTGTCTATGAAACTGGAGAAGAACTGTTCCTCGGAACAAACGACAGTAGAGGCGTGGGCGGTGTCGGCGTTCTCGTCAACACGGGTTTGTCCATGAACATCGATTCATTCGAACAGCTTACAACCCGAATCGGACGTTTACGATTAAAAAGATGGGGATCAACACCAGCTTTGACAATCTTCGTCGTTTACGCGCCAACATCAAACTATGACGAAAAAGAAGTCGAAGCGTTCTACATGGACTTGGAGAAGTTCTACAGAGAAGACCATACATTCTTCAAGGTCATCATTGGAGATTTCAATGCCAAGATTGGACCAAGATCGTCTGAGGAACGTCACATTGGGACCCACGGATTAGAATGGAACGAACAGGGTGAACGGCTCTCTGAGTTTACCATGGCGACCAAGACCTTCCATGGTAACTCGCAATTCCAGATGCCTCACCGTTAACGATGGACGTTTGAATCTCCCAATGGAGAGTACCACAACGAAATAGATCACATCATAGTAAATAGGAAGTTTTGACAAACCGATGTCGCTGCTGTCCCAAAATTTTACACGGGATCAGACCACCGTCTCCTTCGTGCAAGATTTTATTTCTCGCGGAAAGGAGAAAAAGCCGCCAGATTCAAAAACCGAAGTCCCAGAACCACCACAAACTGGGACTTATTCAACTCATTAGTCGGCTTTTGGAAAGATGCGATTTTCGACAACATCGACGAGAAATACGATCGGCTCATTGAACATCTTCACGATAGCGCCATGAAAGTTGAGAGTTCGAAGGTCACCAAGAGACGTCTGTCTCCAGAAACTCTCGAGCTAATACGCCAGCGTGGACTCGCACGAGCTGCAGGCAACCGCGAACTAACGTCCGAGCTTGCGAAACAATGCAAACAGGCGATAAAAGAAGATCTTAAAGAGAGAAAAACACCAGTAATGGTCGAAGCTGCAGAGGCTGGGAAAAGCATTCGCAATGGCCGCCGAAGCTTCGCCAAATAAAAGACCAAGATGATTGCACTCCAACGCTCAGACGGAACAATAACAGCGTCCAGAAAGGCAATGGAGAAAATCATCCACAATTACTGCTCAGATCTCTTCGGTAGCCACGTTCTCCTCCCGTCTGATGAAATAAAAGAGGATGGATATGCTGTTCCACCGGTTCTCCCTTCCGAAATCCGGCATGCCATTTCGTCGGTGAAAAATCGAACAGCACCAGGTCTGGGCAGGATAAGATCAGAACACCTGAAGAAGCTTCCGCCAGTCCTTGTAAGCACACTGGCTTGGCTCTTCACACGTTACCTGTCTGAATGCAAGGTTCCTACTCAGTGGAAGACCAGCAACACCGTGTTGTTGTTCAAGAAGAGCCACCTACGCGATATAGGCAACTATCGCCCAATCTGCTTGCTGTCTGCTTGGGGAGGTTTCAAGATCATCGAGGATGTAGTGAAGAGTACGAAGAACATTCGACTCCGTGCCCACCTTTTCGACTCAACGGTTCTTCCTGCCCTAACGTATGCGTCAGAAAGGGACCCACGGATTAGAATGGAACGAACAGGGTGAACGGCTCTCTGAGTTTACCATGGCGACCAAGACCTTCCATGGTAACTCGCAATTCCAGATGCCTCACCGTTAACGATGGACGTTTGAATCTCCCAATGGAGAGTACCACAACGAAATAGATCACATCATAGTAAATAGGAAGTTTTGACAAACCGATGTCGCTGCTGTCCCAAAATTTTACACGGGATCAGACCACGTTTCAAGATCATCGAGGATGTAGTGAAGAGTACGAAGAACATTCGACTCCGTGCCCACCTTTTCGACTCAACGGTTCTTCCTGCCCTAACGTATGCGTCAGAAATCTGGTCGCTACGTAAGCAGTATGATAGATCACTCAGCGTTATCGAACGCGCAGTCGAGAGGACGGTGCTAGGAGTATCCCGTTTCACGCAAGTAATGGATGGGATCCGAAGCTCCGACCTACGTCAACGATGAAAAATCAAAGATGCCGTTCTATACACCAAACAGTCGAAGATAAGGTGGGCCGGACACGTAATACGTATGAATGATAACCGGTGGACAAGAGCTGTTAGTGACTGAATTCTTCAGGATGTCAAACGTACTGCACGAAGACTACCGACCCGATTGTCAGAGTTCTTCACGAAAAGCCTAGAAGAAAGATATGGTGCTCGACGAGTCCCTAAAGCGAGGAGGACCCACTGGGCACGCGATAGGGAAAAATGGAGGGTTTACTGGCGCCCGCTCGAGTCACTCGACGATCAAAGGGACTACAGGTGATACAGGTGGTACAGTTGATGGTAGAGAAGCGACCTATTCAGGATATAGTCACAGTTGCTAAGAACGAACTCAATTTATATTCAGTATGGTTCGTTGCCCACAAGAAAAAGTTTGTTGAGCCACTGAAACGCCAGTCAGATGGATATTTTAATAAAGTAACTTTATGGTGGCCGACCGTTGAAAGTCGTCTAATAAATAAGTAAAACAACTAATTTAGTTCAATGTGGAATTTATTGAACATAATTTACGACACTGGCACTAGGCTCCTTAACACACTGTTTATGCAGTACTTGTCAATCCTTATTTTGAAATTGTGGTAACAGCGAGATATGGAGAAGTTCATTGATCGTCTCGTCTAACTTTCACTGTATTTCTCATTTAACCTTGTTGCTCGTCTAACTTTGTTCACGGACGAATCCTTCATCTTCAGCGCTAAAAAACATTTCTCGTTATTGGTAGTTAATAGTTATTAACCAGAGTGGGTTTTTTCTTCAGGCTATGTCTCTCTTTCCTCCTCCCGTTGACAACTCTTGCGCTAAGCACCGTGAAATCTGGGATATCACAACTATGAAGACTTATTTCTTGTTCAAGCCAAGCGAAATCAATTCTCGGAGAATTCTAGATCCATAAAGATGAAATCGCCATTGAAAGTTGAACTGAACTGTCGTTGGACTGCCGTATTGACATTCTACGAGCATTTTGACATATTTCACATTGAAATGAATGATTGACATAATGGCTGAGTTTAAACGATGGTAGAAAAAGTGTATGGTCGATTCATGTCAGCTCGTTGAAACGGCTAAGTGCTTTTTTTTACTTTGTTTATTTTCTTCTTTCCACTTCCCTGTCGTCGTATTCTTTTTAGGAGAACAACTTTTAAAAATACATTTGTTTTTTTTGCAGTTTTCTTCAATGCTTTTTGCAGCAAAGTATTTTGCAACACAGCGTTATAAGAAACTCGTTAATGACTAAGGACAGAATTTAAAGCTATGAAAGCAGAACCCTTTCAGCATTGATCAATCTCTGAAGGATACGTCATGCAGTTGACTTTATCAAGGATCGTTATTGGTGATTAAGTACATATCTGATCTAAGAAATGACTTTCTGTGGCCTACCGATGTACCAAACAGTGTCGAGCTATCTCGCCAGACAAAACGTATTTTGATTTTCCGACTCGGGCTTGGTGAGCCGAAAGTGTGGGATCGAACCAAAGACTATGTATACATTGCACTGCACCTCTGACCATTGTGCCACGCGTATTGATAGATTAGGGGCTGTAATGCACAAGGTCACGTGTGGCGCAGTGGTTGGAGGCGCCACTGCGACACGCACGTGGAATTGATCCATGCGCCCATGGCCCACCAAGCCTTCCGTTCCTCTGGGGTCGGCAAATTGGTACCAGACTTGTCTGGGAGGATAGCAGCACTGGCTCGATACATCGGTAGGCCACCGCGAGTCATTGTAAAGGCCAGATATGCATTCAATCACCTCCAACGATACTTAACGAAGTCGAATGCATGGCGCATCCCTCAGGGATTGATCAACGCCGACAGCTTTATCTTTTATCCTTTAACGGACAGATGATAGGTATAATGGTATATTAAAAACTGTTTGAGCGGTCGGCGTTTTACAGAGGGATCTACAATCATAAGGAAGCAGACTGTGGATATGAAGTGAAAAAGCTAAATACGATTTTGAAAACCACATATTGTGTCCTGTGACGAAAGGACATATTCTAATTCTCTTCAGCGAAAACATCTCTTCGCTGCTAGACGTCGCTCTAGACGAACATTGTAAACGCTTTATTGTCTATACGCAACATCGTTAGCCTTCGGGAATGTGGTCATTTCAAAAGGGTTTTGATTTTTTTTCTAGAAAAGGACACAGCATTCGACTAGGAGTCAAATGGACGTCTAAATACTACTGTTGCATGGAAGATCATCAACGTGAACTATTTCTATTTCCACCTTCTACGTGTCATAAACCAGTACTAAGCATTCCTAACATCCTCTCATCGTCCTTAGCTTCAATCGATGCTTATGGTTCTGGTCTTCCATGAAGCTTCTCCCTTTGATGGTCAATATGCTCAACCTTCACTACTACTATTGTTGCTCAACGATTTACAGCACAATAGTAAAAATTTTAACTTTATCTACAAAATCTATTGACTAGAAGATTTCCTTTCTTAAATTTTCTTTCTGAGGAGAATAAAATAAAAACACTCCCTGTCAATGGTTTTACGGCCACATATGAGAGCTAATGCGATCTAAAAACGACCCAATCCATTGTCTGAGTAAAATGGTGTCGCAGAAAAGGAAAACGGAAGTGTGTAGTTTTTCTACATGGAGATGTCAACGGATCTCAAATGTTGTCGATCAATATGACAAACGCCTACATAGAAACTTTTAACGACTTCGATTACCGATGGACTAGATTCGCCTTCTGGAGTTTTTCTCTGGGTGTGCACAATTTTGTTCCGCAATTTTCGTTGAGCAATCTGATATGGTTTTCCCATACTTGTCTTAAGTCTGAAATTCAAGAACTAATTAACTACCAGTAAAGAGGGTATCGCAGTGCTTAGAGGTAGCCTGGATACACAAGTGGTCATTGGTTTGATCCGTTCCCCTAGGCACATCATAGCTATCACGCTTTCACATATCGGCGCCATGTCCGCATATCGGCGCCAAACATCTCTGAGATGGTTAAAATACCTAGTTGATTTATTGGTATGTCCTCACAAGTGATATGTTCCATAACATTTGCGAAGCTTGATGGAATCGATTACATGAAGGTTCACACATTCTTATTTACTTTGCTTACAACCACAGCAATTCAATGATTGCCGAATTTCATGACCCGTCTTTTGAATGACGACAGTCTAGGAAGTCACTTATTATTTCATATTGGAAAATATAAAGGATAAAGGATAAAGCTGTCAGCGTTGATCAATCCCTGAGCGATGCGCCATGCATTCGACTTCATTAAGTATCGCTGGAGGTGATTGAATGCATATCTGGCCTTTACAGTGACTCGCGGTGGCCTGCCGATGTATCGCGCCAGTGCTGCTATACTCCCAGACAAGTCTGGTACCAATTTTCTGACCCCGGAGGGATGAAAGGCTTGGTGAGCCATTGGCGCATTTCACGTGCTCGCCGCATTGGCGCCTCCAACCACTGCGCCACTCGCGCCTATTGGAGAATATGCAAAAATTAATTAAGTGATCATAAGAGTACCCCGTTCTCACTTAATTCCCTCATTTATCGTGTGGCTAAGGTTTGAATACTGGTGAGGTTGGTTCATTCAACACTATCACGCGTCAGATCTAACAGTTGAGGTTCCCTATAGGGTTATCCTTCTCTTTGTTAAAGGGACACGGTGAGTATCACAGTTTTCGGTTTTGCGCAAAACATTTCACTTTACAGTTTTTAGCAATAGGATACTTGTGACCACTTCACCAAGTATCCATGGTTCTATGTAAACATTCTTCGACGTGTTTGTATGCTTGTACAACGCTTCTAATAGATTGACTCTCTCAAAAAAAAAAGTGCTATCAAGTATCAAAGTGCTATATCGCAGGGTCTGCAGGGCTTGTTCCAGAAGCACCAGTTTACATGAGTTTTCAAGAAAAGCTCTATTTTTAAATAGTGTCTTTCGCACTATAGGACGGTTCAATTCCCATGAGTAACCATCTGTCAGAAACACAACAGAAAAGTAAAAAATACGTGAAAACTATGATAGTGTCCTACCACACCGGTTAAGTGACAAGCTAATCCTAACAAAAGCATAGAAACTTTGCTTCGGGACTAACCAGATTGTGACTCGTCGTTGTATAGAGATCTGGATGCAGGAAGGTTTTCCGTAAGAATGATCTTATCTCGGCGCTAAAACATTTATTTGGCTTCTGGGTGGTGCCAATTCATATCACTGGTTTTTCGTTAACTTCGCTTATTTGTTTCAAAAGCTATTTATACCTCTATTTAATCTGCGAAAAGGACTTAGTTTTATAATGACGGTTTTCTTGTTCGCGCTTCACATAAACGTAATCAATGGTTGCATCAAGCTGCGCTGAATCTTCGGTCATCATTCATAATCGTGGGAAAACGTAGCGAGTTCATAAGTTTTTATACCGTAGACTGATAACAGCACAACGGCTTTTTACTTACAACCGCCACTTTTCTTCTAGCCGTTTTTCCCTCATAGACCATCTTAACGCCCTTTTTGTGTCAGATCTGTCACAAGTGTTGTTCTTGTGCTTAGTCTCATGATCAGTATTCTCTTTTCTGAGTCTTTTTTCAGTGTTTTCACTCTTATTACTACCTAGTCTTTTTTATGGCAAAGTTTAATGTGAAATACAAACACAAAAATGCTGATATATGAGCAAAACTCAGACGTCAGGAGAACATAGAACCCGAGATTATCTTTTCCAGAGTATCACGTGCTATCCACTCTACCAGATCGCTCCGTTGCTTTGCCCTTATCCCAGCTAGCTTTTTACTTTAACCTTTTTATAACTAATTTTCAGCTTGTCTAAGTGCCGTCTAAATCTGTAAAGTCTCCAGCATATCTTCTTATTACGTTCTGCAATAGCATCGATTGCTCTAGTTGGCTTAAAGGATAAAAGATAAAGCTCTCGGCGTTGATCAATCCCTGAGGGATGCGCCATGCATTCGGCTTCATTAAGTATCGTTGGAGGTGATTGAATGCATATCTGGCTTTTACAATGACTCGCGGTGGCCTGCCGATGTATCGAGCCAGTGCTGCTATCCTCCCAGACAAGTCTGGTACCAATTTGCCGACCCCGGAGGGATGGAAGGCTTGGTGAGCCATGGGCGCAGGGATCGACTCCACGTTCGTGTCGCAGTGTCGCCTCCAACCACTGCGCCACATGCGCCCTTCTAATTGGTTTACTGAGAGTAACGGTTGCTTCATTTTGCTGGAGATCTACTATGTGATTACAGGCAAAAAATAGAGATTGGGAATGCAAAATATGGCCGCTTTATTATTTTCACAAGGTAGAATTGGCTGCACTTTACTATAGGGCACGTTGGAAAGCTCGTGACTGCTTATAATTTTCTTCAGACCTTAGCAGTTCTCAGAATTGCTGTATAAGCCATGTGTATATTCCAAAACGTCTAACGATGCTTGGTGAAGTCGAATTTATTTAGTATTCTAAAGGGGTTGATCAACGCAGGAAGATTTATCCTTTACCCTTTTATCTTTCGTGTTATCTTTCATACAGCTCGAGAAAGTAGTTTTCTTCTTAAAACTCATGATCATTCAGCATTAAAAATGTGGCGTTGATCAGGTTGTGAGCCAATTCGATCTCGTAGACCTAGGAACCAGTAGCTGTTTACCTAAGCTGAACATCGTTGTTCATCGTCAGCTTCATTGTCGTCACAGCGACGTCAATGAGGCCTCTCTATGGATGGGGCGTGATTGAGTCTGTCTATTCAACAACCGCCTTTATCGTTGTCTTTCATCGTGTCAATTAATCGTCTTTCGTATTTCGCCTGTTCAAGTTTGAATGTATTCTCTCAATTGTCACTCTTTAATGAAAAATTTTGAACGATCGATTAAAACATCTTGTCAGTATGTACTACTCTCGTCAAATTTCTGTTCTACACTGAATTTATCTCATGCCGTCACTATAGGCCTAACCATTAGTTTCGTTTTCGTTACACAGCTTTGCTCTGACGTGCTATCGACTCATGTACACAGATTTTTTAAGCTTTCCCAGGAGACCACCTTCATTTGATGTGTCCTACTCAAGTAATACATGCGCTTAGACTTAGACTAATCACACGCTCTGTTTATTCTTTTTTTTTTGTTGTAGTATTAGTTGACGGTATTCAGACCTGCAATCTATTGTACAGTCGATTTTCTCTTCAGTTCCTTTCCGAACATATTTTTTCCAGGAGAAAAAACCCAGGAGGCACTGGCTTGCACATTGTTGTTTTTTGAAGCTAACTAAAAAAGTGTGCTGGATTTTCAGATAAAAGAAGCCTTGACTCGAGCCGCTCCTAATGAAATGCCATTTTTTACTTCACACTAGGATTCCACATTCATATGGCTCTCACTGTTGTCATTCAAAGCTTACTTGTTTCACAGTTGTTCGACAGCTTTTGCATAGAATTGAATAAAGTAGTCGATTAAGAGAGCGTCATTTTGTTTCCCAGCAATCGCGAGGTTGTTAAACAGCACACGTTTACTTCCATACAGTAACACGCAACACAATCGCAGCTGACGCCTCGGCAGAATCGCCTTCTTTAAAGCCTGGAAGGGTATAATAATACGCTACTTACTAAGTCAAACGCTTCAATAACGCATACAGAAAAAAGAAAATCAAAATGGCACTCACACGGTCAACAGCTTCTCGAAAAAACCCACCGTATTTCTACGTGCCTTCCAGTAAGAATGAGCCGCTGATCAGTGTACCCTTGCAGACTCTGAAGAAGGCGATTCTGCCGAAACGTCAGCTACGATTGCGTTGTGTGTGTTATTGTATGGGAGTAAATGTATGGTGTATAACAACCTCTCGATTGCTGAGGAAGAAAACAACACATTTATAACCCAGTGTTGAGGTTAATAGAAAGTCGATTTTGGGTAAAGTAGTCGATTTTCGTCGGACTTCAACGGAAAAACTACGGTTGGGTTTTTTCCTTATTAATCATTCCCACTTTTTTTCTTCTGCATTTTGTGATCGGCTTCTCGTCACATAGAAATTCTAGATATGAATGCCTTCTAAACGAGATCATATCTATAGTTAACTCTGAGCGAAGTTACATACGTCTTATACGGTAACCATAGAATTCCATGTTTCTCTAATTTTTCAAATAAGTGCTTCAAGTACTAAATTAGTTGAGTTAGCAATGTCTAGTCGAGTAGTACCACGCCCAATACCAGTACCTTATCAGAAAAAAGAAAAAGAGCCTTGTAGCATTTAGTAGTACATGTCACAGTTTCTTGACCCATAACGTTTTTTTCTTTCATTTTTTTTTACCTCTGGTTCCCATATTTTGTTTTCGAAGTGTCAGTATTGCTAATTTCATAAGATCTATTCAATCTTTCGCTCATTTGGTTTAATGACCGAATTTTTTTCTTTTCGAAAACTGAATCATAGTGCAAACTAAGTTCAATTGATGTTTCGTTGTCCAATTTTTTATCATTTTGCCTGGAAGAGTCTGATGTGATTGAAGTTCTGTTTATTTTTTTCACATTTAGCTCAATAATTACCACTTGTTACTTTTACATTGAAACGGGACTAAAGACTATAATTTTATTGGTAACCTAACACGAGGCTGACAAAGAGCTCCATTCGGCCAAAGCTTTGACCTATTTGTCTTCCTTAGGGCGGATGATCTCAGTCGATCGCCTACAGTTCTTCCTTCTTCCGATGTGGGTCTCGTGATCGTATCGCATCGAATCCAATAGAGAACCGATCGAATGAGCAAAACTAACACTTTAGTACAATTTTTTAAAATTTCAACCACTTTGAAAGTGCCTTTTCATACAACGGAAATCGTATAGCCATAAAAAGCACAGGCAGCTAGTCGCACGCTGAAAAGCGGCCTGTGTAAGCATCTAATCCATTCGCACATTGCCATTCATTCATATGACATCTGGTAGCTATAAAGACAGCATTCAAATGCGGCAATAAAATGAAAAAAATATTAAGAGAAGATAAAACAAAAATAAAAAACAATAGAACAAAAAACACAAAAAATAAAACACAATAAAAGAAGGTGACATGCTAGACTTAGAGAGGAAATTTTTTTACTATCCAGCTGGTGTTCATATTTTTGTAGTATCTCAAAATACGCCTCACATTTTAAATCGTAGAAAGAAAATGCAATCGCAATCATCGATTTCTCAGTTTGTCGCCGACGTTTCTACACGATTCCCTAATTTATGACGATGTGTGGAACTGCATTAATTCTTCTGCAACAGTGGTGATAGTTTTGGAAATCGATTTTCATTCAATCTAGCCATCAATAATCAATACGTACTTTTTATGACCAGCTTACATAATGTTATAACAAGACCATATTTTGGCTAATGTTCCACCGACACCGTCTTCGTACGATCGGCAGCTATTCAAGCTCCTAATCCCAGTGCAGTTAATCCTTACGATGTATGCGAGATTTGGAGTCTGGTTTGCAGGTCGAAAAGTCGCATTGATTCGAATTGGATAGAGTGGAAAATCTCAAGAAGCAGACTAAAAATGTAATAGTACGACAAATGTGTTAAAATAAAATAGGTAAAATAAAATAGTAAAATAGACTAAAAAACTAGATGATTGAAGTGGTGGTATTCTACATCACTGGATTCGACACAATGCACAGGAACTCACAGTTTCATAAGAACCACTATTGTATACGACACTTGACTCGACTCCTTGAGACTGAGAAGAATCAGTAGCGCTGAAGAGCTAGTCACAATAAAGAGTTATAACCTTCTCATGATAGCTGATCAGTAAACTGGTATGTTACCTTAATACTCTTGACTATATTAATGGGCAGTTTTCGAGTTTTTAAAAAAATGTCTAATCTTTACGATATAGCAGTTATAATGACAGCTTTGGACAGCAAAGGAAAAACGTGTTATATTCCAAAAGAAGAGCACTTCCTAGTAGCTGAAAAAGTCCTCTAAACAAATGACTCTAGAACGCGTCGTTTTCTTGTTAAGCAATCGCGACGTTGCTACACAGCATATGTTTGCTTTTCTACAAAAAGTGTACAACACAACAGTAGCTGACGTTTCAGCAGTGTCGCCTTCTTCAGAGGACTAACTCTGGAACTGTTGCTTAAACATAGAATCGTAGCTTCATAGATTCAACAATCTTCATAGAATCGTGAAAAGAGTTGGAGCTGTACTATAAGGATAATAAGCAGGCTATTTTCAGCGAATGCTGATTGTATTGAGAGCTGAGGAGTCTTTCTGTTTTCGAGTCAGAATGGATCACGCAAACATAACGATTTAATTGAAGAAGACATCGTAGCTGTGTACTTTGAAATCGTCCACATATGGGGTAGCTATTTAACATCATGAAGTCTCGTTCTTTTGTATGTGAACATTACGGCAATTCTCTCTCCAATGACGAAGTTATTACGTGCGCGATCTCTATTAGGGAGAGAAGAGGTGTCAGTCCTCGTCTTCTGAGTGGTGCTGTGCCAAAAAACAACGTAAACTCTTTCAAAATCATTCTAGTTCTCAGGAAATTTTACTATTATATCCTATATTTTACGTCTTTTCTTTTTTTGTTTACATTCTTGTTTCAATATATCTTTTAAGCTTTGTGATCTTTTCATATTAAATACCACCCATTTGTTTGAGATGGAGCACATTACTATCATTAAGTAGTTTTGTTTGGGAGGGTAGTAGCACTGCTGTGATAAATCGCTACGCCACCACGAGTCATTGTAAAAGTCAGTTATGCATTCAGTCATCTTCAGCGATACTTAAGGAAGTTAAATGCATGGCTCTTCCCTCAGATATTGATCATCGCCGAGAGCTTTATCCCATATCCTTTTATCCTCGTGTAGTCACTTTGACTGCTTAAGCCACCTGAAGAATTGTCCGAATAGGATTTTCATTTGCTTTCTTTGTTTTCTATAGTCAAAGTTATTCGACGAATGTTTAGATTTTTAAAATGAAGTTGCTTTACATCCATTTGCGTTATCAACTTACATCATTTCTACGTCTGTCTACAAAAAATTGAGATGCATTTTTGAGAAGAAACTCTCTGTTGCAATTTTAAGGGATGTGAGGAAAACATGAAAAAAGGTAAAAATAGAAAAATAGGACAGGTTAAGACGAAGAACAATGTTTTTTGATAATCTCTGTTTTCTTTCTTTCTATCTATCTATCCACCTTTTTTCCATCTTTTTTTTCTTCTTCTTTCTTTCCTTCTTCTCTTGCTTTCAATCAACTTTGAAGAACATTCCTTCTCTGAGGTACATTAAGTCAGCAAACCAAGGTGAAACCAAACATTTTTAAACCAGCATCCATAAATCTCCACAAAATTTCATTTCACTTAATAATAAAGTTTTCCGGTTCTCTTCAGTGTCATACACTCCTTACCTGGGTCTATTCTTCCGAAATTTAACACAGACATTGTTATTGTCATCTGTGATCAACGGAGTCTTTGTGAAAAGCACAACAATATTATTAACAGAAAAAAACAATAAAAAAGAAAAGAAAACTGCCAAGTAAAATGATGATTAAATGACGAAGACAAATCGTATTAGATGTTGGTCACACCAATTTCAGCTAGAAAGCACTTCTGAAACTAGGATTTCTCTATCCGATTCTACACATTTTTTCACTGCAAACCATATTCTCCGAACTTACAGTAGTAAATTACAATCTCTAACAGAAGGGAAAACGAACTGTATTTGTTTTAATGGATATCGATTTTTGAAATATGCATGTCTGTGCTCCTAATCTGTACAAGCCACACGTCTCATTATGGTGGAACTTTCCGAGTTCGATAACTTCACTCGTTAAATGTTTCGAATTTCGACAGTGAATGTTCAAGGTTATCTAAAAGCTCGTCATGCCAAGCCCTGCCAGCTATTTAAGAGATGACGACGAGTCAGCATTGAGTTCTATCAACACTTCTCATATTACCCAGGATCGACTTTCTATTAACCTCGGCATTGAATTTTGAATTCGTTTTCTCCCTCAGCAATCGCGCGGTTGTTATACGGCATACATTCGCTTTCATACAAGAACACATTACAACAGTAGCCGGCGTTTCGGCAGAACCCCCTTCTTCAGAGCCTGGGAAGGTGCAATAAATACGCAGCTAACTAGGTCAAACGCTTCAATAGCACAAACAGAAGGATGAAAATCCCCACGATAATTACAAGATCTACGGTTTCTCGAAAAACCCACCGCTTTCTTTTCACCTGTCTTCCTCCGAGGAAGAACGGGCGCTGAGAGTCGCACGTGGTTGACGACTGCACCACCCCCCATCAACGATCGACACGAAGGTAAGGGTCGAGATCACGCGTGACCTCGGGGCATTCCCCCCTGCTATTCATTGTACGATTTTTGCATTTATCCAAAAACCCTCGAAGAGTTTGTGCGTTGGTGTTTTTGTATCCCGTGCGAGGATAGCGAATTTTATATCAAAATCGTCTCCGCTATGCTTTTGTATCCTATGCGTCCCTAGTGGCGTGCCTTGCTTTGCTTTTCGTTTGACATCTAGGTGTTCTTTTATGCGGATACATAAAGGTCTGCCGGTTTGGCCAATATATTCGTCCCCGCAAATACCACAAGAGATTAGGTATGTCGCACCTGAACTCATGCAGTCACCGTCCTTGCCATGAGTGCAGATTACGCAATTTTGTGCTTCACATGGACGGTCATATAGGCGGTTACGAAAAAACTGATGACAAAGAGTATTCGGTGGTTTTTCAATTATCTCTACTGTTTTAACCATTTTTGTCTACTGCCTACTCTTTTTGATGGCAGGGTATATTGCGAAATATAACTTTAATGAAGCTGAGATATTTGCAAAACTCTGGACCGTAGGTGTCTATGGTTGGGAGCGAACGCGCTATTGTCCTTTCCGGGGAGTAACGCGCTCACCACCACACCATGCAGGTCCTTCGTTTCGCCTGTCTCTCAGCTAGTTCTATCGATCTTTTGCCGTCAGCAATCACCGAACAGCTGGATTGACCTGGGGAGCACAAGTCGGCCATGAACCCAGTTAAGCTGAGGCTTTAGTTATAATCACAATTTTAACCGTTTTTGTCTAATGCCTACTCCACATGGTGTGGTGGTGAGCGCGTTAGTCCCCGGAAAGGACAATAGCGCGTTCCTTCCCCACCATAGACACCTGCGGTCCAGAGTTTTGCAAATATCTCAGCTTCATTAAAGTTATCGCTACTGTTTCCTCTAAATCTGCCCTTCTTAAGCATCGCTTGAAAGTACACATATGCCGTTTAACAATCTCACGTTAGCTGAGAGAGAAATCGACGAATTTATGCTTCTCATGTTGTTATAAATTGAGTGAGCGAGCTCTAGGTTACTGTGAAACCCTCGGAAAATACTTCATAATAGTCTATAGGAAGTAACAGAAAGGTAGAGATTTGTTATATTCTGCGTGTGTATACATGTATGTGTGTATATGCATGTATGTATGTATGTATGCATGTATATGTAATGTGTGTATGTATGTATGTATGTATGTATGTATGTATGTATGTATGTATGTATGTATGCATGTATGTATGTATGTATATGTTTGTGCATATATGTATGTATGTGTGTATATGCCAAAATTTCCATCTGGAAAGACCAAATTGTTTAAATGCAATGCCCCTGCAATGGTGATTGGACTCTTAACTCAAAAATGCTTTGGAAGTGGTAATCATAAAATTCTCGCCTAAATAGTCCTCTACGATTGTCGTCTTTCACTGCTAGCATTTGTCACCCTCTACACCTCTTTATTCCTTGTAGGTGTTTTTTCGGAACTCCTAACGCAAGAGCCGCTGTGATATGTAAGAGTGTTTCATGACCTTAATATTTTTCTATTCAGAAATTATCAAGAAATTCAACAAAAGCAAATACTTGTGGTAAAGAGGAAGAGTATAGTAGTAGGAGTACGAGGAATAGTATAGAAGGGGTAAGAAGGAGTATAGAAGGAGTATAAAGGATTGTTCGATCAGTGCTGAGGTTAATAGAAAATTGGTGGTGCTCGTCGTCATGGAGTAAAGTTCTTGGCTTTTCACATTGCTCATCGAACCTCTATTTCTCATAAGAGAAACATAGGTACGCACCTTTCGCATCGTTATCGAGATCCCTCAACTGGGAATTTCTCTGAAGTGAGTCTATTCAGTGCATTTTTTCTCGGTAGTATTAAGTTGTGTAGGTGCTTTAGCTTATAGCAAATATCGAAGAGAAATAGCAAGAAATTGAGGACTTGGCAACAGGCTTCTTTTATGTTTGTAAATCAGTGGGCTCAAGTCATTACAAACCGTGACATCGATTACTGTACTAATTTGTTGCAAGCTTACACAAGGCTGTTACTTTAAAAAGAGCTTTTTATTGTGACAATTGCTTCGTCGTACTATCCTTCTTGAAAGGCGGAATGATATTAATTAGTTGTGAGATCAATTGTTCCTTACAATGTGGTCCCTTAAGATCTTCTTACTCTCCATAAGAAGAATATGGGGCGGCGAAACACTTTGAGAATGATGGAACGTCATTTAATCTGTCTTTTATTCAAAATGGTTTTTCTTTCATAAATACAATTCTTTTTAAAGCAGTTATTGACCGGAACACAACCGGTATTCAGTTTTCACTACCGTATCGCTACCTTAAAAAAAGGGCGCATGCAGCGCACAGGTTGGAGGCGCTCTGTAACACACACCTAGAATCTACCCCTGCGTGCATGGCCCACCAAACCGTCCAACCCTCCGAGGCCTGTAAATTGGTCCCACACTTGTCTGGGAGGACAGCAGCACTGACTCGGTACATCGTTAGGACCGTCATTGAAAAGCCAGATATGCATTCACTCATCTCCAACGATACCTAATGAAGTCGAATACATGGAACATCCCTCAAAGATTGATCAACGCCGAGAGCTTTATTTTTTTAATCATTTTATCTCCACCTTTAACGTAAAATTTTTTTAAAGCATAACGCCACAAAAAATAGGAATCTATAAAATTGTCTGCCTCTGATTTTTTTTAAGGAAAACTTTCTCAACTCCTTCGGAAGATAACCATAGGTGTCGATCCTCTTAGCAAGAGACATTTAGTTTTCGTTCTCAGGCCAACCCTTATATACTGCCTCATTATTGGGCAGTATATAAACCTGTTATCCTGATGGCAAGGGCACATTACACTTCCAAGTGAATTCTGTACAGTTGGTCTCCACGCGACATACTCAGTGGAAGCCTCATAAAAAGCGGTGAATGTGCAAAAAAACTATTCTGTGTTCAATGCTATTAAAACCTTGGTTTAGCGCTTTCTCTCTTTGGTTATGGAGGTGCCTGGCCGAATAGATTGCTATCAACTTGACCTTTCCAGGCTCTGAAGAAGGCGAAGTCAGCCAAAACGTCAGCTTATTCGTGAATAAAGAATAAAATAACAGCACGCGTTGCTCAAGAAGAATATGAAGAATTACTTGATCAATGTCAAGGTTAATAGAAAGTCGGTCATGGGTTTGTTACTCAGTGAAGAATCGCGAAAGTACAAGAAACCGCTTTGTCTCACTTTCATCGATTTAAAGAACGCTTTTGACTTGTTTCAAATAGAAGCAGTCGTGGAAGCACTGAAAGGCCAGGGATTTGCTACTCAATAAATAAAGAATCTTCGTAAGTTATATCAAAATATAGAAACCAAAATACTACCATTCTACAACGATATTGACATTGATAGACAAGGAGTGGTGTTCGATTTGCTAATAACGCTCACTTTGATATCGTGTACCATGCATTAGCCACGCAGAACGAGTACTAGTCGGCTTTAACAACGCTTGTGGAAAGATTGGCCTTCGACCAAATCTCACAAAAACGACGTTCATGAAAACATCGTTTTTTGAAAAAACATGAAAACAGTTTGGTTTCGAACGCTCCATTAACGCTCAAGGCAACGAAGATCTGCAAGCTGTCCAGCTACGCTAATCTAGTTCGGATAAGCAACATGATGAACCACTCAGCTCCAAATTTGAGCAGGAGGAAGCGAGTGGCTTAAGGAGCTTTCAACACCATCGAGATGTATTGAGAAAAACACAGAACACCAGATTCCATGCCTGCTTTTTTGACTCTACGATTCTTTCTGCCTCAGCGCACGCATGGGAAGCCTGATCGCTAGGTGAGTAGTTTGGAAGATCGTTAAGCATTATTGAACCTATATCGTGAGGACGATACTGGGAGTTATAATCACAATCTTAACCGTTTTTGTTTACTGCCTACTATTTTTAATGGTATGGTATATTGCGAAATATAACTTTATTGAAGCTGAGATTTTTGCAAAACTCTGGACCGCAGGTGTCTA
Source organism: Angiostrongylus cantonensis (assembly GCA_009735665.1). Classification (NCBI taxonomy): domain Eukaryota; kingdom Metazoa; phylum Nematoda; class Chromadorea; order Rhabditida; family Metastrongylidae; genus Angiostrongylus; species Angiostrongylus cantonensis. The sequence goes on from MQTX01000067.1 coordinate 249,471, forward strand.
CGGTGGGGAACGAACGCGCTATTGTCCTTTCCGGGGAGTAACGCGCTCACCACCAAACCATGCGGGTCCTTCGTTTCACCTGTTCGCCTCCTGCTGTTGGGTGATTGCTGATGGCAAAAAGATCGATAGAACTAGCTGAGAGACAGGCGAAACGAAGGACCCGCATGGTGTGGTGGTGAGCGCGTTACTCCCCGGAAAGGACAATAGCGCGTTCGTTCCCCACCATAGACACCTGAGGTCCAGAGTTTTGCAAATATCTCAGCTTCATTAAAGATACTGGGAGTGTTTATTAATTCGTATCTCGTAACTGAGCGATTCCGAATTACTGGTCTACGCCAACGATCGAAAATCATAGACGTCAAAATGTCGAAGATCGTAATGCTCTAAAGAACAACAGAAGAACAGAACAAGGGCCGTTGACAACTTGATTCCTTGAGATGCCAAACCTACAGCAGGAAAGACGCCAATCCGACGACTTCATCTCTTTACGAAAACTTTATGTGAAAGATATATTCCTCAGCTAGTCCCTAGGGCCGACGATGCTTACTGGGCTTCCCTTGCTCTCAACAAGAAGTAAAAGATTTACTGCCTCTGCTCGAACCACTTGACGATCACTGAAACGACAGGTGGTACAGAATATGCCTTAAAAATTTTTCGTAAAGTTTTATATTAAACTCTGTAACACATATTAATTTTTTTGGTATTATTATACAATGCTCACATACCAGCTGGTTACGACGGTCGTAGATAACTGACAGAGAGTTAGACGAAGACCACAAAGTGCTGTCTACTTGCGTAAAGATCTCTATGGATTCAGTTGTTGGACTTCTCGTTTTCGTCACTCCGGATCGAATTATACATTTCCTATTTACGCAATCATATAAGCGCACACATGATAGGTGGATGTTCTGGTACGTACGCGATTTCTATCGTTCACTGTCGATTTGACCAGTTTACAATCCAGTGTCTAGAAAATATCATATACGAGAGATTAGCGTCGTCCCCAATAAATAAGCCGCACTTCTACCATTATTCCTAAGCTGTGACAGTTTTCGTGTCACCCAAGCGAAGCATAGCCATAGTACAGATCTGGCGCGCAATGGCGACGAACAAAGACGTTACTGGTGCCTATTCGAATCCCTCAACGATCAACCGGATTATAGCTGAAACAGGTTGCTCCACCAACAATTTTTGCCAACATTACAATTAAATCTCAACCGTTTAATGTACGAACTACTCTCTTTAATGGCAAGGTATAATGCGAAATATCACTTCAATGATCCTGAGATTTTGCAAAACTCCGGACCGCAGGTGTCCATGGTGGGGAACGGACGCGCTACTGTCCTATCCAGGAAGTAACGCGTTCACCCTCATACCATGCGGGTCCTTTGTTTCGCCTGTCTCTCAGCTAGTTCTATCGCGTATTTTAGTTCACCGCGAACACCTGCGGTAAGGAGTTTCGCAAATATCCCAGCAACACTGATGTTATTACAATTAAATGTAATATCACTTGAATACGTTGTCGTCGAAAAGAATTAGCAAGTTAGCATTGCTGAGGACCGTATCATTACTCTGTAGATCTATAAAGGTTCGCCGTTTGGCAAGGTGAAAGTAAGGACTAACAATCTCGTCCAATAAGGTTTTTGTGTCAATCGAGCGTAACTCGCTTAACATTTCTTCTTACGAAAACCGCCATAGGTTTCTTCCGATGAAGAACACAACCGCTTAGACATCGATATCAACTACATAAGTGAATGATCTGATTATTGTCCACGGCATAGATATTTTTTCGATATTCTGAAGTACACTTTCACTTAACGGCATATTTCTGCCCTTTCCGTATTTCGTTTTTTCTTCTTTTATGACCGTTTCCGTCCATTAAGTAGAGCTTTCTTCACATAAATTTAAAACGTTAACAATCTTCGTCTATTTGATTTTAAGCGCTCGTGCTCGTTTTTGTTGTGGTTACTCCTTCTGCTGCGAAACTGTAAAAGGCGAAAATTACATTTCTTCAGTTAATTCTTATCATAAATTCCAATCAAATTGGAAATGATATTTTAGCAAAAGAAAAGGTCGAGAATTGGTTTCGTTCCAGTACTTTAACAACTACGCTTTAATCACTCAAGCACTAAGCAGACTCTTTTCTATCTGTCATCGACATTGTTCAAGTGCCAAATATGAGAAAGCTCATCCAGTCATTTTTTTTTCGTTTTTTCATTCCATGGTTACATCAATTGTTTAGGATCGAAATTAAAAGATAGCAAACCAAAATGACTTGTCTTACTGGCTAAGAGGTATAAAAGATCGATCTCACAAACTAGAACTACAGTATGCTCATATCACAATTGCTTACGTTAATGAAGTACATGATTATGAGCAAGAAATACATGTTAACAAAACGTCATTTCCAATCTACTTCTTACGTGGCAGGTTCCGTTTAAATAAAAAGTTTGGATAGAAAAATTTTCCCAGGACCAACTCTCTATTAACCTCGGCATTCATCAAGTAATTCTTCCTGTTCTTGTTGAGCAGACCCCAGGTGTTATTTTTATTCTTTATTCACGAATAAGTTGACGTTTTGGCGGACTTCGCCTTCCTCAGAGACTTGAAAGGTCAAGTTAACAGCATTTTATTCAGTCAAACGCCTCCATAACCAAACAGAGAAAACACTAAACCAGGATTTCAATCACATAGAACACAGCTTTGCACACTCACCGCTTTCTATGAGGCTTCCACTGAGTACGTCGCGTGACAAAGACATATAAGCCTGTTATTCTGATCGGAGGGGTACATTAAACTTCTATGTGAATCCTGTGGGGTTGGTCTCTACGCGGCATACTCAGTGAAAGCCTTCTAGAAAGCGATGAGTGTGCAAAACTGTGTTCCATGTGATTGAAATCCTGGTTTATGAATTCGCCGTTTTCCTTCTCAGCAATCGCGAGGTTGTTAAACAGCATACGATTACTTCCAATGACAATGACACACATGCATGAATACAATGACACACATGCAACACAATCGTAGCTAACTTTTCGGCAGAATCGCCTCCTTCAGAGCCCCTTTATTCACTTGTCTTCCACCGAGGTAAAACAGCCACTCAGAGTCACATATAACTCCTGGTTTAGTATCTTCTCTGTTTGGTTATGGAGGTGTTTGGCAGAATAGATTACTGTCAACTAACTTGACCTTTTCAGGCTCTGAGGGAGGCGAAGTCCGCCGAAACGTTAGCTTGTTCGTGAATAAAGGATAAAGGATAAAGATCTCGGCGTTGATCAATCCTTGAGGGATGCACCATGCATTCGACTTCATTAAGTATCGTTGGAGGTAATTGAATGCATAGCTGGCCTTCACAATGACTCGCGGTGGCCTGCCGATGCATCGAGCCAGCGCTGCTATCCTCTCAGACGAGTCTGGTACCAATTCGCCGACCCCGGAGGGATGGATGGCTTGGTGGGCCATTGGCGCAGGAATCGATTCCACGGACGTGTCGCAGTGACGCCTCCAACCACTGCGCCACACGCGCCCTGTTCGTGAATAAAGAATAAAAATATTCCTCACGTTTGCTCAATAAAAATACGAAAAAAAAATTTTTTCCTCACTTTTAACTGTGCAAGGCGACAATGGGTTTCAACAAGCTAAGCGCTAAAATATTATATCTTCAAAACACTAAAATCTGTGAAATCTGGGGTGATAGAAAGGGTCGAAGTTTTCTCGATGAATTTTAGTAATCTTAACTGCAATTCCTGTTATGTGTTGTTTGTTTTAGTAAATTCGATCATTTCTGACTTTGATGAAAAGAGAACGAGTCTGGCATTTCCATCAGGAAACCTGGTTAAACGTAAACCATTACTAGGATTCACTACCATCGTGGTGTGAAACTAGTCGTATTGTGGCAAACCTCCCTCTGATCCACAAATGTGGTGACAGCTAGCCTGTGGTGGTGACGACCTGGGGCGGACATTGACCAGGCTGACCTTGGAACTCCGGAGAATCGAAATGGCTAGACCAACAAAACTCCGAAAAAAACGGAAATTGTGCTACGGCCTCACAACCAATGAAGACGGGCTAAGCAAGTATCCAAGTAAGTGTCCAAGATGGAAATAAAGTTCACCGCATGGGGAGAACTAGATAAATCTTAAGCTGTTCTATATCACTGCTATTCGCATGGCGGTAAGAACTCTACAAAACACTGTCTTAATTTTCGAAAGATGCGCTCTTTAAGCAAACTGCCGAAACAGCCCGAATAAGTATACTTTACATGAATGACCGTAGAGCATTCACTCAGGGAAATGTTCATTGAGTTGCAAATGAATAACATAGTTCATAAGGACGATAAACAGCTAAGGCTTATCGATTTGTAAACTGCCACATTTTGAGTTGCATCGCTTCAAGATTCTTTTCAAAGTGCAGAAGGTTTTTCTTTTGCTTGTATAAGGCGGAACTACTTCATTGTTTACATTGTTGACGACTCGTAAAACAAAGCACATCGTTGCAGTTCTGGCTTAAGGATGACAAAATTCGGGCTTCCGTGCATGACCAGGAATTTCTTCAGACAATGACGTTCCATCGATGAAAGAATGTCTGACTCTCTCACGATCACTTGCATCTACTAGAGTGATGGATTTAATGGGCTAATTTAAAATCTAGCATTAGTTGTTAAATACTTCGTAGTGATCAGATGCTTAACAGCTGCGTACCTCATAACATGAATGACTATCAATATTACCAACTTTTTTATTTCTGATATCTATACACAGAACCCGAAATACAAATACACTGTGATACTGAAACATTTGCAAAATTTAGACCCCAGTCCAGATTCGAACTCGTCATTACTCTTTACAGAGACTCACATCTTACTCATTGCACAACTTAGGCATCGAAGCAAGAAATCATCAAATAGAAGTCAACCGATATCGTTATTTTACTACATTTATTCATTTATCTGCTTAAAAAATCGATATTGTTTCTGATCTGTCCGATCTTTTCGATATTCTGACTAAAGCAAAGACACAGTTTTCATTTTTGTTGGCAGTTCTCGATTCTCGTCAATCTTCTTCGACAATTTTTTTTTTGTTGTCGTTCAGGGTTCAATCCCATTTGATGATCCTTTCTTTCACTTTCTCTTTGACAATATTATCTCAAAAACGTTGTTAGTCATCCTTGTAACTTTTAGTAGCAAAAATACTAATAATATTTGTTCGTATTACTCGAACAGTTATGAAATTTGGTAATAATAGTTACTAATTCAGCGTTAACGGCGAATATGGCGCAGTGGTTGGAGGCGCCGTTGCGAAACGCACGTGGAATGCGCCCATGGCCCACCAAGCCTTCCATCAGTCCGGGGTCGGCAAATTGGTACCAGATTTGCCTGGGAGAATAGCAGCACTGGGTCGATACATCGGTAGGCCACCGCGAGTCATTATAAAGGCCAGATATGCACTCAATCACCTCCAACGATACTTGATGAAGTCGAATGCATGGCGCATCCCTCAGGGATTGATCAACACCGAGAGCTTTTTTTAGAGCTTTAATTCAGCTATGGATTCCGCCGAAGCATTTTGAAACTTCAAAATTTTGATTTCAACAATGTTTACCGAAATCGTTTCATCTTGGCTGTTGAAAGTTCCATGGCAGCTTAAAATTTCGAACATCGTGCTTCTATGTCTTCCTTAAATTCTCCAACAACTGCCTGAGATCTAATTGAAACCAACTGGAATTTTATAAAGTTCAATAAATAAAAAAGGATGAAGCTCTGTGTTGATCAATTCCTGAAGAGTGCGCTATGGATTCGATTTCATCAAGAATCATTTGGAGGTGACTGAATGCATATCTGGCCTTCTACAATGACTCGCGGTGGCCTGCCGATGTATCGAGCCAGTGCTGCTATCCTCCCAGACAAGTCTGGTACCAATTTGCCGACCCCAGTGCAATGGAAGGTTTGCTGGGCCATTTACGCGAGGATCGATTCCACGTTTGTGTTGCAGAGCACCTCCGACCACTGCGCCACACCTGCCGCTTAAGTTCAATAAACGTCGCATGTAAAAGTGCTGAGTAATGCTCAGATTAAAATAGTTGAAGCAAAAAAATTTTGTGTTATTGTTCTCGGTCTTAGATAAAGAGCAAACTGATCCTGGGATCGCTGACGTTTCCGTGGCATTGTCATCTTTAAGCTTCTAGTAATTTGAGTTGAATGCTTGCCGAACAACCGGATTTGGATTTTGGCATCTTTGTACTCTTCAGGAAGAAAATGGTGTCCATTTGATAAGCATAATCAAACATTCTGTTTCACAGCTCCTTATCCTTTAGTAGAATAATTTCCGACTACTTAGCAGAGTCGGCATTGTTTGTTACTGGTATAGTCACCGGGTGAATCCATTCGAGATCATGACTGAATTATCAAGTTTTCTCTAAAATTTCTCTCTTTCTTTCCTTGCCTCTCTCTTTTCTCTTCACCGGATTCATTTTCTTCTCAAAGCACTTACTATTCTAGCAACTCTCACGACCGACTTTCTATTAACCTCAGCATTGATCGAATATTTCTTCATATTCTTGTTTCGTTTTCACTTTTCATTTTCCTCACCTCGTGTTAGCTAATCAAAAATATAAGGAACTACTCACTATTGTGTGTTTTTTTATTTCTTAAATTTTTTTATTAGCCAACAGTGATGCCTTCGTAACTTTACTCTCTTACTTGTTATTCAAGTCTTATAGCTGTTTTCGCTCAATCGTACAAGTACTACAGTACGACCAAATTCTGCAACAAATTTATCAACAGAGGTAGAAGATTTGTCTTATGGCCCACCCCAAGTATAGTAAATTACCCATTGTTGTTGCATGTTGAGTTTGTTTTGATTCGTTTTTCCGGTTCCACTTTTGTTTCATGCACTGGGCTTTGACGACAGAAGATCATAGTAATTAATCTTCCCAATACGTGGAACATCTTCTTCAACTCATTTGTCAGTCTCACCGCTACTAGTTTATGGTATGAAATCTACTTTTTGTTTCTAACAGATTCATTCAACAGCGTCAATTCATTCGCTCCACCATTCCGTCAGATCCGCCCAAGTCGCAACATGCATATCTCTCCTGTCGTATCGTTTCTACAGCCTCTTGTGTCCGACGTCAAGCATCACTCTGGTTTTTCTATTGAAATCGTTCGTACTCCGGAACTTCGCCACGCAAAAAATTGCTAGCTCCATCATTGATCCTATTCGTCATTCTCACACCTCGCTCAACTGAATCCTATGGAAAAAAAAAAGCTGAAACGTGATTTCTTCCCACAGTCAAACGTTTTTTGTAGATTGTTCTACTTGGTAACCAGAACGTTAACAAAATTCTAAGACGTTCCTATACATATTAGTTCTATCTCTATAAAGTTAGCAGAAGTTAACACTCCAATAAAGCACTTTTTCGTAATGTTTTGCATGTTTTCCCAATCACAAAAGTTTTTCACTGCAAAAAAATTGTACTACGGCCACTTAACTCTTCACCCATGGTCCTACCGTCTGAAATGATAGAATTCCTATTAACAGTACCCAAGATCAACTTTCTATTAGCCTCAGCATTGGATTACAAATCTGTTGTTTTCTTTATCACAGCAATCGCGTGGTTGTTATTTCACATACGTTTACTTCCTCACAAGTACAACGCATACAACACAACGGTAGCTGAAGTTTCGGCAGTATCGCCTTCTTCAGAGCCTGGAAGGGTACACTGATATGTAATTTACGAGGTCAAACGCTTCATCAACGCAAACAAAAGGATGAAAATCTCAACAATGATTAAACTCCCAAGACCGACTTTCTCTTAACCTCGGCATGGATTGATAATTCGATGTTTTATTTCAATAAGCAGACACGAGATTTGTTAGTCTTGGGAGATTCATAAGCAGACGAAAGAGATGCTCTATTTCAATAAGACGACTCGTGTCTGCTTATTAAAATAAAACATCGAATTAATAATTAAACTATCACAGGCTTCTCGAAAGCCCTCTGTTTTCATCTGCTTTCCACCAAGGAGGAACAGCCGCTTAGAGTCACATATGGTTGCACCACCCACATCAAAAATCAGTTCTGAGGTACGGGGCTAGATCACGAGTTATCTCAGGGCATTCTTTCTTTCCTGCTATTCTTGTTCGAAATTTTGGAATTTATCCAAAGGCCTCGAGAATTTTGCGCTTTGATGTATTAGTCTCCTTTTCTAACCCATGCGTCTCAGGTGGCGTGCCTTGTTTTGATTTTTCTTTGCCATCTAGTTGTTCTTTTATGGGGGTTCATAAAAGTATATAAAAGTATTTATACAGTACAAAAGCATAGCGGAGAAGATTTTGGCATAAGAGTCGCTATCCTCGCACGAGAGACTAATACATCAATGCGCAAAATTCTCGAGGCTTTTTAGATAAATTCCAAAACTTCCAGTACGAATAGCAAAAAAGAATGCCCTGAGATAACACTTGATCTAGCCTCGCTGAGGACTGATTTTTGATGTGGGTGGTGCAGCAATCAACCATGTGCGACTCTACGCGGCTGTTCTTCCTTGGTGGAAAGCAGATGAAAACAGAGTTTTCGAGAAGCCGGTGATAGCTTAATTATTGTTCAGATTTTTTCCTTTTTGCTTGCGTTGTTTATGCGTTTGACCTAGTAATTACATATTAGTGTACCCTTCCTAGCTCTGAAGAAGGCGATACTGCTGAAACGTCAGCTACGATTGTGCTGTATGTGTTATATTTGTGAGAAAGTAAACGTCTGCGGAATAACAACCTTTCGATTTCTGTAAAAAAAAGAACACCAGAATTACTACTACTTTAATACAATAACCGTGGTCATAGTGACTTAAGGATAAAGTGTGAAACGCGTGTAGCGCAATGGTTGGAAATGCCCTGCGATACACACGTGCTCGCTGCTTCGAGTTTGCTCTACTTGTTCACCTAGCCTTCCATCTTTCTTGGGTCGGCAAATTAATAGTACACCTGTCTGGCAAGATAGCAGTACTGATTTGATTTGATTCATTAGGGTACTGCAAGTCACTGTATAGGCCAGATATGCATTCATTCATCTCTAGGCATGTTTAATGAGGTCGAGTGCATGGCGAATCTCCCAGGGAGTGATCAACACCGAACACTGTATCCTTTCTGCTTTATCTTATTTTGCTTACTCATGCAGAGACCTTTCGTTACGTTAGGATGTTGGAAGTCTACATTGGAAATACCTTTCTATCAGTGACACTGTTTCCAATCTTTTTCTCTTATTTTTAATCTAAAGACAGCTTTCTTCAATAACGAAGAGACTCTTTCATGATCCTCTCGACCATCGCAATGGAACTATTTAACTGCTTAATGTGATGTTCGAACCAGTTTCCAATAAAATCCTGATTTTAATTTTTCATCTCGAAATCGAAATTTCTACGATGTAGGCTATCGATTTGATTTTCTCCTTTCACAACTAATATTAGTAAAACTGTCGCTTCATATATGATGTGAGCCCATTACCGACTTTCTTTTTGTAACAGACCTCAGTCGAGTTGGTTGCAAGGCTACTTGGCGCGGTCACAGATGGCGGATAAGAGGTTAAATGCGGATCGAAGGCAACCATCTATGCGGATTGCTTCCTGAACGTCGGTTTTGGTCAAAAGCCTGCAATAATATGAGTCGGAATTGCATAGAAAGCGATCTAGGATTATTGGGACGATTTTAAATCCAGAAAGATCAAAATTTAGGTCTCTGCTTAACTGTGAAACCGGCGAAATAAAGTTATTGTCGTATTTACTTAAACAAGACCTCTTCACATGTCGTTCAGATCCAAGATTTTCTTGCATTCCATTCGTTTCCAGATATCTATCATAGGCAGTGGTTTTCGGATTCTACGTTGCTTGAGAATTTTACTTTTTTTTACGAATCTCTTTGGACGTTTTACGGCTTAACTCTTCATGGAATCATAGGGTAGCTCTACTAGAGCGTTCATATGCTTTCACAACAAGTAGTGGCTAAATATCAATGGATACTCTGTACTCGTTCGAATCGATTCAGTGGGAGAAATAACTGCGGATACAATTGTTTCGTTGATCAGTGGAATCAGCACCACCCAGTAACTTCAAATCTCTTCTACAAACTCATAAGAGAACCTTCAAAAAAAATTTCGTAGCTTCAATGGCGCGCCGGAATCATGAATGAGAATGGATTCAAAATCAAGTAAGCGATTACAACTGAAAGTGGTCTTCTTAGCGCTAATGATAACTAATAGTACAAAATTTTAAAGAATACGTCAAAACCTATCAAAAATCCGGAAATTAGCCGAAGAGGTCAGAAAAGATTTTGAGTTAGTAGATCGTCCAGAAAAGCAAAATACAGTCAAGAACTGGACAAATTTCAGGCAATTTTGGTATTTTCGCCTTTCGTTAGTCAAATATTTTAGCAATTTTGGCACGCGTATAGTACAGCGTTAAAGAATTCGAACTTACATAGGCAAACAGCCTCCTAGCCTCTCCTTTGAAGACCGGGATGCCCGGTTCGATCTAGTACTCCATCACAGGATCTGTAGAAACATAAATGCTTCGTCTACTTAGGAATATTATCAGAAATGACTTAAAAAAATGAAAAAATTTCTTGTACTTTGTCTCTTTATCTCAATTATCCCTTTAGTTCTTTATCAAGTAGTTATGATGTCGTCAACATTGCATCAATTTTCAATTTGAAGAAGCTCAGCTGTCTTCTTGTTGATCTGAGCTTTATAGGTGTCCAACGAATATTAAAAAGAAGCGGTCTGTAACTTTTGTATGAATGCTTTTCGAATTTTTGTAAGATTGAGTAGAAGACACATGAATCACATTGGCTATAGCGATTACGAATAAATCAGCTGTTATTACGTATTAAGTATTAGTTGAGCCTTGAACAAAATTTATGTGTTTGTACTGTTCAGCTTACACAAGGTTGACAAAGGTGTCTATTCGGTTAACGTTTCAACGGTTTTCTCTTCATCGGCACCATTGATCCGAGTGGCTGAAAATCTATGTATTAAAACTATATAAAAAATGGAATATATGAATAGGAAGAGAAAAAAACAATATTTTGTCGTAGCGTAACAACACTAAAGGGTTGCACCTTCAAATACGTCGCCAATGACGAATGTCTTACTGTGGTCCATATCGTCGTTAGTATGATTGGCTATCACCATCTAAAGTGCTCTGTCAGAGAGATATCGCTGCTTCTTAGCACTAATAGGTCGTATTTCACGGATCATATTATTCTCTTTCTAAAGCATTTAAAAGTGAAGATTATCAGGCTGTGCGACGATCAAATGAGTTTGAATTCGGCTCAGATGTTTTTTCTTTTCCTCCCTTTTCCTTCCAGTTCAACTTCATAGTTTCTAATCTATCTTGTGATTAATCGCAAGGAAAGAAGTGATTGATGTTTCGAAAAGAAAATTAAAAATAAATGTGACACTTTTTATTGTTCAACGTCCATTGATATTTGATTGGAGCTGGTTTGTTGGCGATCGTACCCAGCCATGACGACCACAGACTATCTTACTGCCACCGTCAGCGAAGATCTTCGTGTTTTTTTGAGTTTTCATTGCAGAATTCAAATTAAATTTGTTGAGAGAGAAACTGCGTATATTTTAAAAATGAAAGAAAAAATGCTTGCGGTGAATCAGCAACCATCCGCACATTTATGGATCTTTTATAGATACAAACTTACCTATAGTAGTTGTATACACATTTGTTAACGGCGCGAATGACGCAGTGGCCGGAGGCGCCCTGCAACACACATGTGGAATCGATTCTGCTCCCATGGCCCATCAAGCTTTCCATCGCTGTGGGATCGGCAAACTGTTACCACACTTGTCTGGGAAAATAACAGCAGTGGCTCGATACAACGGTGGGCCAACGCGCATCATTATAAAGGCCAGATATGCATTCAATCACCTCCAAATGATGCTTAAGGCAGTCGAATCCATGGCGCATCCCTCCGGGATTGATTAACGTCGAGAGCTTTATTTTTTATTCTTATCCTTTATGCTCAATTGTGCTGAAAGAAGGCTGAAGGTCCTATGGAAGAAAGAAAAAGCCACAAGTTTTTACACGATTTATAGCAGAAATTTTTTTTCTTACAAAATCGGTTCGCGTCCAACGTTGATCAGCTCGATTGTTCCCGTCGATATAGGGTTCTAGAACTTATTAGTGATCTATTTTTCATCGTTCCTTCAGGCTAAGGCAAACGCTATAATTTGCTTGAACGTGATAGCACTGAAATGTGAACTGTACTTAGAACCATGGTTAGGTTACTCGTGAACATTCAACGCAACATTCAATTCAAGAGTTATAATTTCTGAGATAACTACTGCTGAGAGTGTGGAACAAGTGACTAGTAAATCTACAGTAAACCTATCATTTGTTGAAGAAGCACACGCCTTTTTTTGGTTTGTTCACGTAATGTAGGGTAAGAATATTTTGTAACTATAAAATCTACCAATCTGAAGAAATAGCAAAAAAATCGGAATTTGAACCTTCTTAGCAGTTGTTGCTCTATCAAGATTATACAGTGAAAGTGTTTATGGTTATCTGCCAAAAAAAAAATATTGTGCTGTCTGAATATTTTAGACATCTACTACAGTCATTGGTGATTCTTGCACGTCAAACCACGCGTGTGGCGCAATAATTAAGGGGTTTCCTTCGATGAATACGTCGTCACTGGTTCGATCCCATGCCTCATATTTACCAAGGGTTTCATTCTCCCGGGGACGGTACATCGGTACGAGCGTAGGAGCAGCATTGGCTCGCCACATTGCTATACCACCGCAAGTCATTGTATAAGCTAGATTGTATGCAAATCACGCCTAACAATGCTTGGTGAAGGCGAATCCATCAGGCATGCCAGAGATATTGATTAACACCGCAAGCTCTACCCTTTATCCTTTGTCACTTAAACGATAGATCAAAATGAGTCTGCCAGTTTTAGAAGCGAAAGAAGAACCACTGCAAGTCCCTTCATAGATTCACACAGAGAGGAGAGATAATTTGATCGATGTCCTGTGAGTCGAACGATGTGAATTTTAGTGCTTTATGAATGAACAGACGTATACGAACAAAGAAAAGACATAAAAAATTATTAAAAAACAAACCTACTGCTTGTGATGAAGATTTTCTTTTTGTTAAGCATGAGAAAAATTCAAAGCAAATAGTAGTGTGGTGGACATAGGTTACGGCAGCAGTGCACTTATACTCAGTTGGATAATGCCTTCCTCTTATCTCTTTGCGTAATCAACATCAGGTTGTAATCACTTTTTATTGTTGTCTTTTCTTTTTTCTTCATGGTAGGGTGTGATGTAAATATAACCACAATGATACCGAGATATTTGCAAAATTTTGGTCCGCAAGTATCTGCTGTGGTAATTGAACCCCTCCCTACTACTCTTTCCTAGCGCTGACGTCTTCACCACCACTCCATGCGGGTCCTTCGTTTTGCCTTTCTTTCAGTCATATTTTGACCTATAGGTGCTATCAGCAATTATTACCAGTACCAGTATTCGATGGTTAGACAAGTAAAACTTAAATCATTTTAGACACTCATTCCTATGATTTACATAGTCTCTTCTCATAAAATATTAGTATAGTATGGTAATCTTTGAAAAGAAGAAAAAACGACTTCAGTAAAATTAGCATTCGTTTGTCGGTTCATGGTCTGATCCCAATCCTGCTTTTCATTTTACGATTACATTCGCTTCATTGTTCCATTTGGTGGCTCTGCAACGTCGTTGATCGTCGCAATTGCTTGCCTTTCAAAGCGGGGAACAACTCATAGCAGTTTTTTTCAAAGGATAACGGACGCGCTTCGTTTAACTACGGCTGGTCCAGTAAAATACGAACAGTTTTATCAGATGCCAAATTCCAGTTTTCTGACGAAAAAGAAAACTTATCCATAACTGGAGTGCTTTACATTTTGTGAACATAACGTAATGGTTAAAGGGATTGTAAGTTGTCGCTATTATTGTCCTTGTTATTCGATCGCTGAAGTTTCGTCGACTTCGCCTTCGTCGGAACTATTTTATGTGATCACAGGCAGTGAATTCGGTGATAAGTGTTTAGTATTAATGAAGACCTAACATATAAATAAACGCCAATGTAAGCAAAAACTACTCACCATATTGCTTGGGATGGGACCACCCTTCTGCTCCTTTACGTGGGATGACGAGTGAAGGTACCCACCCAACTCAGAACATCAGTTTAAAAAAAGCACTAGGTGACGTTTGATAGTGAAGCATTCGTCTTTTCTGTTCATCTTTGGTTTTTTTTGAAACTTATCCAAAACGCCTGAGGAGTCCTGTGCATCGATGTTTTTGATTCGCACATTAGGGTCCGTACAGTCACCTAAAAATCATCACCGCCGTGTTTACCTATAGGAGTACTTTGGCCAGTTTACAATTTCCACCAAAGTGTTTTTTTTTATGCGAACACAAAGTATTCTACCCGTTTTCCAAAAAATTTTTTTTTAAAAAACAAATTTTAGAAAGACAAATATGGTTTCTGGGTGTAGGAGGATTGTGATGTATGTACAGGAGGTATTCATCTCGCCAGCAGAGTCACCCAAGCTGAGAAGGAGTCGCCGTTTTCCATCAGGAGACCTAGCTAAAAATAAACCAATACCAGGAACGACCACCATCCTGGCGTAATCCTAGTCCCCTAGTGGCATATCTCCCTCTTCTCTATCTCTTATCCTTAGGGGCTACGATTGCATGTAATGGTGGCGACCTGGAGTAAATTTTAGCTAGGCTGACCTCGGTACTTCAGGGAAACACAATAGCTAATCCAGCAAAGCTTCGAAAAATGGATTATGCTGGGGTCGGCACAACGAGTGAGAACGAGTCGTTGAAGTATCCAGGTATCCAAGTATGTATTAGTTAGTTATTGGTCAAATTTCTGGCCAGGGAACTCTCTCGAAGAAGAGTTTTTTTTAAATCATTAAGTGTAAAGAATTGTCTTTCTAGTCCCATCACTTCTACCTTGACTTATTTTCGTGCTTTCGATTAGCTACTAAAGGTATATACATAGTGTCGTAAAACGATCTTGAAGCTCATAAACCTATAATGGGCTATAAAGTACTCATGCTGGGCTTTTAAACCCTAAGCAAAGTTTTCGAATATTTAGCTATAGAATAAATCAGCTAGTAATTCCTTTTCTAATGTACTTTCCTTCTTTCTATTTTATGTATGTTTAGTTCCAAAAACCTTTAACTATCTATGGTTTCTACTAGTGCAGCTTCAATAAAGATTTCCACTAGCAATGCTGTGTGGAGTTCACTTATTCATACTGTTATCAAATCGAAGTCAATTTTCAAAAATATTTGGTTACACTGTTAGAAAATTGTATAAGAGTAAATACCTGTAATAGGAACAACTTTAAATTTGACGTTGATAAGCGAAGGCGACGAGATGCTTAATTTTAAGGTCTCCCTCCTAAGAAATTACATCTCTTAAGACCTAAGGATGTCTTCGGATTGGAATTCTATGATTTCTGAGATATTTGCAAAACTCCGGGTCGCAGGTGTCTGCGGTCGGGAACGAACGCGCTATTGTCCTTTCCGAAGAGTAACACGTTCACCACCACACCATACTGGTCCTTCGTTTCGCCTGTCTCTCAGCTAGTTCTATCAAAAAGTTCCCCACCGCAGACACCAGCTGTCCGGAGTTTTGCAAATATCTCAGCAATCTTGCGGTTGTATTTCGCCTAATACCGTGCCATAAAAATTAAAGAAGGCAGAAAATGAAATGTGAAAACGTCTATGATTTTTTCCATATTTCTTCAGTGCTAACGCTTACACAGCGCTTTTGCGAAACTGCTTTAGGTCTGACATTGAGTATTAAGCTTAGAACGTAATCGATGCAGTGTAGTAGGCGATACTATCAGCCACATTGTCGGGACCATCTCACTTTTAAGTGTTGTGGTTTTCATCAGAAATTTTGATCTAGCCCTTCAAATATAAACTCTATGAAAGTCTTATCAAGTGAAAATTCCGGAAATATTTCGTAAAGGTCATATCGGAGACCATACGACAAATTTCATTCATCAATCTTTGTCGAATTGCCGATGCCTATGATCTAATCTGCAATCTGCTAGCCGCTAAACTTGATGTAATCACCTCGTTAGCGTCAGATAGTTTCGTTGTTGTCCTTGTAAATGGGTCCGTTTTTCTAGATGTCATAGAAGAAATATTGTCATCATTCGAGCAGATTTTATTCACCATCGATCAATAAACGCTTTATACATCGTAATAACGATGTAAATACAAATATTTTATTATTATTGTGATGCGAAAACTAAGTCCATGTTCAGATGTTAGTTTCAATGTGATGAGATGGAGCATCGGCTATACACATGCTCGATACGTAGACTTTCTTATGATGATGTGAATTAAAATGTTATGATATGACAATGGAAGAATTTAATAGGAGAAGCGACGAGCTCTATTCTCTGTTAATCAATAAGTTATCGATCCACCATTGCTATGGAGTCTAATGAATCGATTAAAGATAGGCAGAGCTACCGTACTTGCACGCGTGCTCACTGCCTTCAAAGTGCTTTACACTAATCTGTATTTTTTGAAGTGTTAAGCCAACATGAGATCGTTATGCTATCACAGTAAGCCTAATCACAATGAATACTAATTTAATGCTAAATAAATATATAATAAAAAATATAAATTAAAAATACTAAATGAATAATAAGCACTAAACAGCCGCATTCATGGCCTAATGAAAAGCTTTTCGAAAACTGACTCTTTAGTGGCTCTTAAGCTTATTTCCATCTATTTCTTTCATTTTTTCTCTTTCTTTTTTTTATTAAATTTTCATCCCGACGACGTGGTGTTCTTTGTAAAGTGTGATTTTGACATATCTTTATGACATATCTGAAGATCATCTTTCATTTTCGCTGATTTCGCTACGTCTTTCCGGTTTTCAAACTTGTCTTTTGAATTTCTTCTAAACTCTGCCTTTCCTACAGATGTCGTAGTTTAGCCAATAACTATGACTTCAATGTGTTTCCAATTTGTTGAGCTTGCACGATGCTGATAAATAAGTTTATTTCGGCTAACGTTTCAACGTCCTCGTCTTCATTAGAGGCCACGATCCGTGTCGGCGGTCCACAGTTGTTCGTTATCGAAAATTGTTTTACGACGACTTCACCTTTTTTGTTTTTTTTTTATTTTATCAATTTTTTTCTGATATTCTTTCACAGTGTTGTCGGTTTTCATTTGATCATTCATATTGTCGCCTGTGTTGTCCTGTGCATACGATCAGATAATCCTCAGTTTCGTCAAGATAGATGTCAACCTTGATTTTTCGCTGGAAGGGTTTAAACTTACGTTTCCTAAGCGCTTTTAATGCTCATCATTGGTTGGCAGTGTTTTTTTCTTAGTATTTCCTAACTGCAATAAATAAAGGCGTGCCTTCTCATTAGACAAAAAAGCACCTTTTTTCGATACTTTTGATATTTGTCTTTCTAAAATTTGTTTTTTAAAAAAAAATTTTTTGGAAAGTGGTAGTAAATCAGATAAATGTTGTCATAAAATTTAGCCCTCTTTCCACTATAGCTCAAAGCCTTTAAGATTATTCCTTGAATTCTAGCAAAGCTCTTTGCAAAGTTTTCCTCTCCGTATCCCGAACAGATAGCTTACGTTCTAAACACTTCACTATCGTATATTCTAAGCAAATGCGCTTGGTCGTCTAATTTAATAAACTTTTTCAGATTTCTTGAAATTCTTAGAAATTTTTTTATGTTTTAGTGATGATCATTTTACGGTCATTACTCTTGGTAAACGTTTTCGTCTCAATTGCTGTGTGTCAGTCCGACGAATCATTTCAAGATGAAACAAAATTCAACAATATCGACAAAGTTGAAGAGAAAATGTAAGTGTAATAAGCTGATTTCTCGAAAATTTGTCTTTTACAAAAAAGTTTTCTTGTTGTAGAACAAATTGATACACGAAATCAAGTTTGTCTTCTTCATTATCTTAGAACTACTGTAAATTATTTTCATGAAGAAACTAAGCCTTCGTGGCATTTTCGGTCCACTTTAAGAACGAGAAAAATTAGCAAAATAAACAGGAAATGTATTTTAATAATTTTATGACTGTAAATTAGCTGTATTCACACTGAATTTGGGACGCTATCTTCACCGCATTTACCCTAAGTAGCTTCTTTCAGCAACGAGAACAAAAAAGTGAGTAATTCAACGAAGGGTACTGAAGTAGAGTAAAACTTGTTTTGTATCACACTTTAAGAATTCGCAACGCATTCTAATGTCGCCATTCATGTTTAATTGGCCGATCCTCTAACGTGCCTCTACCAATTCCACATCGACCTTCATCAGCTCTAGGTGGCTTTGGTTGGGGTTGCGGCACTGGCAGACATGACAACGATGGTTATCGCCAGAGAATAGGATCTGTAACTTATTCGGTTATGCGAAATAGCTCCTTCAAAAGAACAAACGAATTAGATGATTAGTCCATCGTTTTTGTTAAATACTTTAGAAGAGCCGACAAGTCTTTTCCCTAAGAAATCTTATAGCTTTCAGTGATATTTGATGACCGTGTTTTCAAATGCTGCCTTATAAAGCAATACAAAGAAAAAAATAACAGCTGCAATTAACCGTGATAAAGACTGACAATGTCATAAGACATTTGTTCGGTATTATAATACTCAAAGGATCACCCCTCCGCTCGAATGAACACAAGATTTTGAGCTTGGGATTTTTTTTGAGCCACGGTATTCATAGTGGGAGTCGTCGTTTGTGTTCTACCCACTGAGTGATTTTTTCGATCCTCCTAGTTAACTTCAATGATATTCAATGTTCCAAATGTAATTTATTCTGAAATGACGTAGACGCTTCTTTTTTTATTCACAATGAGATGATCGCAACACCTGAATCCGGTTCTGAACAGAAATCAAGCTCTCGTTGTGTATACACATAAAACATCATGGATCGTTTGCCGCTTATCCCAACTGAAGAAGAAGAAACAAGCCACACATCATTGCTATTGCCAATTTCTAAATGAAAGATAACGAAAAACAATCCAATTGGTCAAATGAACCGAATAGGAACGATTTTATAGGATTTCTATAGAACTAGCTTCAATCAAGTTGTCTTTGACGCCACAAAAACAATTTTTACTCATTTTATCTGGAATTAAGATAGAATTTTGAAAACTTGGGCAAAAGAAAACTGTTGCTTTTTTTTCCTTACTTAAGCATCTTTGGAGTTATGAATCTGTATGATACCAACTTAATTGTTCTCAGAAACTTGGGAAACGCATAGGTTTTTATTCTCATTTGGATACGATCAGTCATTATTATGAGAACTACTGCAAATAAACGTGTGCAACATTCTTCGGTTAGAACGTTTTTCGAAATTATGTCCATAATTTTTTTTCACAAAAAAGGTATAATATGACATTTCTGTCATCGAAATTTGCTCTGAACTCTTGACTTTTGAAGAACCATATCGAAATCGGACTCACAGGAAACGATTCAATACCTCAGTGGCTCCTTTCTTTACTGAGAGTTATATAAACTTTTTTGCTTTGAAATAACACTTTACTGTCTTGATCTGTAACGCCCATATTCATATTTACTAAGGTCCAAAATTAGAGACCCGGAGAAAGTTTGCGCACTGCGTCTAGAGAATCCAGCTTAGCCGTCTACGACATCGCTTCTCGTTTTCACATTCGTTTCTGTAGACTGCTTTATTTGATCTTGAGAAAAACCCTACTACCGAAAATGACTGTCACAGTAAACTATTTCGACATTATTAATTCCAGTTAGAAACCTAAGCGCTTTTTGTTTGGCTGAAAACAGCACCGTTACGCTATCCGGTAAGTATCGAGATCAAATATTCAAGTGCTATCACAATGATACTAACATATTCGTAGAGCTCCGGACCTCGGATGTCTGCTGTTGGAATCGAACACGTTATTACCCTTTCCGGTGGTTAACGTGTTTCCCACCATACCATGAGTGCCTTTCGTTTCTTTTTTCTCTCAGCCAGTTTTATATCTACCAGTGTGATCAGCAGTAATTCATCAACGGGATTGATCTGGGGAGCACAAATCGGCAGTGAACCCAGTTAAGCTGAGCTTGTACCCGAAATCACAATGTTGAGGTTTTGTTTACTGCCTACTACCTACGTTCAGGAGTTTTACGAATATCTCAACATCGTTGTGATTGTATTTCACACAATGCTCTGCCGTGGAAAATTGTAGAAGGCAGTAAAAAAAATTTAACATAATTCAAATGCTGTTCTCACATATTAAACGCGCCAATATTGTTTTAGATTATTGTATGATTCTATAGAATATAGGGTTTGTTGAAAAACGTCTTCAAAGCTAACAGTAGCTATTACATTAGATATTTTTAACCCTATTGCATATTCGGGGCGGACAGCACAGTGGTAGTGATGACCGCCATCACGAGCAATTCGATTCCGCTCCATGCTAACCAAGTCTCTATTCCCTCCAGGGTCGGAAAACAAGTAACGAACTAGTCTGGAAAAAAACATCTTTTGACTTCAAACTGGGAACTCTTCATCCCGGCTATCCTACGAGTCCAGGTGAGAATTGCTCGATCATCATTCTAGGACATTCAAGATGGAACGAAAAACCTCAAGCGGCAACCGAAGCCACACGTAAAGTTGGAAGATTTTCGTGGACAATGGATGCGAGGAAACGAGATCCGCACAGTATATGTGTAGACGGGTCAAATAAAATAAAAAGAAATATTGCATGTTTATTATTTAACACTATTTAGTTTTATACTCAAAATCTTATTTTGATGGTAATCCTGCAGGTTACGCGGCTAGTAGAGTTCAGATACGTACGTAGTTTTAGAGATTTCTTTGTTTAATTGAAAAAAACACTTTCTAGCAAATCGTTATTAGTGAACTAAAGTAATCAACTATTGTTCACGTAGATTATAAGTGTTAATACTGCTTCAAGGGGCACGTGTGGCGCAGTGGTTGGAGGCGCCACTGCGACACGCACGTGGAATCGATTTCTGCGCCCATGGCCCACCAAGCCTTCCATCCCTCCGGGGTCAGCAAATTGGTACCAGACTTGTCTGGGAGAATAGCAGCACTGGCTCGATACATCGGAAAGCCACCGCGAATTTTGAATGAACATTCTTAGTCAAGTCAGCGATTATTGTAATAGGCATAAGACTTGGTTCTTACAGCTAATGTTTGAAGCCATTCTACTGGCCATGATGTCATCAGATTCCAACAAAGTTGTTTGAATCTGCAGCTTTTTTTTAAACACTTAGAGAGGAAACGCTTTTTTGCATGTGACAGTTTCCTACATGTGTTAAACCACGGGTGGGAATATGTGTTTCCGTTCCAGAACTTATCATTACCATGGTGAGAATATTGTAAAAATATTGTCTGATGTATAATAAATTTAAAAAAAGGACAAAGCTCCAGGCGTTGATCAATCCCTTAGGGATGCGCCATGCATTCGACTTTATTAGGCTTCGTTGGAAGCCATTGAGTGCACATCTGGCCTTTACAATGACTCGCCGTGGCCAATCGATGTATCGAGCTAGTGCTGCTATCCTCCCATAAAAGTCTAGCACCAGTTTTCTGATCCCGTAAGGAAAGAAGAGTTGGTGAGCCACAGAAGCAGGGATCGATTGCATGTCTGTGTCGCAGGGCGCCTCCGACCACTGTGTCACATGCGTCCTTATGTGATAAATTATGGCATTGTAATGGTTTTCTGTACCGATTCATTATAATTTAAGAAAAAGTTGGAAGGTTTGTTTTTTAGTTCGAAAAGGCTTGAACTTGAATAGAGGGCAAGATGTGATTAACTCCTTAAGGGCAGAAAACTGATAATAAGGTGTCCTCGATCGTTTGAAACTAATCAAATTAGCAAATGACGAATAAAATTTGATCCCATGCAAAAAAGTGGAACCATCCATTCTTCGTTTCGGAATGTTTTCATCATTCAGAAATGTGCATTAATGAGTGTAAAGTGAATACTGGGGACGTCAAAGACAATGGTTAAATTTGTCATGAAATATAAAGAGGGTGATTGGCTCGACCCCAAACCCCGAGCAATTCCGGCCATCGTCGCTCTGGATTCCGTGATAACAGACCTGTCCAGCGAGGATGAAGATTCCAACATGATGTATCGATAGGGTGCCAAAAATTATTCCGCGGCCGGATATACATTCAATCATCACTGCGTTTTTAAAAATGAGGTCAAATACATGGAGTATTCTGAAGGGGTTGATCAAGGCAAAACATTTTTGCTCTTTTGCTTGCGCAAAGACTAAAACGCCATGGAATCGCATTTGGTGCTTTTTCATTTTTTTTCTTTTTTCTCGTTTTTTTTTTCTTGGTCCGAAAATCATAGTCTCTACAGAGCTCGTTCTCGGTGATGCGGACATTCCGTGGAAGCGGATGATTCCGCTGCGTAGGAATGCCTAAGCTCAACTTGGAACAAGTTCTTATGCGTTTTCCACTGCCTGCGTCGCGTTGCGAAAAACCCGTATCGGAACGTTTCTGAACATTTGCTTATAGTGAGCACAACGTTTTAGACCTAAAAAGGGATCAAAGAGGTATTTTGGTAGAGAAATACAAGTTGGAATGTTTCTCGTGATGGAATGTGATCAGTACCTCTTCTAACCATTTAAGAAAAGCTAAAGAAAAAAAACGAGTTTCTGGATGTCACACATTTCCTCTCGTGTTTTTCATCTATAGAAATGCGTTTCGGTTCTAAGTATTCAATGATACCATCTCCAACATATCACCATGTTGAAGTTCACATTACTTTCGTTACTAGTCTACTCCTTTAGGACGTTTCTTTTTAGGGTTTTTAAGTCTAGAGTGCGTGTGGCGCAGTGGTCGGAGGCGACCTGCAACGCACACAAGTGGAATCGATCCTCGCGCCCATGGCCCACCAAACCTTCAATCCTTCCAGGATCTATCGTTTTTTTTAACTAACTGCCGTCATATAGTTAGCTTAAACATTTTAAAAGAATCAGTGATAATTTAGACGTTTTTCAGAGAATCATGATGCCTGCATAGCAGATGCCAAACAAAACACATCTAATAATCTGCCCCTTTTAATCTATTTTTTAACTAAAACTTTTTCGAATGTGTTTCAGTTCATTGAAATTGTCTATAATTTGTAATGAATATTGATTGTTCCTCCACATCCACTTCTTCTCAGATCAATCGTTTACTCTTTCAGTATTCAACCACGTGCAATCGCCTCATCTGAAAGTGAAGCTCCTCAACAAAGTGCTAACAAATTCCACATTTGTAAGTGAACAACTGACAACAACAAAAAATCTGTTAAAACCTATTCATTATGTTACTGTTCTGAACGAATTCTTTTACAAATACTGTACCCTTACTTTATCAACTAATTCAGCTACTAAAACATAGAGAAGACTGTTGATTTAACCCATTTTAACCCAATTGGCGTGGCTGGACCAATGAAGTACATGCATTTTTTCGTCGGCTGCGGACTTTCTGGTTTTTTGACAATAAAAAATCTCCAGACCGGAGATGACTGAGATGAGGATCGAACACACTATTACTCGTACTCGTTAACGAGTAATTGCTGATGGCACTGGTAGATAAAAACTCTCTGAGAGAAAGGCAAAACGAAGGACCCGCATGATGTGATGGTGAACACGTTAAGTCCCGAAAAGGGTAATAACGTAATTGGCCCTCACTGCAGACACCTGCAGTCTGGAGTTTTGCAAATATCTCAGCATCATTGTGGTTGTATTTCAGATAATAGCCTGCCGTAAATAGTAAATAGCAACTTAACATTGTAATAAAGGATCTTTTCTCGATAAATGGAGGATTTGAGTCATCTTGAATATTTATCTTCACATAAGTACGAATGATATGTGTGCTACTATTCACTGGGTCCTTGTTTGATTTCACTGCTGCCAGTATTTGGAAGTGTTTTGCAGCTTATGTTGAATCTATTTAAGTTTTGGTCCCTCTAGTTAGGAATTTGCGTATCCATGAATTTTGTACAATAACCATAGACATTAAAATGAGATAACAATAAGTTGTTAGCCAAATTATCAGCTAGTAAGCCCAACTTTTTTTTGAACTTTTAAGAGATCAAAACTTTCCAAATGTTCCTGAATTGGGTTTTTTTGTAAACTGTCAAGCGTAGAGTATGGTTTTTCTGTTCTCACTGCTCCCATTTTATTCATTTTCGATTAGCAATCGAATGATTATACATATATATATTGGGCCGTAAGAAAAATCTGGAGCCCACTGACTTGTTGCAGATCGCTATGGAAGCTGTAGTGTCAGTAAGTGGGAGGCGAAATGGGCTAAAAAGCCTGTTAATCAGAGCTTGTGATTTTCATCATTACCACTTATAAAACGCAACCTAAAAACTTATTAAAAGAAAATACAGTAATCTGGCACTAATGGTTAGTGTCGCCTATCCAATTCTCTGAGCAACCCAAACTTCACCTGTTTCGTCTTTCAGTGATGTTTTTTATCCCTGTATTTTTATCACCAATACTATAGATGTTGGAACGATCGATGGTGTCCGACGCGAGATCTTCAACGAAGTAGACGGTGAAGGCAATATCCTACGTAAGCCTTACCTATTTACTTGATAACGATGCCTTAATATTTAAACTTACCACGATCATTTTTTGAACCTTCAGTGATTGCGCAATACTTTCTATTAAACATTTGTGCTGCTCTTCCTTGAGTTTCTACCATGATGACATGTCTAAAATCTCGTCACCAATTGAAGTTTTCTCCTTATTCCATGTACTTCTCAATTCCTTCTTTGATAGAAAATATGCGTGGCTACTAAGACAGCAAGTTTGGAAACTAAACATTTACAAGCTACAGTGAACACACTTTTTTCTTTTTGCGTTTTTTTTTAGTTCTAAAATCCTTCCATTCTCACCTCTGTGCGATCCTTAAGAGTCCACTAATTCTATTATAATATCTGATGAAAGCAAGAATCTCTCAGAAACTGATTTTTTCCAATCACCTATATCACCTGTAGTCCCGTTGATCGTCGAGTGACTCGAGCGGGCGCCAGTAAATCCTCCATTTTTCCCTATCGCGAGTCGATGAAAGTGAGACAGAGCGGTCTTTTGTACTCTCGCGATTTTTTCCAATATGTTTGCTAAAGGAGCGCGTGTGGCACAGTGGTCGGAGGCGCCCTGCAACATACACGCAGAATCGATTCTCGAGCCCATGGCCTACCAAACCCTCCATTCATTCGGAGTCGGTAAATTGGTACCAGACTTGTCTGGGAGGATAGCAGCACTGGCTCAATACATCGGCAGGCCACCGCGAGTCATTGTAAAGGCCAGATATGCACTCAATAACCTCCAAACGATACTCAGAGAAGTCGAATGCATGGCACATCCCTCAGGGATTGACCAACACCGAGAGCTTTATCCTTTATCCTTTATGTTTGCTAAGATTCTTGCCTTCTCTATGCAATCACTTATTACTGTTTTTAATGTTATTGTAAAAAGTTTCACCCTTATAAAAGGGGAGTTTTTCAGCTGACAACGTGCCAAATTCTGATGATCCATTTAGTGCTTATGACGATAACACGATTGTCGAAACAAAAGACGGTAAGGGTTTTGTTTTTCTTTCTTGAAAACTTTTAGTCCGAGAGAACAAAGCAACAAACCGAATGTAGACATTTTAATTTCGAACGTATCAGTTATTTGATAAGCTCACAGAGTTTAACTGACCAATTGGTTTCTCCTTTGAATAAACGTCTTATGAAGACATTGAAGCATGCCTACAACATGAGGCCTTAAAGAGTAAAAACCATTTGGCTATTTATACTTATACTTGGACGACTCGTCCTCACAGGTTGCGCATTCTCCAGTCTATTCTACATTTCTCGGAGTTTTACTAGTTTGGCCACTGTGTTTCCGTGCAGTTCCGAGATCTGCCTAGCCAAAGTCCGCTTCACATCGTCGCGACCACAGTCACAGTGGCCGCCCTAGTGGAACACAGAAAGATTTGCCACCATGCGACTAGTTTAATACCAGGACGGTGGTGAATCCTGGTATTAGTTTACTTAGCTAACGCCCTTTCTGATGGAAACGCCGGACTTCTTATTTTGGGAGGTTCTGTTGGGTGGATGAATCCTTCCGCTGTAAATCGCAGTCCGACACCCAGGAACACCTCTCGGCCACCATTAGGTGGTAAACAGTTGGGAGGGTTTATTTATAAAAAAAGCTAAGAAACTAGTCACGACCATCATATTCCAAGCTTTTCATTTCCAGCTAATTAGTTTTGTGAATTTTTGATGACTAGTTCTTGAAACGGGTTAAAGCTTAAAGTGTTCCCTGGTTGACAACCTGTGATTGGTGACATCAGAAGTCTTTTCGAATGTTTCTGAGATAATGATTTATAGCGCGCATGTCAACCACTGTTTTTGTTTCTTGTTCTCAGTTCCGAAGTTCCGTCATATCACAGCATTATCATCCTATCCTAAACAAATGACCATTAATTTCAGAGAAAACACTCTTTGTGCCTAAACCATACAGGCCAGGAACTAAAGAAAAAATTACAACCACGCCATCTACAACCCGGTATTTCTAAACAACTTTCTGCTTCGCTCGTTGCATTTTTGCTTTGATAGATTAAAATGCTTAGGCGCCTATTTTCGTTCACTCTTCTTAATTCAGCGCAACGACACCTTCGACGACAATTCGAACGATTCCTTTCGTTCATACAACGCCAGCGTTTAGACGGCCGATCATGTGAGTTCGCTAACATAGAACTTTTTTTTATTTGTTACTAACACCACTTCTTCCATCGTCAACACCTATTTGTCTGATCTTAATTCCGCAGAGTGACCATTTGGCATTGCGACTAATTTTTTTTAGCATGCGTATATTTAAGAACTCGTCTGGAAAACAAAGCTTGCCAATTATTACGAATAGCGAATAGCTTTCCATTAACCAAATCTGACAGAACTTCTGCGCTGAATAAAATACTCACCGAATGCAAAATGTTTACCAAATAAACTATTTGCGTCAAAATAAACAGTCGGGAAACATATGTATTCAGCACTGACGATGTCGAATCAAGTCCTTACGCGTATTGCATGCCATCACTACCACTATCGCCAACAATAACTTTAGATAGATACTATCTTACCCAATGAAAATAGTTAAGGATGAGCTGTATATCTACTTCTGAAGCAAAAAATTCTTCCAGAACTGTCGAAGAAGTAGACTTTGGTCGTCAGCCAAATCGTCAATTACCAAGTCAAAGCGTCAATACAGTTCCGACGATACCACCAGTGTACGTGTTGTAGTAATCTGTCAATGAAAATTCTACTTCATAGAACTTACTTATGCTTAATTTGGTGCAGATTTTGCAAGATCATTCATTATGTTCAAGGACCTTGTAAAACTGGTACCAACTGTTTCGCATTTTAGTTCATTTTTGTATTTTTTGAAACAAAAAAAAACTCTCTGCATGATGAAACTTCAATGATGCTGAGATATTTGCAAAACTCCGTACCGCAGGTGTATGCGGTGGGGAACGAGCACATTATTTTCCTTTTCTACGGCTAACGTGTTCATCACTGCACCATGTGGGTATTTCCTTTGCGCTGTCTCTCAGCTAATTCTATCGATCAGTCCCATCAGCAATAACACGCCAGTGGGATTGATCTGGGTAGCCCAAATCGGCAACAAACCCAGTTAAGCTGAGTCTTCAGTTTTAATCACAATTTTAACTTATCATGGTATGCATGCATGATAAGTATCAACTTGTGATAATCGACTTCTTCAGACAATTGCCACAAACCACTCCATCACAACAACCTGAGCAGCTTCGGCCCATATTATCGGAACGGCCGGCACAACCTCCTCCGCCCTTTGTGTTAAGGACCAGGTGAGGAGCTATTTATGAACTGATTACTCCAACTGATTTAGTGGCTAAATGATGCCACCAGACAAGTTTGTCAAATGTTACTCTAATAAATACTTATTTTTAAAGTATAAGACTTTATGAAAGATGAGGGACTGGAAGCTTGGTCCACTTTGTTTCTTTGAGTTCTCTGGGATTCGGTGTGGGTTGTGACATGGGGCGATTTCTGTACCACTACTCTGTTCGGGATCTACGGCTACAAAGGCAAAAAATCTGCGAACGCTATTTTGTCTTTACCTAATTTATTGATATCTCAAGAAGAAAAATCTAATTACTTCTCAGCATTGGCAGTCATGCATAAGCTTTAAGCTCCTTTAGCGTCACGACTTAAAAACAATAGAATGTCTTGCTTACTTTTAGATTGCAGGAATTAAATAAAAACGTGCGCTCTGAATTTTTACTAGGTATATATGTGGTTATATATTAAAACACATAAACACTCTAAGAGTGCTACGCAGAACTTTCGACGTGGTTGAAGTACTAACTGATCCACCTAAGGAATAAAAGAGCGATAGGAGAACCATAGGGTTGTATAGGTGAGCGCGAATTTTTGGAGCCGTTAGTTAATCGGCAGCTTCTTTGAGAGGCTCAAATGCAGCACACTCCTGCTCTGCTTCTTCTGCCTAGTTCCTTCTTCATGTCTGGTATTCATGCTCATTGAATACGTAAGGTACACATGCGAGGTGGTCTCTGCAGTCAGAGAACCAACCATATTGATCTTATTGCCTTCGCACCATAGGTTTTTCATGAATTGTTTCTCATTCCGATTCATATGAAGTCCAATCTTTCATTCCTCTTCGTTGAGCTCATTGATCATTATCCTTGATTCGTTGGTAGTTCTCGGGAAAATGACGATGTCGTTAATAAAATAATGATTTAACAAAGATTCGCCATTAATATGTAAACCTCTCCCGTTCCAATCGAGTTGACTTCGTTATTCCTTGTAATGAGTAGCAAAAATCCTTGGATGGTTTGGGCTTTCTGGACCTCTCCTATGCGAATGATAAAGAATCGATAAAAAATATGCATTTTCACTGTGAATTTACGATAACAGTCAGCTACACCTCTTATGTAGAATGGGACTATTCCCAGCGACCTTCTGTGACCAAGCACACGGTTTCAAAGCCATCCATATAGTATCTCTCTTGTAAATCTCTTTGTTGAACTGGTTGTGCCCTCATCTATATACGCTCTAGGTCAGTCGCCTTCAAGCGCTTTTGAAGTGCACTCAACAAGTTAGTTGGAGAATAGTTGTGAAGACCGCTTCAGACGCAGTTCTTAATTGGAATAACCGCAAACAAAGTCCTCTGTTTGGCTAGGATCTCTTCATTTGTTAAGCATGGTGTGAAACGGATTAGAAATGTTTGTAGCCCTCAGCTCAAAAAAGTTGGTTTTAATGTTATTTCGTTCCGGAATTCCATCTTTCTTCATTCTTTCTGTGCCAAATCCAACATTAGACAGCAGCGGAGATTTCGTGGTCCAGTGCTGAAATTGGCTTTTTTCGTTCGTTCACTTAAAGCGCACCACATGTCCGAACCGCCCCTTTTCCCAAATGATCGATGGTCATAACTTCAGATTCCATCGCTCTTTCACATCATAGAACGGGATACTCTTACCATCCTTTCTACTTCTTTCATCTTGCACTCCTCTTTCTTTAATGGCTACGATTCGGACGTGTACGTTGAAACCAGAAGAATCTTAAAATCAAAGAGATGAGGAGCTGTTTTTTGCCCGCTTCAAAATATAATTTCGATGCCCTTTAAAGCTACGCAAACCGCGTGCTTCCTCCTGCTCAGCTCTAGAACTTTGCTGTTTATTATGTTGATCCAAACACGAATAGCCATAACATCTGGAGATATTGATTCTATCAGAAACAAAGCCATTTTTCGTAAGCATCGTCTCGAGATTTAGACGGAGACGAATCCTTGTGCACGTGAAATTGGCAAGCATTCGCTCCTCTTGGATGATGCGCGATATTATGAGAACAGCTTTCATTAGCGACGCGAAAATGATGTTGCTGACAAGGGATTTTTACTTTCATGCGATCTCATCCCAGTCTTCACAAGACGTTCTCGACGGTTCCTGTAAATAATTTTGCCAAGATGGTTTCTCCTTGTTCAGCACCTCCCCTTAGTTCGACTTTTCTCCGATAGCGGCATTATTATCTACCGTTGTGAATTTGTTATATAACTCATAAAGCATCTACGGACACGGCTGTTCAAACCTTCCATTCCCGATTTCGTTTCATCGAAATCATAGAGATCTTTTGGCTTAATAAAGTTGAAACAAATTGGTTTTTTGTTTTCTCGCAACAGTTTGATGTGTCTCATTTACTTGTGGATGTATTCTAATGTACAAAACCTTTTTCAAAACCCAATTCAGATATTCTGAATAGAAACCCAATTCCACTGAGGTTATCTCCATTCCAGAATTTATAAATAACATAACCTTGGCAGATCAGACACCAATCATCGATGTTGTGTTGGTCGTCGTTTGGCATAAGAATTGTTAATTCTGTTACGTAGTGTTCGAAGACAACAGTGTATCCATGAGGGTGGACAGACGTTTTTCTCAAAATCATGTTTTATCCTGTCCAGAAGAGGTGTTTGCAGAGTAAAATATGTTATACGAAGATGGAGATGATACTCAAGCGGATTTACTTGTATGAAAAAAACTTTATGGTTTCTAGTTCACACATAGATCTTTCAAACTCTGATATTACAGACGCCCACCTTTCCGTCCACCCACTCAACCGTTGTTCCAGCCACAACGACCAACATTCAATCAACAACCTTTCGAAACGCAATCACCGTTTCAACAACGACAAGGTCCACAACAAGCAACATTCAATCAGCCGTCATTTCGAACACAGTCATCATTTCAACAACCACAGGAACAACATCAAGCTACATTCAACCAGCCATCATTTCAAACGCAATCTTTGTTCCAACAACCACAGCAACCAACATTCAACCAACAATCGTTCCAAACACAGTCACTATCCCAACAACAACAACGGCCGACATTCAATCAACAGTCACTCCAAGCACAGTCATCATTACAACAACTACATCAACCACAGCACTCTTCCCGACCTTCGTTCAGTACTCAACCACCACTTCGATCTACGACACAGTTCCAAACTCGACCGCGTACCACAACCACGTCCGCACCTCAGTTGCCATTCGCGAATCAGCAAAATCTTCGAACTGGAGGTGAGTTTTAAAGGTTGTGAAAGAAAACGAAAAAGGCCAGTTTTGAATCCTTTGTTATACAAAGGCAGCTATAGTTAAGCACACATGAAACACTACGAGGATTTTGCAGCAGTGTGAAAAGCGTCAATGCTTCTATTAAGGCAAAGTTTGTATTTGGCCTTCAAAACAGCTTAAAAAGGCAACATTGGAAGTTCAGTCCATTATAATTTCAATAGCGAATCGTAGATTTTTCTTACTTAGAAGAGTGTGTTAAGTGTGGGCAGGGCTTGACAATGAACCATATATCTCAACTGGGAATCGATAAGATTGCACAACATTGCTTGTCCAGGAGAAATGTGCACTGTTTTACTTGTCTTTTATAGATATGATGAAAGCCAAAAGGTATGCAGTATTCAATGTTGATTTATCCGTTTGAACAGTACCCTCCAATGAGCGCCATATGTGTGATTCTGATGTGACTGGGTGTATATTTGTCCATAGATTGCGGGGATCTATTGATCTCATATCAAGTCAATGTTTTCTAAGGCCCTCAGAGGAATCTTGCACCAATTTGCTAATCCACAATAAAAGGGCTATTTGCTTCACCCTTGGATGGAAAAGGTTCAAAGACCTAGCGCGTATTGCAAGAAATTTCAAAGCAAGCCTCATGCGTCCTTTTAGCTGTAAATATTTAGAATTTATCAAACTTTGTAGTACGTCTTTTTCTACACCACTGTTTAATGGCATGGAAGACATTTTTAACCATATATGATTACGCATCCTTTACGTCTATTCTGAGGATCCCCGAACTTCTCACCTTCGATTCGTTTCCTCACATTCATTATCCACGAAGACCTTCCAATTTTACGTGCAGCATCGGCTGTTGCTTGAAAATTTTCACTTCATCTTGGATGTCGTAGAATGCTGGAGCCCTAGGTAACCGGGCTGGAGCGTCCCCAGTTGGATTGCAGTTATTTTTTCCCGGTTGCACCACACTCGTAGTGATCGACATTACTACTGTGCCATCCGTCCCTTTACCAGGATATTACTTACCAGCAATACGTTGTATACCATAATATTCGTTATTGGTAATGCGACCAGTGACCGTGGTGAGAAAGGATAAAGAGCACCTCTACGGTGCAGAAACAAATGTTAATTTTTTGCCTTGCTAATTAACCTCACTGTATTTAAATCTGGTCGTTGATAAGTTTATGAACTTTTTGTAACAGTTCCCAGGATCGACTTTCTATCAACCTTGGCATTGGAGCATGAATACTTTGTTTTCTTGTTCAGCAATCGCGAGGTTGTTATACAGCATACATTTACTTCTATAGAAAAACACACAATTCAATACAACAGCAGCTGGCGTTTCAGCAGTACCGCCTTCTTCAGAGCCTGGAAGGGTATACTGATATACAATTTATTAGGCCAAACACTTCAGTAACACTTACAAAAGGGCGAAAAACTCTATGGCAATTACATGATCAGCAGTTTCTCGAAAAACTAACCGCTTTTTACATGACTTCCAATGAGGAAGGTTAGAACAGCTGATTATAGTCGCATATGGTTGATGACTGCGCCACACCACATCAGAAATTGATCCAAAGATACGAAGCTGTTGATCGTGTAATTGCCATAGAGTTTTCCGTCTTACTGTAAGTGTTACTGAAGTGTTTGGCGTAATAAATTGTATATCAGTTCACCCTTCCAGGCTCTGAAGAAGGCGGTACTGCTGAAACGTCAGCTGCTGTTGTATTGTATTGTGTGTTTCTCTATGAAAGTAAATGTATGCTGTATAACAACCTCGCCATTGCTGAACAAGAAAACAAAGTATTCTATGAGCTTTATTTTAATATCAGCAAAACATTAACAACTTAAGAACGAGATATTTTCAGTTTGTCCGCTTTCTATCTTCTACATCTCCACACCAATCAATGGTCCAAGTCGCCTTACATTCAGTCATTTCGCTGTGGCTGTGACCGTCGACCAGTGTGCACGAACTTGTCATGAATTTAATTGTGCGGTACGTTCACTAAGCATCTCAAGCTATTTTGCAACCTACCACGCGAGACATTTGTCCGTGCATACCAAGCTCAAATTTCTGCAATTA
Organism: Angiostrongylus cantonensis; assembly: GCA_009735665.1. Taxonomy (NCBI): domain Eukaryota; kingdom Metazoa; phylum Nematoda; class Chromadorea; order Rhabditida; family Metastrongylidae; genus Angiostrongylus; species Angiostrongylus cantonensis. Next base: position 282,729 of record MQTX01000067.1, read on the forward strand.
AGCCTTTGTATAAACACTAAACCAGAGTTGTAGAAAAAAAATAATATTGCAAGATATTTGCAAAACGCCAGACCGCAGGTGTCTGCACTAAGAAACGAACGCGCTATCATCCTTTCCGGGGCGTAACGCGTTCACCATCACACCATGTTGGTTTCACATCTCTCTCAGAATGCAAATATTTCAGCATTATAGAAGTTATATTTCGAAACATACCCTGCCATTAAAAAGAATAGGCAGTAAATAAAAAGGTTAATATTGCAAGAATTGAAAAAGGAGTTTTGTTAATGAGAAAGGCCTGTAATTTTTTTTTCATGGGAAAGTGACTCCTCCTATTGCTAGTCATGGATTTCGCAGTTTTATCGTCTGAAGTGTACGAGTTTCCATTAGAAAAAAATTGAGTTACTTCCGAGTATAGGTTTAGATTTTTCGGTTAGTGCGTTCTGGTAGACCTGCATTAAATTACTTTCAACAGTACGAGCCAATAGTAGTGTTTTCCTGGTAGCAAACACAAGGTTGTTAACAGCAAGGTTTATTTGATGCAACGATGGCTGACATTTCGGCGGCGGCTCCACCTTCTTTAAAGAATGGAAGAGCCAAATTGACATGCAATCTAGTCAAACCCTGTAACAACCACAGCAGATAAAACTTAATGCTTATATGTTTGTCTCCATAGCCAATGGCTTCCCTCAGCACTCCCGCTTTTGTTGTTCATAATACCTCCAATTAGGGGGTAGATAGCACAATGGTAATGACACCGATCATCAAGCACTATCCTGCTTTGAGACCGCTTGAGCTCATCAAGCCTCTCCTTGGTCGAAAAACTGGTAACGGAGCACGCTCAACCCGGCCATCTCAGGACTCCAGCGAGAGTCGAGTTGACCAGCATACAACGACATTCATGATAAAAGCAAAATCCTCAAGTAGCACCCAAAGTTACACGTAAAATTGGGAGACCGTGGATTATCAATACAAGAAAACGAATCGAATGCGAGAATATCTGGAGTCGATACACTAAATCCTAAAGGCATCACTGTCGACCCATTGATCGTCGAGTGTCTCGTGCTGGCATCAGGAAATCGTTCATTTTTCCTCATCCTCATGCAAGAGCAGCTTTCTGGTTTTTGCTTTTCCTAGAAACTCTTTGAGCATCATGCCTCTCTTCTACGTTTTTCATGAAGAACTCTCACCACCGAGTCGTTGCTCTTCCTACAATACGTTTGACATCCTGAGAAATTCAGTCACTAAAGGCTATTATACATCGGTTGTCGTAATGTGCATTACGTGTTCGGCCTACACTATCTCTGACAGTTTGGTGTATAGAATGGCATCTTTGAGTTTTGATCGCTGACGCAGGTCGGAGCTTCGGAACCCCCTCTTCCCTTACTTGCGTGACACAGGATACTCCTAGCATCGTCCTTTCGTCTGCGCGTTCGATAACGCTGAGTGATTTTTCATCCTGCTTACGTCGCGACCAGGTTTCTGACGCAAATGTTAGAGCAGGAAGAACCGTTGAGTCGAAAAGGGGGGCACAGAGTCGAATGTTCTTTGTTCTCTTCACTACATCCTCGATGCTCTTAAAAGCTCCCCAAGCCGCTCGTTTCCTTCTGCTCAGCTCTGGAGCTAAGTCGTTCTTCATATTGATTTCCCGACCTAGATAGACACAACTGGAGCATTCATAGATATTCATTCCGTTGAGCGTGAATGGGGCAAACGAAACCAATCCGTTCTTCATGAACATCCTTTTCTTTAGATTTAGTCGAAGAGCAATCCTTCCACACGCTTTATCAAAGTCCGCAAGCATGTGTTCCGCTTGGCTAATGTCTGGTGTTATAAGAACGATATCAGCAAAGCGAAGGTGATGTATCTGCCGACCGTCGATTTTCACTCCCATATTATCCCATTCCAATGTTTGCGTGACTTTCTGGTGCGTGGCGGTAAGCAAATTTGGCGAGATGGTATCGTCCTGCCTAACTCCTCTTTTGACGTCAACGTTAATGTCGTTGTAGAATGGTGAAATTTTGGTTGTGAAATTTTTATACAGCTCACGAAGAATCTTCATTTACTGAACAAGAATTTCTTGACTATCAAGAGCTTTCATGACTGCTTCCATCTCAAGTGAATCGAAGGCCTTCTGTAAATCGATGGAAGTGAGACATCGCGGTCTTTTGTATTTTCGCGATACTTCAATGAGCCTTGTTATCGTGTGGATGGGGTTTATCGTACTAAATCCTATTCGAAACCCTGCACGCTGACACCCTGTCCTTTGTCCAGTGTTCTGCTAATCTTGTTTAGGATGACTCATGTGAAAAGTTTGCAGACGACAGACAACAAGCGGATTGGGCGATAGTTGCCGATATCGTGAAGCTTACCGTTCTTAAGCAACAGCACGGTGTTGATGGTTTTCTACTGAGAGGGACTTTGCATTCAGATAGGTTAACTATGAAGAGTGGAGCCAGTGTGTTTACGAAGACTGATGGTGAAAGGTTCTTCAGGTGTTGAGATCCTTTCCTGTCTGGACTTGGTGCTGTTCGATTTTTTACCTACGAAAAGCATATCAGGAGGTGAACCGGTGGACGGTAAATCTATCCTCCTTCATTTCATGTGGGAAAAATAGGGCGTGGCTAATGAAGAGATCTGAGTAGTATTGGTGAATGTTTCTACATTGCCTTTCTGGACGCCAACTGTTTCATCTGAGCGTCGGAGTACAATTACTTTAGTTTCCCAAAACCGACTTTCTGTTAACCTCGGCATTGATTGGTAATTCGATGTTTTCCTTCAATAAGCAGACACGAGGTTGTTATTACAGAATTTATTGGAATACAATAGCTGACGTTTCGGCGGATTTGCCTTCTTCAGAGCCTGGAAAGGCCGAACTGACATGCGATTTACTCAGCCAAACATTTTTATAAAACTAGCAGACAAAACTTAACAAATAAATTTGTATTCGCATAAGAAACAGCTTCATTTAAACACCTACCGTTTATTTGTTGTAAGTATCTAAGTTAGTTGATGGATAGCAGCCGCACAGAGTACTAACTGGGTGAGAACTGTGCCTGTGTCAGGTCATTGGATCAGCCTGAGGTATGGTGCTAGGTCACGCGTGATGACAAGACACTCCTTCTTGCGGTTAATTTTTGGATTTTTGGAATTGATCCAAAACGCTTCAAGAGTTTTACGCGCTGATGTTCTCGATTCGTGCATGAGGATAGTGACCCCTATTTCAAAATCTTCTCCGTTATGTTACTTGATCCTTTGCACGCCTAGTGGAGTGTTTTGTTTTAATTTAGATCTACCGACTAGGTGTTCTTTCATGCGGACGCAGAGCGGTCTACCCGCGTTTCGCCAACGTATTCGTCCCCGCACGCTTTACAAGAGATCAGATAGACTGTATCCGAACTCATACAATCACCGCCTCTACCGTTTGGGCAAATTATGCAGTTTTTCGTTATACATACACGGTCATATAGGCGGTTACGAACTAGCTGGCGTCTTCGAGTGTCCAATGGTATTTCTATCACTCTCACGGATTTCTTTCTCTAAACGGCCCTTATTAAGCAACCTTTTATGCCTGCACATACTTTTGAAACAAAGGGCAAGAAGAACGGAGTCCTGTTTTCGATAAAATTGCCGCTCTGGGGCGTCGTTTTTCCTGTATGCCTCTGCCGAGATGCTACAGTTTCGTAACCCTTTAAAATGGCTATTTAATGCGCCAGTTTCGAGAATTCTTTCTTCTGCTCTCTACCTGTGCACATGTCGGTGGTGGTTCGAAACATATTTCTTATACGCGCCCTTTCAGTGTGTGAGGGATGAGAGGAGAGGTGATGAACCACTATATTCTTACTGCTTGGCTTTCGATACAGTTTTGTGATGTAGCCGTTTTCGGATAGGTTAATTTGAGCGTTTAGAAATGAAAGCCAGTTTTCTTTCTGTTTCTCACGGGAGTATTTTGCGTACTCCGACTGTTGGTGAAATAACTCAAAGTATTTGTCCATACCCTCTTGTGCGGAGTGTAAAGGGCGGCAACATCTATCGACTCCATAACCTACGCGCTTTTTGGACTTCCGTTACGCAGATGATTTAGGAACATCTTAGTTTTGTAATTGGCAAAATTTCCGTGCGCATTACGAATGCTTTGCCGAAGCCTTGCAGCTTTGATCATAGCTGCTACTCTTCTCTCTAAGATCTTCTTTTGTCCCCTGTCTGCATTGTTTTAAAGCTCGGTTTGGCGTGTCAGCTCGAGAGTTTCTGCAGACAGGCGTCTCTTGGTGACATTCGAACTCTCAAATTTCATAGCGCTAACGTGAAGATGTTGAGTGACCCAACCATATTTTTCGTCAGTGTTATCAAGAACGTCACCTTTCCAACAGTCGACTAATAAATTGAATAAGTCTCAGTTTACGGTGGTTTTGGGACTTCGGTTTTTGAGCCTAGCTGCTTTTCTCCCTTCCGCGAGAAATAGAATCTTCCACGAAGGAGGCGGCGGTTGATCCCATGTAAAATTTTGGGACAAAGTAACATCTGTGATGCTGAAATATTTGCAAGACTCCGGACCGCAGGTGTCTGCAGTGGAGAACGAACGCGCTATTGTCCTTTCCGGGGAGTAACGCGCTCATCACCACACCATGCAGATCCTTCGTTTCGCCTGTCTTTCAGCTAGTTCTATCGATCTTTTGCCATCAGCAATCACCCGTTAGCGGAATTTGGTCTACGGAGCCCAAATCGGCATTGAACCTAGTTAAGATGAGGCTATAGTTGTGATCACAATGTTCACTTTTTATTTGCTGCCTGATAATTGCAAAACTCCGGGCCGCAGGTGGACAACGCGTTCGTTCCTTCGTTAGCGCCTGCTATGTAGTCTCGCAACTAACCGGCTCAGGACACCTCATTTACGGGTGACCCTAGAAAATGTGTAAAAAAAATTCTCTAGTTATTATTGGAGACCAGCACACACCTACATGGTTGAGAAATGTTTCTCGGTCAGTGAAAACATTGATCTGAGAAATAGGCCGAGATCACGGGTGATCACAAAGTGCTCCTTCTCTCCTTCTTCATGTTTATTTTTAGGTTTTTGGAGCTTATCCAACGTTTTAAATCCTTTAGGCGCTGAGGTTTTACATTCTTGTGCGAGGTTTATAAATTTCACTTCAAAATTTTCTCCGTTATCCTTTCATGCTCTGTGCGTGCCTGGTGGAACGCCCTGTTCGAATTTCAGTTTTCCAGGTAGATGTTCTTTCATATGGACGCGGAATGGCTTACTCCTTCCCCTAACTTTTTCCTCCGCACACGCTTAGAAGAGAGTGTACCCCGTACTCGGACTCATGCAACCACTGTATCTTCCGTTAGAACAAATTATTCATTTGTGCATTCTGTATTGACGATCACAGAAAGTGTCAAGAACAAGTCGACTTAGAGTGTTTGGTAGTATTTCATTTACTGTTATCAAATTTTCTGGGCCATTTATTTTCTAACGCAGTTTTAGAACTGTGCCTACCTCGTTGGAGATAAATGGGAGATTAAAGAGGACCTTATTTTTTTCTCAAATTGTCGTTTGGGCGTGGTTTTCCTCCAAACCTATTAAAATAATCAGTTGTAATAGGCAGCAAATAGAAAGTTAATATTGTGATTTCAACTATCTTAACTAGGTTCAATGCCGATTTGGGCGCCCCAGATCTATCCCGTTGATGGGTGATTGCTGATAGCAGTGATCTATTGAACTAGCTGAGAGACAGACTAAACGAAAAACATGCATGATGCGGTGGTGAACATCTTAGCTACCGGAAGGGGTAGAGCGTGTTCGTTTCCCACTGCAGACACCTGCGGTTCGGAGTTTAACAAATATCTCAGCATCACCACGGTTATATTTCACTTAGAACCCTGCTATGAAAAATTGTTATAGGCAGTGAATAAAAGGCTAATTTTTGCAATACGACAAAGTCGTAGCTTCTACTGCATAAATTGCAGGAAAAGGGCTAGGTGACTAGGAAAGGCATAGAATTTTTCAATAGGGTGGTGACTGTTATAATTATCTATCATTGAGTAGATCCCATGACATTTATCATTTAAAAGTGGTTCAGTTACCGTTAGAAAGAGAATGGAGCTACTTTACAAAAGTAGATTCCAGAGCTTTTACCTTCCACTATATTCAGATGGAGTTGCAACGAATTACCCCGCACATTGTCGGGCAAGTTTTTACAAAAAAAAAAACGGACTCACTTTTTATTAGAGAAAATGCGAGCAAACCTATGAGCTAGAAATGTAGCGCTTGGACCACAAAAAGCTGTACAAATAACTATATGCAAGTACAGTTGGCGATCATTTGTTTGAAGGCATAATCGCTATTTTCTGGAGAAGGCTCTATGTGACATTTCACCAGTTTGCAACAATCATGACCCTAAGCAAATCGAACTGGAACAGTCTAAGTGACTTCGTAATAGAATTGATGATAGTAGCATGTAAAAAAAGTGTGTATTAAGAGACATATGATAGTGTGAAGAGATAATGTGCATTCTCATTAAGGTAGCAAATGCATTACCTCGATGAAAATAAACTCTAAGCTATCGATTTCTTTTCATCTTAACTCTTCTTAAAATATTTAAAATTTTCGGTAAACACAAAAAAGACTCACGAACGTAAATTTGGGTACGGGAACATTTTTGCCTTAGTAATTAAGTTCTTTATTGGCTGGTCGAATGTCACTTATTTGTTGCCTTAAAAAGTCGAACTAGGAAAAATCGAGGTAGGATCAAGGCCACTAATGAAAATAGAAAACGTTATAACCGTATCTCACCACCTGTTAAACGTTTTCGTGTTCACTTAAAATATTTCAGATAGCTCATTACAATCCAAACAATGGACATTGTGAATTCAATCCATCAACAGCATTCGCAATCAGAAATGGACAATGCCCAGCTTGGCCAGCTTTTCACTATAGGTTTGCTAGATTTATAAGAATACCAATAAAAGAATAAACGAAATGTGTAAAAAAAATACCTTTTAAATTATCTTGCGTCTCATGTTCTGGAGAGCGGGTGTGGCGCAGTGGTTGGAGGCGCCACTGCGACACGCACGTGGAGTCGATCTCTGCACCCACAGCCCACCAAGCCTTCCATCTCTCCGGGGTTGGCAAGTTGGTACCAGACTTGTCTGGGAGGATAGCAGCACTGGCTCGATACATCAGCAGGCCACTGCGAGTCATTGTAAAAGCCAGATGTGCATTCAATCACCTCCAACAGTACTCAATGAAGTCGAATGCATGGGGCATTCCTCAGGGATTGATCAACTCCGAGAGGTTTATTCTTTATACTTTTATCCTCATGTTCCGGATGAAATGCAGTTGCGATAGGATACAAAGCACTCGTTCTCTTTGTTAGCTGGTAGTTAAAGTCTGTGGAAAATATCGCATTTTTGCTTACGACGCGCTCAGTTATAAAAAATATCCGGAATTCAATATCAAATGTCTTTTCTAAATTTTCCTACGTCGGCTCATTCTAGAAATAATGTCGTTGCTAATGAACCAGTGCGAGTATTCTGCGTTACCTGTCAGCGACCACGTCGACGGCCAAATCGACAAAGAATTGGCTTAAGGTATGTAACACGATAAGGAGAATAACGTTGAACGAAAATTCTGCTCTAAATCTCCAAGCTACGTGAACTTTCCCATAAAATGCTCTGCTAACTCATACGATCCATTAGGCACACGCTGCTCTATCCAATAAATGGTATTGAGTAATTTTCCTAATTTTTTCCTAATTTTTCCTAATAACGTTTCCTAATTTTTTGGTACGAAAGTCAAGACATCACCATGGGATGGGACTCGTGATTTTTTATTTGCACATCAGAAATGCCCTCCTTCACAAGCAACAAATCTCTCTGATAGGACTGAAAACTTCGCCCGCAAAATAGTTTCTGAGATTTATAACGGGCCCTGAATAACTTTTCTCCTACCATTCGCAATGCTACGTCGATCTATTGATTTAATACAAAAAGAAACTAGGGAATAAAATAAACATTTGAAGAGCAAATGAGTTCGATGTGATTAAGTCACTGAGAATATGCTAAGAATCAAGAAGTCCGGTGATCATTAATTACAGGAACCACAAAAATAAGTACATTTACCTATTTAGGAGACGATCACAAGATTTTCGACGAGGATTTGGTGGAACTCGTGTATCATTCCGTAGGCAATGGGCAGCCAGAAGACCGCTTACGAGGTACAATCGGTTAAGAGAAGTGCCCCTGTTTAAAAATTAAACATTGCGAAGCAGAATGTTCCCATAGGGGAAGAGAAAATTCTAGGAAATTCATAAACGACGGAAATTTAAGAAAATAAGGAGCGCGAGAAAATTCAATGATATCGGGTGTATGGAGGAACTTGATCTGAAATGTATGGAGGTTATGTTATTTAGCAGAGCACGTAAAGACGGAAATAGCCTTGTAAAATCCACTATTGACTTAGTACTAGAAAGCTCTTCATCTGGTGTTTGTCTGTTGAGAGCATGAGTACATGGCTATTTGTTATCACAAATACCTGACTTGAATTGCTGCCCTTCATGAGATCTTCATACGATATGATTAAATCGATGCTTGCTTTTATTATTGATAAAAGTTTCTGCATGTTTCTCTCCTGCAACATTTTAGTGTTTCTAATCATCCAGTAATTCATGGAGTTCTCGTAAAGCAACCGAAAGCCGTTGCACTTGGTGTTTCACAGAATTCACTGAGCAATCCATTTCAACATAAGGTTCGCTCAGATTTCATCTACGAATCGAAATATTATAGTTCAATCCTTCTAAATTCGTTCAACAGTCTTAGAGCTTAATTATTGATACTTTTGCTCTAGAGCCAAAATAAAGTTGCTGTTGGCGTAACATCATTGGAAATCGAAAGCGGTGAATCGATGGAAATGCAGGTAGAAAGGAAATCGAACAGCAGAAGTAAGGTCAGTTCTCATTTACATCGAAACGTTATGTAGAAGAAAAACGATCTTAATTTGGTGAACTTTCATTTCTATAATTTTGCCTTGACCTCACTACAAGGTCATGAGTTTTCCCACATAAGTTCATCTCAAACAGCAGCACCTTATTTATACTTACTCCGTACTCGAAAAGCCCATACTCCCTAGTTATGCGGACCCCAGCATGTTCTCCATTTTTCTGAGATTTGCTAGTTAAGCCATTATGGTTCTTTGTAATTTCGAGGTCATCTTAGCTAAAGGCTACCCCACGTCTTCACCACCACCGACAGTCGCAGCCATTGTTGATCAGAGAGAGATTTGCCACATTCGGCTTTGATACTAGGACGGTGATGGATCCTGGTATTTGTTTATTCTTAGCTAGGCTTTCTGATGGAAATCCTTGACTCCTTCTCATTATGGGAAACCATTCCAAGAAGATGAATCTCCGCTGTACATCGCAGGCCTACACCAAGGAACACCTCCCAGTCACGATGCTGCGGTAAACCGTTGGAAGCACTTTATTGATAATATAGGCTTTTACGGATATTTATGGCATCCATTACAAAGTGATGCGGATTCATGCTACCATCCTTTTATCAACCTTGGCGTGTCAACAACACTTTAAGACCTCACCGATCAGTTTTTTTTTGCAGCTCCGTGATTCTCGAGTACACAAGCGAACCGATTCGACCGATGATCTCACTTCATCGCCAGTAATTCCAAAGCAATAACGTTGTTGTAAACTTTTAAATGACGTCTTGATTAGCTATCGATTACGATTAGAATCGCTTAGAAGTGCCACTATTTCTGTCGTTTTACCTTCTCATTGATTTCGTGTTGTATATGATTCTTTATGTTTCATCAGTTATCTATGGCCATTCGACATGACACCGACGTGGAAAGCCAATTTTTTGAAATTCACTGAAAGTCTAGACATTTTGTTATTAAATGAAACGAATGAATGCTCAAGATATCTATTAGATTGGTTGTAATAACACGAGACTCTTTGTACATGTTAAATATTAAATATTGATTTTTGAGTGTTACTTCTTTGTAACACACACGCATGAAACCACTACTCAGCGGAATGGACCAATCCAAAGTGACCAGGAAACGAAAAATATGAATGTTATAACTCAAAAAACCGACTTTCTGTGAACCTCGGCATAAATAGTTGATATATTTATTTATATTTGTCGTGTTGTTGGTGTTGTTGGCCGATGGCTGACGTTTCGGCGATTTCACTTTCCTCGCAGACTAGACCTATTTTATATAAGAATACTTTAATTATATGGTGGAAAAAAGGCTAAAGTATTAATGAAGATCAAACTTTTAAATAAACCCCATATTGAACAGAAAGGCTACTCACCGTGTTGTTACGAGTAGGACTGGCCCACGCGTTCTTCACGTGGCGTCACGAGCAAGACACACCCGGGAGTCAAAATATCATTTTCAAATAGGGCGCCAGGTCACATGTGATAGTGCGTCTTTCCGGTTCACCTTTGGATTTTTGAAATTTATCCAAAACTCGCAAGAGTTTTGCGCCTTGATGTTTTCGATTCCTACACTATATAAAATATGTCCAGACTATGAGGAAGGCGAAATCGCCGAAACGTCAGCCATCGACCAACAACACCAACAACAACAACAACGACAACGAAGACCTATACCAACCTCGCATCAGCTAAAGAAGATCAGTTTATAAGATCATATAAATAAATATATTAACAAGTGTTATACTTCAATTTTCAGATTCCAAACAAACAAATGCATAACATGATCTCTAGGTGCTATACAGCAGTAAATAATTGAATGTAAAATTGGCTAATTAAACTACAGCTGAATGTATTATTATAGCCATGATCTTGCACGAGGTTGTTACCAACCAATTCTTCTTATGGCCAAGGTTCCGGTTCTTCTGCTTTCATTAGAGCCGCAGTTATTTGGGTCGATTATCCACAGCTATTTGGTCATTAAGTTACGGGTCATTGTGAACGTCGCATCGTCTCGAATCCAGTCACGGAATTGAAGTATCGCTCAGATGAAGTGTTCGCTCTTGGCACGACACACTTGTACACCGCGGCTCTAGACTTATTGCTTATTTATAATAGCTTCTTGTTTTACAGATAATCCTTTCTTCTGTAGTCGGTGCTGTATTGACTGGAAAAAAATAGATGAATATCTCCCTTTACCCTTGAGAGTGTACAACAACTCCTACAGATCTGCACCTCCCCACTTCTACTGTGGTAGAGTCGAGGCTAATCGAAAGAATTCGATCGTCCATAATTAATACAATCTTGAAAGATGTTGAAAGGCCACTGTCTGGCTACCATGATGGTGCCAAACCACTTCCAACATTTGTTTTATAAACAATTCCATCTGATAAGTAAAACGTAGTTACCGAACTCTGATGAAATTATGTGCGACAATATCTTCATTCGAAATAGTGATTAGACAACGCATTTACCAGAACCTCGCTAGTCCTTCTTTAAAAATCATCTACACACTTCACACCAGCAAGCCAGAAATTAATAAAAGGATAAAGGATAAAGCTCTCGGCGTTGATCAATACCTGAGGGATGCGCCATGCATTCGACTTCATTAAGTATCGTTGGAGGTGATTGAATGCATATCTGGCCTTTACAATGACTCGCGGTGGCCTGTCGATTTATCGAACCAGTGCTGCTATCCTTCCAGACAAGTCTGATACTAATTTGCCGACCCCGGAGGGATGGAAGGCTTGGTGGACCATGGGCGCATTCCACGTGCGTGTCGCAGTGGCGCCTCCAACCACTGCGCCATACGCGCCCTAAGCCAAAAAAATAGGCCCAAATATCAATGAGTCAGTATCAGGATCACAACTACGACAATGTTGTTCACCAGTGGTAACAGCGCAACTAGCGAAATTTGGAATTAATAGAATTTATGCAATAATCGCTGAGGAACAATAGAAGAGCTCGTGCTCGCTCATTCTGACAATAATGGGCCATACGCTATTATCCCTATAATTGTAAGATACTGAGTACCACATACTAGGTGGGATTTATTGCAAACAGCATGCAGCATCACGACGGTCTACCTGCGCAGTGAATTGCGGTGGCCTACCAATGTTTTAACTAAGTACTTCTATCCTCCCAGTCGTGTCAGGTACCGACTTGGCAATCCCGGATGAATGAAAGGCCTGGTGAGCCTGAAGCACTGGGATCGATTTATGGGGTATTGCATGGTGCCTCTAACCATGTGGTATAAGCACCCGACTGAAAGAAACAAGGAAAAGTGTTCTGAGGAAAAAAGAATTCTAGAAACGGGCATCTCTGGAAGTAAGCATCTCCGTACAAAAAAACAGAAGAATTTAAAGAAAAAAGAGCCAATTATCGAAGATAACTTATTTTGGTGTCATTGTGATCTGTGAAGCTATCTGAAAAGTCGCAAACTCCAGAGCGATTGTTGGCGCCAGTTTCCTTCAAATACCAGTGTCATTAATGAACCTGGCGTGATTGTGAAAGTGTTACCAATATAACACTTTATAGGTTCTTATAGGCATCTAGAACAGCGAATATGTGGCCATGCAACTGCTTTCCGGCAGTCGCTTGTGGTTTGCGTGACTGTTACAGTAATTCTAGAACTAGAGAGCTCCTTCCGTTATTTTTTCGTTTCTTTAGGCTGAAATAAAAATACCATGTGTTCCATTTTTACAAGTACCATATACCAGAAGCCTTATCAAGCAAAATACCACTCTCGCTCTCCTCTCAGATCTATAAGCGACAACTTTTGTAGAAAACCATCTTTATTGCTTTGACTGCAGCTCATGAAGGCAGCGTGCATGGTATTTTAAGTCCCTAGAGGAATATAAAGGATTATGACACAATTAAATCACTCGAATCACTTCAGCAAAGCAGAATGGATAGCTCCTATAGCCCCATAACAGTTTTCCTACTATGCGACCTTACTTGTTTTTCAGCTCCAGACACAGATTTGGTAGTCTACTATGCGACCTTACTTGTTTTTCAGCTCCAGACACAGATTTGGTAGTCTACTATGCGACCTTACTTGTTTTTCAGCTCCAGACACAGATTTGGTAGTCTACTATGCGACCTTACTTGTTTTTCAGCTCCAGACACAGATTTGGTAGTATTCATTGTTCCTAGTGTCATCAGTGGGCAAGTCCACTAAGGAGATCCAGTGGACAATTGCATTTTTTCATTGAAAAACGAACACGAAATTCATAAACGAAAACTTTATTGAGCCATCTTCTCCACGTTTTCGACTTCTAAGAAGGATTGAGAGACGATTGTCTGCAGTTTGTTTTCTTCTTCCGACGTAGGTCTTCGTGATTGCATCGGGGCCAATCCAGTGGGGCTCGAAACACTTTGAAACACTATGGATACATGCAATCCATACAATACCCTGTTGTGAGAAATTATAAAAGGATAAATCTTTCGGCGTTCCTCAATCCTTGAGGGATGTGCCATGCATTCGACTTCATTGAGTATCGTTGGAGATGATTGAATGCATATCTGGCCTTTACAATGACTCGCGGTGACCTGCCGATGTATCGAGCTAGTGCTGCTATCCTCGCAGACAAGTCTGGTACCAATTTGCCAACCTCGGAGGGATGGAAGGTTTGGTGAGCCATGGGCGCATTTAACGTGCGCGCCGCATATCTCCCATATAGCATAAACAATTTAAGTTTAATGCGCGGAGTGAAATACTTCGAAAGATGTGAAAACACTTGGTATTTTTCTCAAAAAAAGAAAAAAAAAACGAAAAATGGGTTATAGCACTCGACTACATTGATTGATTCTCTATGAATGTAAAAACTTTCTGCACCTTTCTTGAAATGGACTGGATTTAAACTTTCAGATTTATTTGAAAAACTCATGAAAGTGGTTCAAAGTTCCACCATCACCCAATTGCTGCCATTAGACTCATAGAGGATAAAGGATAAGACGTCCGGAGTTGATCGATCTCTGAGGAATGCGCTATGGATCCGACTTTATTCGTAGTATCGGACAGATTCTTGAAATCGTTTTTAGAGAATACGGTGGTTTTTCGAAATCTAACATTGTACGATCCTGGAGAGGCGGTAAGCTTGTTGTGCTCTAATTTTCTTAACCCTTTCGCAACCATACGCAATGATTTCGAACGCATCGTTTTTATGGCCTCGCCCCTTTTTTCAAGCTTTTTCTATTCAAGCAATAGCTGGTTGAGCCGAGATTTTGTACCTGGGTGGTCCGTGGATAGGCGTTCTCAGTGTTCTACACTTTCAAAAAACAAAGGGCTTTTTCGGGGTGGAATAGATGGCGGGTATAAAAAGAAAAAAGAGATAAAGAAATAGACCTCAAAGTACAGAACTACGAAAAAAACAGATAGCACCGTGGTTGTACAGTGGACGAATATTTTGGTCACCGCGCACTAGAGTTAGATAAAACACATCAAGAGGGATCTAAGCAGACGGGAACACAGAGAGATGAACATAGCTGATGCATAGAAGTTGGTGAAACACGAAAAATATCTGAGGAAAGCGAATAGTAAACGATAACTTCAAAAAACAGGTGCACAGCGCTTCTTGCAAAGGATCGTGAATCGTACATCTGGAGTTCAATGAGATGTACGAATCTCTTCAGTTGATCCTTCAGCATTTTGACTGCGCTCCCAATGAAATGACTACTCCTTTGAACACGCGGCCCGATGGACCAGACATGCGAAGGTGGGAAACATGGCTAAACGATTAAGGATCAATTGAAGAGTCATATATTTCAAAAATGACTGCTGTAAACACCCGACTTGAATCACTGTTGCTATTGAGACGGAAACGCTACTGAAACCAATAAAAATCTTTCTAGTCAACATTCACAAGCTTAATGGCTAGAACACATCTCCCATATAAAGGATAAAGGATAAAGCTCTCGGCGCTGATCAACCCCTGAGGGATGCTCCATGCATTCAGCTTCATTGAGTATCATTGAAGGTGACTGAATGCATATCTGGCCTTTACAATGACTCGCAGTGGTCTGCTGATGTATCGAGCCAGCGCTGCTATCATCCCAGACAAGTCTGCTACCAATTTGCCGACCCCGGAGCGATGGAAGTTTTGGTGAGCCATGGGCGCATTTCACGTGCGCGCCGCATATCTCCCATATAGCATAAACAATTTAAGTTTAATGCGCGGAGTGAAATACTTCGAAAGATGTGAAAACACTTGGTATTTTTCTCAAAAAGGGAAAAAACGAAAAATGGGTTATAGCACTTTGAGCTAACCCGAAGCTTATATTCGCAATGATCAGGAAACGTCGCAAAAAATCAGTGACTTTTGATGTTAACATTTTATTTACTATTTACTACAACCTTTCAGAGCACGGAATTATGTGAAATACAACAACAATCACGTTAACAGATTTTCAAAACTCCAGAGCGCAGGTGTAGGCGGTGGGGATCGAACATGTTATTACCCTTTTCGGGACTTAACGTGTTCACCACCACATCATGCCGGACCTTCGTTTCGCCTTTCTCTCAAATACTTTTCTATGGTTTATATTTTTTATTATTTCTGCATCAATGACTTTTTATAGATATTGATATATATTGATTTGTTGGAGCGTTTGCCTAATAAATTGTATATCAGTTTACCCTTCCACGCTCTGAGGAAGGCGATACTGCCGAAACGTCAGCTAATGTTGTACTGTATTGTGTTTTTCTATGGAAGTAGGTGTATGCTGTTTAGCAGCCTCGCGATTGCTGAACAAGAAAATGACGAATTTTTATAGATAATTTGAAACTGGAGAGCGTACCGCAATACTAGTGATCACGTACATTACGCAGACTCCCTAGCCTACCCAGGTCCTGGTTAGAGTTTGCTTTGGGCTTACCAAGCCGCTCATCCTTCTGGGATCGCGAAATTGGTGCTAGGCTTGTCTGAGACAAACAGACACCATCCGATCTATCGTGCTGTGACAACGTGCTGGGAAACAGGCATCTCGAAGTTCCAGAAAGAATCAACTCGATTAGCATTCGAGAATCCCCAACTAGCAACGGAACCGACACGCTACGAAATATAGGAGGAATTTCGTTGAAGGTGGATGCGAGGAAACAAATCTAGTGCCAAAAATACTGGGATCCCTACACTGTGATACACATGGTGTTGGATCACGCAGTGTAGTATCAAAAACTGAAAATTGTTGTTTTTCCCATGATCGACTTTCTATTAACCTCGGCAATGAAGTATGAATACGTTGTTTTCTTGTTCAGCAATCGCGAGGTTGTTAAGCATACATCTACTTCTACAGAAAAGCACAGAATACAATACAACACAACAGTAGCTGACGTTTCGGCAGCATCGCATTCTTCAGGGCCTGGAAGGATAGACTGATATACAATTTATCAGGCCAAACACCTCAGAGTAACGCTTAGAAAAGGACGAAAAACTCCATGGCAATTGCATGATCAACAGCTTCTCGAAGAACTCACCGCTTTTTTTACATGGCTTCCAATGAGGAAGGTTAGAACAGCTGATTATAGCCGCATATGGTTGATGCAGTCTCATATGGTTGATGCTCTGAAGAAGGCGATACTGCCGAAACGTCAGCTACTGTTGTGTTGTATTGTATTGTGTGCTTTTCTATGGAAGTAAATGTATGCTGTATAACAACCTCGCGATTGCTGAACAAGCAAACAACGTGTTGTTGTTTTCCTTCAATAACCAGAGACGAGGCTGGTATTACAGAATTTATTAGGATGCAATACCTGACGTTTCGGCGGTTTTGCCTTCTTCAGAGCTTGGAAAGGTGAAACTGACGTGTGATCTACTCATCCAAACATTTTCATAACCCTACTTTCCTTGCACAGGCATCCAAGACATCGGTGCATAAATTCCTCGAAGCGATTTGGATTCACCTGTATCACCTGTAGTCCCATTGATTGTCGAATGACTGAAGCGAGCGCCAGTAAATCATCCGTTTTCCCTGTCGTGTGCAAGAGTAGCCCAATGGCTTCTGCTCGCTCTAGGGACTCGTTGAGCATCATGTCTTTCTTCTAGGCTCTTCGCGAAAAAACTCTGACCATCGGGTCGGCGATCTTCCTGCCGTGCATTTAACATTCCGATGAATCCATTCATCAACGGCTCTTGTTCATCGACTACCATTCATACGCATTACGTGTCCGGCCCACCTTATCTTCGACTGTTTGGCGTATAGAACGGCTTCTTGGATTTTCGATCGTTGACGTAGGTCGGAGCTTCGGATCCCATCCCTTACTTGTGTGAAACGGGATGCTCCTAGCATCGTCCTTTCAACTTTCGCGTTCGATAACGCTGAGTGATCTTTCATCCTGCTTACGTAGCGACCAGGTTTCTCACGCATACATTAACTCAGAAAGTACCGTTGAGTCGAAAAAGTAGGCAAGGAGTCGGGTGTTCTTTGTTCCCTTGACTACATCCTCGATGATCCTGAAAGCTCCCCAAGCCGCTTGTTTCCTTCTGCTCAACTCTGGAGCTAAGTCGTTCATCATATTGATTTCGCGACCTAGATAGACATAAATGGAGCATTCGGAGATATTCGTTCCGTTGAGCGTCAATGGGGCATGTGAAACCAATCTGTTCTTCATGAACATCGGTTTTGTGAGATTTAGTCGAAGGCCAATCTCTCCACAGGCTTAATTAAGCTCGCCAAGCATACGTCCTGCTTGGTTAATCTATGGTGTGATAAGGACGAGGTCATCAGCAAAGCGAGGGTTATGTAACTACCGATCATTGATTTTCACTCCTATATTATCCCATTCCTGTATTCGCATGATGTTCTGAAGGACCCCGGTAAATAATTTTGGCGACATGGTACCGCCTTCCCTAATCCCTCTTTTAACGTCAATGTTAATATAGTTCTAGAACGGTGTTATTTTAGAAATTTTTGTACAGCTCCTGAGGGTTCTTCGTGTACTAAGTAGGGATTCCTTGACAATCAAGCACTTCAAGGGCGCGTGTGGCGCAGTGGTTGGAGGCGCCACTGCGGCGCGCCCGTGAAATGCGCCCATGGCCCACCAAGCCTTCCATCCCTCCGGGGTCGGCAAATTGGTACCAGACTTGTCTGGGAGGATAGCAGCATTGGCTCGATACATCGGCAGGCCACCGCGAGTCATTGTAAAGGCCAGATATGCATTCAATCACCTCCAACGATGCTTAATGAAGTCGAATGCATGGCGCATCCCTCAGGGATTGATCAACGCCGAGAGCTTTATCCTTTATTTATCAAGGACTTCTATGACTGCTTCTATCTCAATTGAGTCATTCGCCTTCTTTAAATCGATGAAAATGAAACAGAACAACTATTTGTACTCTAGCGATACTTCAACGAGTCTCGTTATTGTACGGACGTGGTCCATCGTACTAAATATTTTCGAAACCCTGGTTGCTGACATTGCTGTCCATCGTCCAATGTTCTGTCAATCCTGTTTACGATGACTCGAGTGAAAAGTTTGTAGACGACAGACAGCAAGCAGATTGGGCGATTGTTGCCGATATCGTGTAGGTCACCCTTCTTAAACAATAAAGCGGTTTTGCTGGTCTTTCAATGAGTAATGACCTTGCATCCAGATAGGTAACGTGTGAAGAGCAGAGCCAGTGTGTTTACGAGGAGTGGCGGAAGGCTTTTCAGATGTTCTGATCTTATCCTGCCCGGGCCTGGTGCTGTTCGATTTTTCACCGACGAAATGGCATGTCGGATTTCGGATGGGAGAACCGGTGGTGCAACATATCCATCCTCCTTTATTTCGCATGACGGAAGGTGGACGTGGCTATCGAAGAGATCTGAGTAGTAATCGTGGATGATTTTCTCCATTGCCTTTAACTGTAATGCTGTAACTGTTCCTTCTAGACATCAGAGTGCTATCATCTTCGTCTTGTAATTGGCGAAGCTTCGGTGGGGTCTACGAATGCTTTTCCCAGTCTCTGCAGCTTCGACCTTTACTGCTGCTCTTCTCTCTTTTAGACTTTCTTTTATCACCTGTCTGCATTGTTTTTCAAGTCCGGACGTTAGTTCGCGGTTGAACAGCTTATGCGATTTCACTATGGCGTAGCAGCTCGAGAGTTTCTGGAGACAGACGTCTCTTGGTGACATTCGAACTCTCAGCTTTCATTGCGCTAACGTGAAGATGTTGAATGAACCAATCGTATTCCTCTTCGATTTTATCGACAACGGCATCCTTTCCAACAGCCGATTAATTGGTTGAATAAGTCCCAGTTTGTGGTGGTTCTGGGAGTTCGGTTTTTGAATTTAGCGGCTTTTTCTCCTTTCAGCGAAAAGTTAAATCTTGCACGAAGGAGACGGTTGTCTGATCCCATGTAAAATTTTGAAACAACAGAGACATCGATTAGGCAAAACTTTCTATTTACTATGATGTGGTCTATTTCGTTACGGTACTCTCCATTGGGAGGCTCCCACGTACTGCGTTGAGAGTGGGGCTTCTGGAATTACGAGTTACCATGGATGGTCTTGGTCGCCATGATAAACTCAGAAAACCGCTCACCCTGTTCGTTCCATTCTAATCCGTGGGTCCCAATGAGACGTTCCTCAGACCATCTTCTTAGTCCGGTTTTGGCATTGAAATCTCCTGTGATGGCCTTGAGGAATGTACGGTCGTCTCTGTAGAATTTCTCCAAGTCCATGTAGAACGCTTCGACTTCTTCTTCGTCGTAGTTTGATGTTGGCGCGTAAACGATGAAGATTGTCAAAGCCGGTATTGATCCACATCTTTTTAATTTTAAACGCCCGATTCGGGTTGTAAGCTGCTCGAATGCATATATGCATATGCATATAAAGGCCCTAATACACGTCTTGTTAACGTAGTGGTCTCTCTCTACTCTTGTAGACGAAACCATTGAGAAAAGAATTATGAGGATTCTGAGATATGAGCGAAACTCGGAAGGTCATTTTGGGGTTCTGAACTCGCGATTCTCGTTTCCAACGGCTTGCATGCTATCTACTGCACCACTGAGGTGCTCGTTCTGTCTTTCACTCAGCCACTTTTTTTTACTCTGTCGGTGCTATTAGCAATCACCTGTCAGCGGAGATGATCTGTGGAACACAAAGCGGCATTTGACCTAGTTAACATGAAGTAAAAAGGGAGGGAGAAGCAAAGTGAAAACCTCGGCTGATGGAATAGACAGAACGTAAGCCAATGGAAGGAAAATGAAGAGTTCGAAGGACATCTGAGCCTTTCTTTGGTGGTCGCTCAAACCTTAGTTACTTTGCTGTTGTATATCACATCGAAACTTGCCATGAAAAAGAGCAGGTAATAAATTAGAGAGAAGTCATTAAGAAAACAATTATTTGTATTCATATTATTCAATATCATATCAAACAAAATCTTTTAATATCTCTAAATTTAAGGACATTGTAGCTTTCAAGACTCCACAATAAGTGTTCTTTTCCAAAAAATTCCAAAATTCCGTCTCAGGAAGCAGGAAGCTTCATGTTTTGACACTTTTTTCTACTTCCCCATCGTTTTCCACACAGCACACTTAGCTGATTCTGGGATCGGTTTCACTAATTTTTCAATTCATTCATTATGCAATCCTTTAAACTAACAAACACAGCGTTCAACTCCTTCTTCATTTCTTCCTTAGGCTTGCGTAACTTCAAGGCTTATGGTGCTTTAAAAGCGTTTAAGTGCTTCTTGAATAACTGTGAATAGAATAAGTCCCTGAAATCCCTTCGATCTCGGACGACCACGCTGTTAATGAATTAATGTAAAAGTGAAATAAATATAACTGCGAAACATAACGATTAGAGATTCTGATTTTTAATGAGCTTGTGGAGCTACAGTAATGTAATGTAGCTTTCAAAAATTTTTTGCATTCATTCAACTGGTCGAGAAAATGAAGAGATTTCCATGAAAGTTCTTCAGCTCATTGAGTTTCCTTTCACGTAAGAAACACTGTCGACGGATGAAAACCTTTCTTCCAGGGCTTTATTATACATATTTTTGTTAATTAACTCTGCTACAAAATAGACATCGATGGTTTGTCAATCAATTTCAAATCAAAAATGCAAAGTTCATCTCATTGACAGGTAACTGCTGATAGCACCTACGAAACATGGCTAATAATAAGGCAGGCGAAACGAAGGACCCTCAAGGTGTGATCATGAACGCGTAAGCACCCCGGAAAGTGTGGTAACGTGTTCGATCCCCACCGTAGACACTTGTATTCCGGAGTTTTGCAAATATCTTAGCACTATTCTAGGTACATTTCACATCATACCCTGTTATAAAAAGAATAGTCACTAAATAAAAAAGTGACCGCGAAGTCACATATCGCGTAGTTTAAAGTAGGCTTTTTCAACGAGTCTTAATTATGTTAAAAAAAACACTTGCAGTTCTTATTAGAATTCCAGCGATTAACAAATAAGAAGGTAATAGGTTTTCGAAATGATCATTTCTTACGCTTTGAATTCCTCCCAGCGGTTTACCGCCCCATTGTAGCAGTGAGCTGTTCCTCTGTATCGGACTGCGATATGCAGCGGGAGGATTCGTCTCCACGGCAGGGTCTTTCCAGCTGACAAGGAGTCTAGCATTTCCATCACGAAGCCCAGCTAAGAGTAAACTAATACCAGGATCCACCGCTGACCTAGTATCAAAGTCGCATTGTGGCAAATCCCCTTCTGATTCATACGGCTGCGGCTGGTTTTGGTGGTGAAGACTTCGAGCAGACTTTGGCTAGGCTGACCTCTGGATTCCAGGAAACCACAATGGGGTAACCAGCAAATCTTAGAAAAATGGTGAGTATGCTAGGGCAGGCACAAGCAGTGAGGACGGACCGTTCAATTATCAAGTATCAAGTATGTTTCGAATTAAATAAAGCAAAAAATTGTGAAAAAACCTGCGGCTTACCAATTCAAATACTTCAGTGGCCTACCTGTACGAATAACTAATAGTCTGGAATCCAGCACAAGTTTCATTTCATTGATGATTTACTGACTGGACATGATTAAACCATCTTGAAAACCGTGCGGACACTTCTTACTCAAGCTGCGAGCCTTCACCAGTTAGTGACTATGTTGTTTCTAGCTGAGCAGTGATTAATGAGACTTACTTCTAGTTGGACTTCCACATGGAAGAATAAAACTCATTCTCAGCATAGGACAATTCTTTGCTGAGAGATGAATCAGTAGCTGTGCATCCACATTCACCAATGAACACTCCCAAATACGATAAGTAGGCAAATTCACGATTGTAATGGATTTCACTGAATAGTAGTGAAGGTGAAGGTTTAAACAGTTGTTTCTGATCACCACAGGTGACATCTCTAACAGTCTCATGTATAAATCTAAGAATTTTTAAGCTCGCGTTCTAGTGATTCACGATGCCCAAATGGTTGAGTGTGCTGGATGGTATTGGGGTCAGAAAAAGACGTTTTATGGGGCGTGGCTTACGGGACACGCTCCATCAGCAGATGTCAACCATTCCGTCCACTCGCTGCTCTCATTGTCATTTCTACTTTCAGAACGCTTTTATTCTTTTTCTTTTCTTCATTTATAGTTATGTATCTCGCTAGAAGATGATATTTTAGATGACAAACGACATTTTATAGCCGTCCAGGACACTTCGAAAAGTTTTCTTCTTCGAAAGATTCCAGTTTCAGGACGACACTACTTGGTTAACGCATTCTTTTAACAGCAATACGTATTAATTTGCAAGTAAAATAAAGTAACACGCATTGCTGTTAAAAGAATGCGATAGTGTCGTCCTCAACCTGAACCGAAATTGGCCTGACAAGCACCACCCATTCTAGTTTCATTTCTTAGCATCAAGTGGAACTTTCTTCGAAAAAAAAAAGCTGACGTTAAAAGATTTTATCCTTAACGTCGCCATCATCTATGAACCATAAAAAGTTCGTAAAGCTGGTAAAACCACATTTGGCGTTGACTAGATGATATCCCTCAATTTATCCTGTCAAAGGAATTCTTAGTCGAGAAGGTGAAAATCGGTTGATTCTTCGTTTGTTTGTTGTTTGATAGAATGGTAGTAAATATCACTATTTCATATGAAATATATTTTCTATGAAATTAGCATTGAAAGCATGTTTCAGTTGATGTGTTTCGGATTTCCTTGTGCAAAAAGTCTAATTGGGTCTCAGAGTTGCGAAGACAAACTTTCTGTTAACCTCGCCACTGGTCAATAACTCGATGTTTTTCTGATAACCGCTTACTACATTGTTACTATATTGTTTATTTATATACAAAATCCTGACGTTTCGACACGTTTTACCCTTTCCAGATCTTAGGGAAAATCGAGTTGACTGCAGTGTGTTCAGCCAAACGACTCCGTGACCTCAACAGAAAAACTATCATACCCTAGATTTAAACAGCACTGGAAACAAACCAGATTCCTCACACACTCACCACTTTCACTGAGTCTTTCATTGAGTCTACACCCAATTATTGATCATTTACTGGACTCACACAAAATCGATCTTGAAAACTGTCCACTGAATGTTCGACATGGAGGCCATCCGTACAGGGTTCACATGGATGCGCCACTCTCTCGTTGAAATGTCATGCTGAGATATTGTCTGAGATCACAGAGACAACGAAGTATGCCTCTCTGCGGTTGATTTTTTTATTCTTGGAATTTGTTACTAAAAATTTTGCAATTCGCATTACCCATCCATATGAACTCTGTCTGGCGGTCTCCACTTTGTAGACCCGATAAACGCCATATAAAAAACTGTGACTTCGTGAAGAAGCTGTTATGCTTACCATGTGATAGAAATCTAGGTATAGCGGTTATTCTGTTGAGGCTATCGAGCTGTTTGGCTGACTGAGTTGTACCTAACTTGACCTTTCAGGATTAGAACAAGGCGAAATCCATCGAAACGTTAGCTATTGTTATGAAATAGATAGTGTGCGAGCAAACACCTCCGTCCTTATCATGCAAACGACGAATTTGATGAGTTCTCCACGAAACATATTATCATCACTAGGACAGTAATGTGAGAAGATTAAACTTAACGCTATACAACGTAAAGTTTAACATAAAGATAGCACTTCGAAGAAGTATACCAATCCTTAGAGCTATTTATAAAAGTGTTTTCTATAAAGGATAAAGCTCTCGGCGTTGATCAATCATTGAGGGAGGCTCCCTGCATTCGACTTCATTAAGTATCGTTGGAGGTGAGTGAATGCATATCTGGCCTTTACAATGACTCGTGGTGGCCTGCCGATGTATCGAGAAAGTGCTCCTATCCTCCCAGACAAGTCTGGTACCAATTTGCCGACACCGAAAGGATGGAAGGCCTGCTGGGTCATGGGCACGAGGATCAATTCCACGTGTGTGTCACAGGGGCGCCTCCAACCACTGCGTCACACCACCTTTTTTATAAGTCTATACGTGTTTTCTATAAGTCCTTTAAATCCTCAATTTTTCAAGGACTTCGGTTATCGAAAAATCATCACCAATTTTCGAGAACTAATATCCTCTATTATGAGTCAACCATGTAAAAATAAACTTCGGCTGGAAATTAATTGTTGTTTCATTTCATTCACCATGAGAGCTCATCGATACTGTATGCTGCAGTTGTGGAACTGACTACAAATGTGGATGACAGCGTAGCCCTACAGTGAGCGAGGTTTTTTTCCAGCTCACACAAGAATTCAAAGTCCCTCGAAAGCATTGGAGAGTATATGGAAGAATTTATACGATTCGTACAAAGTAAAGAAAACCAAGTTGCTATCAATATAAATGGAAAAATCGAGTTCCGGATTGAAAAATAGGGCAAAAAAGCAGTGTAATTTGATAGAAAGGCAATCGGTCGGCTATGAGTTGATGTCAACTCGCAGTGACTGCGGCCGGAAGTTAAGAATTAAACAAGTGCGGAACCAATCACCTGTATCACCTGTATCACCTGTAGTCCCGTTGGTCGTCGAGTGACTCGAGCGGGCGCCAGTAGATCCTCCATTTTTCCCTGTCGCATGCAAGATTAGCCCAGTGGGTTTTGCTCGCTTTAGGGATTCGTCGAGCATCATATCTTTCTCCTAGGCTCTTCGTGAAGAACTCTGACCATAGCGTCGGTGGTCTTCCTGCAGTACGTTTGACATCCCGGGGAATCCAGTCACTAACTGCTCTTGTCCATCGTTATCATTCATACGCATTACGTGTTCGGCCAACCTTATCTTCGACTGCTTGGTGTATAGAACGACATCTTTAATTTAAGAAAAACCCATACAGATTTAATTCGTAGCATCTAAGTGCTTTTAGTGCATTTAGCACTTAATCTTCTATGTAGTTTAAGAATTTAGGACGAGAAATACACCGGCACCGAATTTTTCCTTTAAAAACTCCTTCCGCCTCTGATTTAAACAGCTGTTACAGTGATTTCGTGAATGTTAGCTTCATACGTTGTGGAATGTTGCGGTTCCCGAATAGTTTCTTTTCCGACTTTCAATTTCAAGATTTTTTCGTTTTACAAATGCCCACAACTTCCTCTATAATACAATTGTAGAGCTATGCGTTTTTCGAATCACGTATTTTCCACCTTTTTTGGTCTACAAATGTTGGTGATTTACTTGGAATGTTGACATAAGAACGTATAGGTATGACTATCTTAGGACTCCAGAAAGAAAGATCCACCTTACCAAAAAGGTCATGAGTTGAAGGGCTGCAGTTTTCTCTACGTTTCTTAAGTACGGACTATACAAATCTCCAGGTCCAATGTCATCACACTAGGCAATTACCGAACAAGGCAACAAAGTTTGGATTTCGTCGTAATAATTTTTCTCCACAATTTTGTAATTTACATTTTTTCGACTTTAGAAATCATCATGGAAATTGATAATTCATTTTGGATAATCTGCAGACTTGAATTTTTTTTATTATATGACCCGACAGGGGCGCGTGTGGCGCAGTGGTTGGAGGCGCCACTGCGGCACGCACGTGGAATCGATTCCTGCGCCTATGGCCCCCCAAGCCTTCCATCCCTCCGGGGGCGGCAAATTGGTACCAGACTTGTCTGGGAGGATAGCAGCACTGGCTCGATACATCGGCAGGCCACCGCGAGTCATTGTAAAGGCCAGATATGCATTCAATCACCTCCAACGATACTTAATGAAGTCGAATGCGTGGCGCATCCCTCAGGGATTGATCAACGCCGAGAGCTTTATCCTTTATCCTTTTAATATGACCCGACTTCATAAGCAACACACTGTGCGGATTCCATCACTGCTTCCATTCCATTCGCTTCCTTGCATCCAACATCAACGAAAGCCTTTGAACTTATACACAAACACACACCCCACGCGCATACATTTCTTAGTCACTCCACACTGGTGTGCCAAATAGACAAGATAGGAAGAGTTCCGACTGTGTGTGTGTCATTCTTGTCGACCTTGTCGGTCCGTTTCGAACTCGTTCGAATTAATTCACACGAAACCTTTTTTGTCGTTTTTGTTCCCGAAAGGTTGCTTTGTCAGCTGTTCTAATAAATTTTCACACTTGAAAAATTTTCGCAAAGGAAGGCCGATTGCTGAAAGTGAACACCAAACGGTTGTACGTATCCATTGTGACGTCATAAACACCACCCATAAGATTATTTCCTGCAGATATCTTTCTCAAAATCTCGATTTTTTGGGTCGTAAGATGTTGATGCATTGTCTCTTTGAACATAATTGGTGTAATGACTCCTGTATTTTCAGATGGCTCGCAAACGAGCTGCCAAAATTCTGCTACCAGGACGACCGTTCAGGGCTGGGTCGGTGAGTAAGTTAAGGTTGTTGTTCATTTTTTTTTAACAGTAGGGTCAATAGGTACTTTGAAATCGTGCAGTGAAATGGGTGTGTCCCAAAATTCTTCGCACTAAATTGTACACCTACAGCGTTCATCTTGGACTCACTTTAGAATGACCTTGTGCTTCCTAATCAAAACCGAGACACACTGTTTCCCGTCTTTGGTGGACACGCAACACTTCGTATCCAAAATTTTTCCATCTAAAGAACCAACAAAGAGGAGAGGTTATTTTTGTTGTGAATCCCACTGGAAAAGTATGTTCTCCCTTGAGCGAATCGTCCACTTGTTAATCAATCTTACCGTTAGGATAAGTTGACCATGCAAGGCACGATGATCTTGAACTCTCTCGTAGAGGAAGATGCATGAGTTCCCAGAAGCTTGTCTTTTCCCATTAAGAATTTTCTTTGAGTTTTTCAACGCATTTTACAGAAAGAACAACAAGCACTTCGATTTCAACGCCTATCGCAGAACATTCGTCACACATTTCGATCGCGTTAATTACCGGGCAATCCTGTTTTTCACTGAACTGTCGCGAATCGCACTCTTTCGTTATCCTCATCATCGCTTTTAACAACTCATGGTTTTCAGTCCAAAAGGAAAAATGACGTAAAGAATGAAGCGCCCCTTTATCTTTTTGCTGCTATTAACCACAGCGATATTGACTAATTATAACCTTTTTGTTCAACAATCGCGAGGTTGTTATACAGTAAACATTTACTTCCATAGAAAAACACACAGTACAATACAACACAACAGTAGCTGACGTTTCGGCAGTATCGCCTTCTTCAGAGCCTGGAAGGGTATGCTGATATACAATTTATTAGGCCAAACACTTCAATAACACTTACGGTAAGACGAAAAACTTCATGGCAATTACATGATCAACAGCTTCTCGAAAAACTCACCGCTTTTTTTTACATGACTTCTAATGAGGAAGGTTAGAACAGCTGATTATAGTCGATACTGAAGAAGGCGATACTGCCGCAACATCAACTACTGTTGTATTGTATTGTGTGTTTTTCTATAGAATTAAATGCATACTGTATAACAACCTCGCGATTGCTGAGCAAGAAAAGAACGTATTCATGCTCCAATGCCGAGGTTAATAGAAAGTCGATCCTGGGAACTATAACCTTTTTCATCTATTTATTTAATTAAATGACTCTTCACCAGGTACTGTGCAGATCGCAACATTTCGATCATTCGATTCGTTGTCTTCTGTCCGTCATCCACAAAGGAATTCGAATTTGAATGTGAATTACTGGAAGTTCAGAACGTTGTCTTTTTTATGAATGTCGATGAACGCTGATTGAAGTCGTTCTTCCTAGGATGCTGTGATATCTTTGCTGGAGTGTTCTCACATTTTTCCTCAGTCTTTGTGGATCGGAGGGTGGCGGTGCTCTTCCCAATGAAGTCTGCTATGAATTCGCCTTCCCTTTGGAAGAAGAGAATGATTTCTGTTTTGCCGAATTGAATTGATTCAGTGGATGTGGAGAGTTTACAACATGAAATCGTATTCACTGCCTTGATTACTCCGAACTACAACACAACAGTTTAACTCATTTGGTCGCAATCAACCAGTCGTTGTACAAATCTCAAGAATTTCTACTGCCCTGAAAGAATTCTATTCATATGCTAGCAAATCTTTGGTCGTTCGTTCCACAGAGATAGATTTTAGAGGATAAATGTATGAAACTACCCACTGTGGGTATCTGCGAATTTTTTTGGGAAAACCGCGCTCGTATAGCATTGAATTTGTCACTGACGGCAAAAACCAAGTCTTTGACGGCAGAAGAACCCACACAGGAACGTTGTCACCTCTATTCCTAAAATGGCAAGTCCACGAAAGCATGGGAAACGACGAACAAAACACGCAAGGGAACTATATCTAATTTTTTACCTGAATATTAAGTTCAGAGAAATACTCAGGAAACAACATGAAAAATTACCAAATTGCTTGAAACTTTTCTGTCTATCTTTCTCTAGTGGGAAACAGGTGGGAAGAACATAAGAAGAGACATTAGAATAAACTGTTAACACTAATGCAAAAGAATGTGAATGAGATCGCAAGGATGTATTTAGTGCTGATCATAAAATGATTCTTCTTGCTTTCATGTGTGCAAGTACAGTATGACTATGACAAAATGGGTTGTGGTGGTTTATTGTCGGATCTCCGTTACTATTTGTACTGGTTATGTTCTCACAAAACGATTGCTTGAAAAGTGAATAAGAGAGGCTCATCATCGAAGTGAATGAGAACATCAAGTCGATATGAGCTTAAAAACAACCGATTACATGGCGCCAGGAAGTGTCCTGACGCTCAACTTAACCCAGATACTCTGGTTTTGCGCTTTGATTGAAACTACTCCAGGTTCACAGGTGACCTTAAAAACGGCGGTTTTGCTAAAAATTCAAGCTATCACCGTATATCTGGAAAAGAAAACACACTGAGATCAACTAGTCGATACATTTTTGAAATATTGATTGATATATTTGAGCAACAAAGAAAAATCCCCAGCCATAAAGAAAGGATTTTTTTTCAAAAGAAAAAAATCATTGGCGCTATACTATTAAGGTATTTTCGAAACCAAGTGCATGAAAAAATTGTTTCAAGGCATATCTATCAATCAATAATTAGTTCTTTCAGAGAGAGGTTTTCGAAATTCACATTCATTTACCAGATGTGGTTGAGGTCGTCAGTTCGGTTGTGACCTTTGAGGTTGGATAAATTTTAATGCTCACTGCAATCTTATTCCCTTAATTTTACAGATTTGCAATACATTTTCGATTCCTTTATTGATTGGATCCCATAAATGTGTCTGATTTCGTCTTGAAACTTTTATAACAGAGTCAAATATAAAGCGTTAATAATGCAGGGTCGATGCCGTTCTGTGATTGCTGGGCAGGATTCAGTTCATACGCTAATCTCTAATAGAATTCCAGTTCCATTACAGCATTTACTTCTGCCTACAACAAAGGTAAACTTTAACTTATCATATAAAGTTTTACATTTTTAATAGAGCGTTAGTTGCACTGAGTAAATCAGCCAAGTGAAAGATTCCGAATGACGAATCCCACATGACAGATCTGGACGTAGCTTGGCTAACACCAGACCAGTGTTCTCCAAGTGACAAATAGGGGTTAACCACAAACGAAAAATAACAATGTACTAAACATAGCACTCAAGTAGTTTCAGGAGTAATCTCTCTGCTGAACGATGAATTAACTAGCACCTTGCATGTATAAAAAATAGTTGGTTAGAGGACAAGGGATGAAGAGAATTTGAGATGCATATATGGTCTGTACAATGAATTGCGCTGTCTCACCGATGTATCAAATCAGTGCTGCTATCCTTCTAGACAACTATGAGACAAATTTGCTTACACCAGAGTTATGGGCGCTTTACTTGTCCAGGGTGCGGGATCGAGCCAAAAACCATCTGTCTGAATTGCAGGGCACCTGCAACAACTGTGTTATACTCTCTCACTCATCTATTTACACATAGTGGTATTCAAGTCCTGGATATGTTACAATGTGAAATTATATCTCACATTGCGAAGCACTGAGGCCGCGTGTAAAATAATGATTGTTGGTGTCCTGCAACACACGATGTAGTAGCTGGTTCAAACCAGCGCCTGGGCTTACCAACTCTACCTTCCCTCCACTGATGGAAAATCGGAACCAGACTTTACATGGTATCATGAACATAAATGATGCATCGGTAGGCCCCTGCAAGTTATTGTGCAAGCCAAATACGCATTCAATGGCCCGCCTTCGCGACGCTTGATTAACTCGAACACATCAATGAGGCTTGATTAAAGCCGAACGGGTTTCCCTCTTATCGCTAAACGTTCAGTCAAGTGAATGGCAAATAGATGCATCGAAATTTCTTCAAGGTTGTCTCCAATGGTTAAGAGGATGTTATTGGGGCCACTTAACAATTTTCATGCAAAGATATTTATTCTCTAATATAGTGTTGTCCGACGAGCTGTCTATAGGTACCTCCTCTGCAAGAAAAGACAGGAATCAGAGGCCTAATGCCAAAAGTGTGCTCTCCTTGCTAAGCATTATTCAAGCGAGATGGCTGGAAATGAAAACGTTAATACGCAAAAACCTTGTGTTTGAATACGTGAATTATTTAAAACACCATGTCTGCTCTGCCTTTCTGTGAACTCTTTATTAAGAGCGTCCACATGATTACTTACTTCATTGCATGATTGAACGAAGCGGAGACAAATGAAAGAATTTTGCCTCGACTAACTCCATACTACACGCTGTAATAACTCGTTGGCTAGTAAGCTCACTGGTGATGAAAGCACCAGAATATTACTCTTTCGACCGGGATTTTACTCTTTTGGTGAACAGTTAGAATAGTTTTCAAATGTTTGGCATAAAGGGATATGGGAATTAATCGGATTAGTTAAAGATGGTTCCAGTTTTATCGTCAGTAATCTCATAAGTGCTCGATTGACTCGACCTGATATATCAGTTAAAACTCCAATCATAACTCTTGCACACCGTGACTGCATACCTGCAATCCCAGTTTGATTTCTGCGAGTTAGACATGAAAGGAACCTTTTGTGGTTCAGCGGTCTCTGTCGTAACAACAATTTATCTAAGCTACTCTTTAAGGTGAAAATGTTGACTGCCGTCTAGGTTTAGGAGAACTTACTTCTGAAACGCCCTTCAACACCTCTATCCGTAATGAAACGATCAATTGCCTAAGGGAATTACGGTTTAATGGTATGATCGATGACGAATGCTGTACAGAGTACTATCCGTCTGTGACTTTAACAAGCAGTAGTTTACAACGTGATTTAGTTTTTGATGTTATTTCTAGGGTGCCATGGTGCTGTATGAAGGTTATCATCGACTTCCAATGCTTTTAATTCTTCCGCCTGATTTACCAGGGTCCTTTAATGGTAAACACGGTGCCATAGCCTATCGTATTATTGTCAAGGTACATTATTGTTTCTAAAAACTTTTTTTTTTACCAATTTCGTGCCTTTTTAGTAGAAGCTGTTCTAATCGATTTCTATATTTTGAACGATGTTTTTAATCCACATACACAATTTACAAGCAAAAAAATGTTTTATAAGCGATAAAATGTGAATCGTTTTCATCTCGACATAGTCATCAATGAAAAAATCCGTAACCGTTTATAGCGCAACCATCTTGTTTGTGGAAATTCCGTTACACAGACTACGAAACTATGTAGTTCACGTTTCTTGTTGAAATCTTTATAGTGATATACTTTACCCCAAAAGCTCTGTGCCCTTAATTATTTCTAAGTGTCAGCCAGATAAAAATGTAGATGATCTTAGACCAGGACTTGGTGTGGGAGCTACCTTTTAATAAAAAAAAAATGAATGGTTCCTGATGGAGATACTTACCATCTAACACCATCTCATCGCACGTGAAATGAGCTCATGGCCCACCAAGCCTTCCATCCCTCCGGGGTCGGCAAATTGGTACCAAACTTGTCTGGGAGGATAGCAGCACTCGCTCGATACATCGGCCGGCCACAGCGAGTCATTGTAAAAGCTAGATATGCATTCAATCACTTTCAACGATACTTAATGAAGTCAAATGAATGGCGCATCCCTCAGGGATTGATCAACGCCGAGAGCTCTTTTTAACACCATCTCAAAGTCTCAGGCTTTTCTTGTTCACCAAGCATGAAGAAAAACTCCTCTACTTTCCTACTAAGTAATCAGTATTTACAGAATGGCTCAATATCTTTGTGAAAAATTGAACATTCGACACATAAAGACGAAAATATCATCGTTTTTGGTAGATTCTCGAATAAAGAAAATAAAAAATTGAGTTGGCTTCAGCTTTTGA
Source organism: Angiostrongylus cantonensis (assembly GCA_009735665.1). NCBI lineage: Eukaryota > Metazoa > Nematoda > Chromadorea > Rhabditida > Metastrongylidae > Angiostrongylus > Angiostrongylus cantonensis. The sequence goes on from MQTX01000067.1 coordinate 315,295, forward strand.
CCCACTTGATCGAATCAAGGTAATGTGCTTTGTTTGTGTACTCATGTGTTCTTTTAATGAGAAAACTCTCCGGCTGCTAATAAATCAAACCGACTCCAAAGTTTTCTTTTTCATCCAAATGTGAGTAGGATTGTAGATTCATTTCACCATTCTGAAGACAGAAAACTCTGGAAAAATCAAGTTTTCTCTCACTAATCCTCACTATCGAGCTCATTTCATTGTCTAACAAAGTAGAAGTAATTTCCTCCTCTCTACATTTTTTGTTTTATCGTTCATAGCTGTGTGATTATAAAATGTCCAAATCTAGAGCCTTCCAAGCCTTTTTTTTTCTAAACGCTTTCTCCTTTTTCTTTACTCTATCTGATTTTCTTAGACGTACATCATTCCTATCTAAAGCCTACATCTTCTAATTCTTGCATTTTCTTCTACATCGAAGGTGATGACGATTTTTTTTCGACATTTCAGAACTAAAAACTTCCTTTGAGACTGCGAATTAAGTGATGAATTCGTTTTTCGTCAATTTAAAATTTAAAGTTATTTCTATTTAAAGATTTTTTACATTTAAAATTCACTTCATACTAAAGACTGATAAGAATGCGTAAGTGGATGCGTGGCATTGCTTTATAGACTCCCTATTTCCTACGAGTGCTAAACAAATTCAAATAGTCATTTTCATATCTCGAAATAAGCTACAGTACAACTATCCACTACAGCTGTTTGGTCATTAGTACTATAACCATGTATAGAGGCTCGCGTGGCGCAGTGGTTAGAAGCGCCACTGCGACACAGACGTGGAATCGCACCCTGCGCCCATGCCCCACTAAGCCTTTCATCGCTGCGGAGTCGGTAAAGTGGTACCAGACTTGTTTGGGAGGATAGCAGCACTGACTCGACGCATCGGTAGGCCACGCGAGTCATTGTAAAGGCCAGATATGCAGAAGTGTAGCAGTTATATATATATATATATATATATATATATATATATATATACGCACTGTGGCATATCTATTTTAGTGCATGGGATCGTTGTAAATGGGATAGGAACCGATTATGACGAATTATTCATCGGAAAAGCAAACTCCACCATGAAGACGACAACAACAACAAACAACTTTCTGCACATTCTCTGAGTACTCGAAAAAGTGATGCGGCAATTAACTTCACGAGAGGCATCAACACTTGTGGACGACCTCGAACTCTAAGCAAAAACTACTTACGAGGATATTTCGGCTCACAAAACATGAGCGGTACGGCGCAAGCAACACAAGTCGTGTAGTTAAGCAAAGAAATTGGATGTATTATGGCTGCCGGAGAAAAAAGATCGTAATGTAGTGAAGACAAGAGGAGTGGATCACGATATAGAAAGGGATTCGTTTCAAATTGCTTCGTGTTTAGCAAAAATGAAGGCTTTTTGAAACTATGAAATGGGCACGTGCAGGGCAGTGATTAGAGGTGCTCTTCAATTCATCATGGTCACTAGTTTTTCATTCCATGACACAGGCAAACTAAGACCTCCATTTCTCCAGAGTTGATGCTAGACTTATTTTGAAGGACAAAAACACTTACTTACTTGGTGCATCACAAACTCCTGCAAGTCATATTTCAGTGGCGAAATATGTACTTAGTCACCTCTGCGAGGCTTAATGAAGTCGAAGGTGCAGACGTTTCCTAAGAAATTGATCAACACCGGACGTTATATCTCTTACGCTTTGTGAAACATCAATGAGGATTTTCTAGTATGTACGTTAGACTCGATGTCACTGGTTAAATACCACTCGACAAATTCTGAATCTGAGCACATGAAGTCTTTCGTATAGAAGAATGTATTTGATTTGATGCTAGTTTAGTTTGTTTAATGAATTGTAATCACTGGCGTTTCGTTAAACTGCCAACTATGATTTTGGTGAAAACCTCAGATTACAGTGCCACGGTTTCATAATTCATAACAACATGGGCCCAGAGATGTTCCGCACTAGGTGACTTAATTTAATTATGACGGAAATTGTTCTTAGTAGTAGTTGAGTGTAATTCTCTAACAGGCGCCTTAGCTCAGTTACAAATTGTTCATCGAACTAGGCCATTGACCTTCCGTTTACATGATAGTTCGTCGAGATCGTCAGAGATGTTTGCATTGAGAAAATGTACTAAGAAAGGGTTCGATATTTTGAGAGAGTTCATTTTTTAAATATTCTCTTCAAGGGGATACGAAACCGCTGTATACGATACTCGAGTGGTTTTCCCATATTTTTCTATAGATTTCTTATTTGTGTGTTGCTTCCCAGTACTGCAATTCTCACTGAGATACTTTCTAACCTCAATTTCTCCAAAAGTTATTGTTTGTCGAGTGGTTGCCAAAATGAAGACATGAAAGGCGAATTTATTTCTTTTGATGAAAAAGACCCATTAATATGAGTTTAGATCAGATTGGTCGTCCTTCAATGTCTAGAAAGAAATGCCACGTAGTCATCTTGCCGTTAACTTTGATGCCGTGCTATTATCTCATCTTCTTCGTCCTTTAAATGGACGACAGTCCTTGCACGGCCACAAAAATTTTTCCATCATGGGACTACGCAGGGAAAAATGACCTTACATTGCTACAGCTATAAAAAAGAAATCAACATGGAAATTTGCGTCGTTCGAGAAAGCCTTTTTTCCCTTCATGCTCAATGTTATGTGTTCTCAGTGTTGGTTAGTGAATGACGATGGACGATCAATGAATGGGGTTATGACTAAATGCATCTTTCTGCAAAGTTGACTGATTGCTTTCTTATTTTTAATGAAGCCGAACATACTTAGCCGGTAGCGATTCTTAAAACTGTCAACGACTCATGCATCATTCATTTGGTATCTTATTGAAGGGTGTCATGCAGGTGCACAGAGGGTCGTTTAGCTTGAACCTAAACTCGTTCAATGAAAGCCTTCCATACCTCTAAGATCAGCGGTGCCGTACTTCCCTGGGAGGATAATATACAATGAATTTTTACGTAACCATCCTTAGAAAGATTGTATAGGTAAGATATGCTTTCAATACCTGTATAACGCTTGAAGATGTCGAATGCATTGCGCATCTCAGAAGGACTGACCAATCTTAAACGCTTTGTCCTTTTATCTTTCATCATTCATTTTCCGCGAAATGAATATGTTTTGAAGAAAAGCTCTGATGAAGGGACAAATTCCTCAACCAAACGACTTAGATCATCTACTAGAATGGAGAAATTAAGTCGTATTAAAGGGCTCGTGTGGCGCAGTGGTTGGAGCCACCACCGCGACACCCACGTGAAATCGATCCCTGCGTCCATGACCCACCAAGTCTTCCATCCCACTGGGGTCGGTAAACTGGTACCAGACTTCTCTTGGAGGATAGCAGCACTGGCTCGATACATCGGCAGGCCACCGCCAGTTATTGTAAATGCCAGACATGCATTCAATCACCTCCAACGATACTTAATGAAGTCGAATGCATGGCGCATCCCTCAGGGATTGATCAACGCCGAGAGCTTTATCCTTTGAGTTAGTACTATGTTGGTAGGTCGTCTTTTTCAAATGCGATAGTTGACATTTCCACAGTTTCACTTTCCTAGGAGACTAGGCATAGAATACAATATCGTATTTCATTATTAGGGGCGCGTGTGGCGCAGTGGTTGGAGGCGCCACTGCGGCGCGCACGTGAAAATGCGCCCATGGCCCACCAAGCCTTCCATCCCTCCGGGGTCGGCAAATTGGTACCAGACTTGTCTGGGAGGATAGCAGCACTGGCTCGATACATCGGCCGGCCACCGCGAGTCATTGTAAAGGCCAGATATGCATTCAATCACCTCCAACGATACTTAATGAAGTCGAATGCATGGCGCATCCCTCAGGGATTGATCAACGCCGAGAGCTTTATCCTTTATCCTTTTTATTTCATTATTGGTGATCGATATTCTACATGTCCACTAGAATTCTTGTTCAGAAACCAAAGCTTTGTAAGGATGCTCCTTCTGTGTGTGTGTGTGTGTGTGTGTGTGTGTGTGTGTGTGTGTGTGTGTGTGTGTGTGTGTGTGTGTGTGTGTGTGTGTGTGTGTGTGTGTGTGTGTTAAACGTATGACCTTGCTCCATCTAAGGACTTAAACCGTGGGCTTACCTCAATAGGTAGGTTTTCGGATGGTTTATGAATTAGATTTTTATTGGGGTTAGGAAACACCAACCGAATTATAAAGTATAGTATGGTAGAGCTCATCTGCACCCTGAGGAATGATGAAATCGCTCAAGCTTCAGACATCATATTTTAAGAAGAAGAGATACAAACATCGCAATAACAAGGACAGTTCATTAGATATTTTCTGATTTTAGTTTACATTTCGTCGATTTCCATCTGCTGAGGAGGTGATGTCGGAGACGGAAAAAGAAGTCACTCTCTGGGGTATCGCCAGTATCAATGCCACCTCACCATCAGTAAGCATTCAAAGGCATCTACGGAAGAAGGTATCGAATATTTTGTAGCATTTTTGCTTTTTATTCTCACTTTTTGCATGCATCACGTATTGGGAAGTGATAAGTTTTTTCTCTGTTACAATAGTTTTATCAAATCAAGAGGGTTACAAGCCTGACTGAAATATTTGCATACTAGGAGTCTTAACCCTTTTCTTATAAGCTCTTTCGAAGCTTACAAAACCTAACGCGCTGGCTTTTTTATGGCTTTATAAAAGCAAGGTTGCTGAAATCCTGTTAAACGACAAAATTTTTTCTCGCGTAGTCCTCAAGGATTGTCCCTTTCAAACCAGCTTTGATGCACTTCTAGATGTCTACCACTTCTCCATTGTGATTCTAAGTCATTGATCGGAGCGGATGTTCTGTTAAGTTTAAAAGCTTTTATGAATTCTTTATTATTACAGGCATTTTGTTTCAATCGATTGGATTGTGAAGTGCTTTTCGAGGTGGATAAATCCGCATTTATTGCAGGTACCAAGTCGATTTAGTGAATTTCATATCATGAGTTCTTTCATCATTCTTTTATAGGAAAACTTCTTTGCTTTATGGTGAACATGTTTGACGGTTTTTCACAGTTTTCATTTTCAAAAATCTCCTTCTCATGGCAAAACTGATAAGTCGGCTATTTCAACTAGATCTTCTTACATACAAATTTGAATAGTATTCAAGCGTCTTTCTTTATTCCTATCTCTTTATTTTTCATCTTCCTGTCCTGATCATTTCTCTGAAATCTTCTTTTAAAAACAAACTTAGTTTTACTCGGTTTTTTTTTAATTCTCAATAATACTTTCCGTTTCATGGTAGGTAGTTCTAATCTATCTGAATATGTCCGAGGTCTTCATCTCGTCATAGAGAAAAAAGCTCAGAGAGCGAACATTTACTTTTATAAGAAAAATGAATTGATTATTTTCTACTCGTTAACAATCCCTTGTACTCGATATTTTACCTCCGCCCCAAACGATCCGTCAACTAATCACAGAACTCGCCGTGGAAGAGTTGACAAGGCTGCAAAACTCTCTCCATTCTACAAACGCCGACAACGACATCTCCTCATAAGGGCCTGAGAATACCCTACAACATTTATCTCCTGGTTCAAGAGAAAGTCATGCTCACTCAGTATTCACTGCGTCAGTGAGGAAACAAGATGAAAGATCCTCAAATTGAGGCCACACCCAAACCCGACTACCGCCATGGATGACAGTTGCATTACAACGCAGCGCATGGAAGAATGCTGCTGCTCGACATGCGGCCGTCGTCTATGACTGGTCCATTGACCATTAGCAAATAAAAAAGTAGCAACCACTTACCATCAGGTGGATAATTGAAGCGTTGAATTGGACAGCTGAATGCTTTTTTTGTCCGCTACTAATAGAATTCCAGGAATGCTCATTGTTCATCGAGGAGGGTTCCAATTTCCTAGAGTTTCTTCTTGGAAGGGATTTATACACAGTTTGTAGAGAAGATATCTCTTTTTTACTCAAGGCCGATAACCTTTCATGCTCTTCAGAAACAACTGTTTCAAAAAGCTTGTGATTCCTATAAAAATCAGTAGTGGTAACTTAAAACAAAATGAATTTTCATAATAAAAACACTATAGTACCACTAAGCAGTACTGTAAGGCCACCAATTTGCCAGCGCAGTAGCTTAACTAGTTAATATTTCCGTCAGCAAATAATATAAAGTTTTCTGCTTAAGGTTTTCTTATATATCTTAGTTGTAATTTTCGGATATCTTTGTATGCGTTTGCGTAAATCGACTGAAATGATAGGAAATCAGGATAAGGAGCGAGATCGAGATGATGGTGGCTGATGGAGTTGTCTAAGCGAACAGGATCGTCGGTCAGATGAATTCAGCTGAAAGCGAATCGCAACAGTTTTCACCCAAATATGAAGAATCATCAAACAGGGGGCAAAATCGTTAGGAACACATTCAGCACAGTCGTCACCATTCTGAACTGAGCGATTGAAGTAATGAGTTCCAAGATATTTCATTAACCCGTAGTCAATATTATTTAGGTCTTATGCGAGCTTACTGGACTTAAAATGTATTTTTTAACTCTTTTATATAGTGCCCTTTTTTATAAAAAAATTGCTGTGTCCAATATCACCACAATGATGCTGAGACAATGGCAATGGGAACCTCAGAGCGGTTTCGAATCCAAGATTATCTTTACCGTGGGGCTCACCTGTTATCCACCACACTAACCAAGGCGCTCTCTTTGCCTTTCTTTCTGTGATAAAAAGAATGTTGCGATTTAGACTACAGTTTCAGCTTAACTGGGTTCAATGTCGTTCTTCTCAGACCAGTCCTGCAAACGGTTGATTACGGATGGTACTGACAGAGTTAGAAACTGGCAAATAGGAGAGGAATGCAAGAGTAATGGTTGATGTGATGGATAAAAGATGAGCCTCCACATGGGCAAGGATAATGATGGATTATCTCAACGACCTTGTATTTATATTGAAGAGTTTCAAAGAATCAGTACAATTGTGTGATTAACACTCATTATTAATGTGAATAGTTCAGTACAATGCTCTTTTCATTGACAATTTTACTCAAAAGTTAAATCTAAACGAAACGTAAGAATCGCATCCATTCTGAAAGAAATCCGCTGTGACATAACAACTTTATTAGCCGGCGGTTGCCTGTGATGACAATAAAGGAACCAGCAAGCTTTTGTCAGACATAGAGGAATGAATTTCACTATTTCCAGGAAAGCCATAAGAAAAGGATAATGCTCTCCGCGTTGATCAATCCCCTAGGGGTACGCCATGCATTCGATTTCATTAAGTATCGTTTGTAAGTGATTAAATGCATATCTGGCCTTTACAATGACTCGCGATGGCCTACCGATATATCGAGCCAATGGTGCTTTTCTCCCAATCAAATCTGGTACTAGTTTGCCGACCTCGGGGGTTGGAAGGGTTAGTGGGCCACGCATACGGGGATCGATTCCACGTATGTGTTGCAGGGCGCGTCCGACCACTGCACCACACGTACCTTTAGGAAAGGCCTATAATAACATGGAAAGCTCATTTTGAACCACATATATTCTCATGATCATAGCACATTCGAATATTCGGTTACAATTGGTGAAAGTCGATAATTTCAAAATAAAAATAACGATTAACAATGTTTACTTTTTATTTTCTGCCTTCTATAATTGTTGTGGCAGGGTATTAATAAGAAAAGGATAATGCTCTCCGCGTTGATCAATCCCCTAGGGGTACGCCATGCATTCGATTTCATTAAGTATCGTTTGTAAGTGATTAAATGCATATCTGGCCTTTACAATGACTCGCGATGGCCTACCGATATATCGAGCCAATGGTGCTTTTCTCCCAATCAAATCTGGTACTAGTTTGCCGACCTCGGGGGTTGGAAGGGTTAGTGGGCCACGCATACGGGGATCGATTCCACGTATGTGTTGCAGGGCGCGTCCGACCACTGCACCACACGTACCTTTAGGAAAGGCCTATAATAACATGGAAAGCTCATTTTGAACCACATATATTCTCATGATCATAGCACATTCGAATATTCGGTTACAATTGGTGAAAGTCGATAATTTCAAAATAAAAATAACGATTAACAATGTTTACTTTTTATTTTCTGCCTTCTATAATTGTTGTGGCAGGGTATTAAGCGAAATACAATTACAACATTGCTGAGATATTTGCAAAACTCCGAACCGCAGGTGTGTGCGGTGGGGAACGAACGCGCTATTGTCCTTTCCGAACAGTAACGCGTTCACTACCACACCATGCGCGTCCTTCGTTTCGCCTGTCTTTCAACTAATTCTATCCGCAAACACCTACGGTTCGGAGTTTTGTAAATATCTCAGCAAACCTGGGGTTGTATAACGATTAACCTTTTTATGTCTTTTCGTTTCGCCAAAAAAAAAACTATGCTCAGCTGTATGTAGGAGCTTCTTATTTTAGTTGCCATCATCATTTTTTCAAAGCCTTGACATTTTTTTTTGACAAGAGACATCCATATTACTTATTTTTCTTTTTAGTGTACATGTTAGTTAGATGAATAAAAAGCTGTGCAGCCCATGTTTGTCTTAAATCGATTGCACCATTTTTCCGGTGTGACTCTATCATGGAGGTTTTTCTCTACCAGTCTCGACACACTGAAAATTTCTCTCCTAACAATTTTCAACGACACGTCATTTCAGTTCAAGTGGAAAATCTCAGGGACTGAAATGAAAAGTGCACAATAGAAATTAAGCCGAGGCGAACAACTATGATTTTCGCCTTAGGAATCAATAAGCAGTAATAAGTTAATATTCTTCAGAGAAATCAACACTGTGACCCATAAATATCTAGTTGTTGTGCCTTCGAATACGGAACAAAACAATGACATTGAGGCTTTTCTAAGGATGACAATATCTTGAAGTGATTGTATAGAGGGATACCTTATCGATTTATTGAGCTAAGAAAAAGGGTTTCATTTTGATTTTACTATAGGATAAAGTCACTAATTTTGATTAGGAAGTGGAGCACTTCTATTAATAATGGAAGTCTTCTGAATAGTTCATTGCCTGGTATGAGTTAAACGGGTAATCGAAACTTGTGTATCATTTTCCCTGTCATTAATATAGAAAGGCTAGATGTCAGTGTTGTTCTTTGTTTTAAGAAGATATATTGTAGAAAACGTAGAATAACAGAATTGTTGGGCGCGTGTGGCGCAGTTGTCGGAGGTGCCGTGCAATGCACAAAGGATCGATTCCCGCGCCCATGGTCGACCATGCCTTCCATCCCTGCGGGGTCAACGACGATATGACACTTGTGTGGAAGGTTAGCAGCACAGACTTGATACATTGCTAGGCCAACGTGAGTCATTATAAGGCCAGATATATGCAATCAATAACCTCTAGACGATGCTAAATGAAAACGAATGCATGCGCGTCCCTCAGGATTGATCAACGAGCTATATCCTTTTTTACCCTCACTGAAAACGATAATAGCAAATAGATAAAATTTATATATTATTACAATTTTTGGATTACGACACTATAATTCAAATCAGCTGTGCTTCCGGTCGACGTAGGTTTCATTGTCATTCGTAGGTGTTTCTCTGTTTTTTTCGTCTTTTTCTTTCTTTTTCCTCTTTTTTTATGCTTTGCACAGCGTGGATTATATTTTTCTATAAAACATTGTACCAAAACTACTCTACTTGGTAAATAATCTTTATATTCAAAGCTCATGAACTACTGTAATAGAAAGTATTATTTTTTTACTTCTGTTTAGCAAACACGAGGTATTAATTTACGTACAAGCTGACGTTTCGGCGGATTTCGCCTTCCTTAGAGCCTGGAAAGGTCACGTTGACTGCAATCTATATGGCCAAACACCTCCATAACCAAACAGAGAAAATGCTAAACAAAAATTCCAATCACATTAAACACAGAATCCTTGCACACTCACCACTTTCTATGAGCCTTCCACTTAATATGTTATGTGGAGACCAACCGCGCAGTGTTCACATGGAAACGTAATGTGCCCGTCCCATCAAAATAGCAGTCTTATATACTGCCCAATATCACGCGTGATAATGAGGCATTCCTCCATGCGGTTTGGTATTACGCACAAATGAGAGGGTTGCAATGGGACAACGACTGGCACCAAGCCTTGCCATTCCATTGATGTCTAAGGTGGAAGCACCAGAGATCGACCTCGGGCCGTTACTCTACTGTAGGTATATATAGATGACTGCTTAAGTTTCCATGTGAACACTTCGCGGTTAGTCTCCACATAACGCATTAAGTGGAAGGCTCATAGAAAACGGTGAGTGTGCAAAGACTCTGTGTTCAATGTGATTGAAATTTTGGTTTAGCATTTTCTCTGTTTGGTTATGGTGGTGTTTGGCCATGTAGATTGCAGTCAACTTGACCTTTCCAGGCTCTTAGGAAGGCGAAATCCGCCAAAACGTGAGCTTTTACGTAAATAAAGAAATAACATAACACCTTGTGTTTGCTAAACAGGAGTAAGAAGAATTATTTCATCAATGCCGAGGTTAATAGAAAATCGGACGTCGGAGTGTTACTTTTGTTTCAATGGACAAGGTGAGCTTTCGTGGTGTTTCGTGAAGGCTAAGCATCAATACGCATTAGCTTCAGGCGTCCTTTTTCATCGTCCACGAAAGGTGCTTGAGAGATGAAGAAAAAAGAAAGAGAAAAATAGCGAAATATAACTACAACGGCCTCAGCTTAACTGGGTTCGTTGCCGATTTGGGCTAAACAGATCAATCCCACTAACGGTTGATTGCTGATGCAGAGATCGATAGAACTAGCTGAGAGACAGGCGAAACGAGGAACCCGCATGGTGTGGTGGTGAACGCGTTACTCCCCGGAAAGGACAATAGCGCGTTCGTTCCCCACCACAGACACCTGCGGTCCAGAGTTTTGCAAATATCTCAGAATCGTTGTAGTTATATTTCGCATTATACCCTGCCGTTAGAAATAGTAGGCAGTAAATAAAACGGTAAAGAAAAAATATCATTAATGGAAAGTTACCTGTACAATGTGAAAGCTACAGAGCTCTGCCGAACCCACAGCTAATCTGAAGGTATTAATTACTTACTAAGAATATTGGTCAATTTTGAGCAATTGATTTTTTTCTGGAAAATAGTACCTACGAACGTGGCAGTTGGAAGAGGCAAAGCCTAAACTGGGAGGAATTTCGAAACGTTCTAGACGCTCGCTCTATCTAGTGCTTTTTTATTTAGCGTTGTTCTCTTCTCTTTTTGCTTTTCGTTTTTTCAGTTCTGTTTTTTTATCGAATATCATAGGTGAACACATACTTGTCACTGGAAAAGTTGTGAATAATCACAATGCTAACGTCGTAAAACACGTCTCTATAGAATTACGGCAGAAGGTCCATTACATCAGCGGAGAAGCGAGACGAACCGAGTCAGTGTTATTTTCCAGTTTTTGTGTTTCTTCCGTTTGTGACTGGAATAGTGTTGCTTACTGGGTAGACCCTATGAACATTTAACATCACGATAAAAGCTTAACTTAACAAAAGACTCGTATTTGTTGGGACAGAAGTGTGCATATGAGACCAAGGCAAACAAGGCTTCCATACTCAATGTAGGTCTACGATGGGTCCTTTAGCAGCTTCACAACTAGAAGTTCGCCATTTTACAATAACATTCTCACTGGCATTAAGGGTGATATTTTCGAAAGCGATCCCATCTAAACAAAATCATTGAAAATCACTATAAAAAAATGCTAAGGAAATCAGACAAAAGTACCGTTGAAGTGAGATTTGATGGCCGACATCAGCTTTCGCTTTCCTGATATCGTTCTTAGAATATTAAATAATAGCCATGCCAGTCAAATTCTGGAGGATTACGGTGTGTTTTTGTTGAGAAACAAGAGCTGTTAGTTAAAAGATTCGTGACCAACGGTTTCCTTTACCATGCTCTTCCACCCTGCCTTTTTTTTATAAAGGCTGTCTAGAAAGCATACATGGTAATGCACCAGCTATGTTCTCTTGATCGAGAAATCAACACGATGATTGAACCAGTTCTGTATCTGAGAAGAGGAAACACATCGGCTTGGTCGACTTGCAAGAACGTCGACGACGTAGTGAAGGGACGAAGAACAGCCAATTTATGTTCACCAGTTTATCATACTTCGCATTCTGGTGTATCGTTTGCAAGGCTGAACGTTATCTAGACAGAATGATAGATCACTCAAGAATATTGAAAGACGCTTTTAGAATAATGATGATACCAGGACTATATATCAGATTTTCAAGACTTGCCGCAAAAAGTGTCCTCCTTACACAGTGATTAGACCACTTTTTTCATAAGGGGATAATTATATATAAAAACACAACTTTACATCCGATAATAGTGGGTGACGATGGATACTTGCTCCGAATTAAAAGCCACGGGCGTCTCCGCCAAACCGTCAGTCATTCCACGTTGGTACAGATTCTGTGGTGGCATAGTTGAGTAACAAGTAGTAGTACTACTATGTTTTTCATTTGCTAGTTCATAGAAGTCGTTTTGCGTTTTGGAATCGTAGAAGCAGTTTAAGAGTTCTAAACTTTTGGCGTCATTCCCTTTTACAAAACAAAAACGGATTTCATAGCCTGATAATTTTGACGAAACTCACCAATGACGGAAACCCTAATATCCACCTTGGTTAATAAATAAAGTGAAAGTGTTAGACGACGAGTCTTATGAGGTATTGATTTATTCATGATGGATGATCTATAACAGTTTCCAAATAGTCTGTCATGGATACCATCTAGGTTTCTTCAAATGCACAGCCAGATTTAGTACTAAGTTTTCTCACTCATTAGTTTCTACTCGCATAACTATTTCCAGTACACGATTCATTACACGTCTTATATGTGGATCAGTGGCTCCAGGAAATACTCTTGCTCTTCACCATTCGATTCAAGTTCCACACGACTGCTATCCTTCTTTGGAGAGACATGCAATAAATATAAAGGTGTGGTGAATACGGTATCTATCTCTGATCAATAATAGCCACGAAAAATCAGGAGTTTAGCTCATTTTTAGGAATCTTAGAGCTCAGGCAAATCATAGTGATTTCTTAGTGACAGAAAATTACAATAATATCCAGATTGAGATTATGGTAGGAATATTGCTCTTGCACTCAATAATATCACACCCATAATTATTCAATATCTCTGTGCCCTCCAATATCATTATTTCTTAGCTTCAGGTCTTTTATGAACTACTGCTAACGTCAATAGGAAATTTCGTTGTTGAAACACCGATTGTAATTGGAACTCGTACCGGATTTCCGTCACCAATAAGTATCACATCGTCCGATAAGGATAGTGGCTATTACTGTGCTTCATCCTCTGAGCGCAGAAAGAGCAACGATGGACCTCCGCCATACAGTACTCATCCACAGGTGAAATTGTGTACATAGAATACTAAAAGTTTTGTGTGACATTTGCATGTTTGAAAGAGTATATATTTAAAAACTAATTAGAATAGACATGAAAGAACATCACTCTATATTCACTTGCTAGAGATCTAATTTTTACCCTATAAGATATGCTATTGTAAGAAGCTCGGCCATGCAACCTGTTAAGAGAGGTTGAAGTGTTTGAGCTATTATAGAACAGCTCATGTTCCCAACTTTCACTTTGTTTTTGTCATTTTTAGTAGGAAGTTTGTAATCATCCTATGGAACCTTTGGTCAACGCATGTTCGAGTCTCAGCAGTGGCTTTTACCTTAATGAAGGTGAAGGTATTCCAGGGTGCCTAACTACGGCGTTAAGCAAAGGGTAGGGTCATACTAAACGGGCTCTACCAACTCTGCTATCGGCATTTTTATTCGAAAGCTTGGATTTAGTCATGCGGAGTCAAGAGAGCTAACCCTGGCTACTTTTTGCCAGAAACGGTAATATACAGTCCCATAAACGAAATGTCTTGCTCATTGTGTACCCTCATTTCTCTAAAGAGAATGGAACTTACTGATCAACTCTATTGCACTGCATTCATGAACGAGGTTTACTGAAGTTGCTTGAGTTACTCGATAATTAACATGAGAGCATGTGATACAGACCATCTTGGAAGTGTGGTCATCGATGGACGTCTCATAAAATTAGCTCACTTCGACAGGGTATGATAGGTTTTTTTCGGCTGAACTATTCTATTTTTCTAATTATTATTATTGTTATTAAGTAAATTAACTATTATTCCAATTATCCAGCTTTAGGAAGGTAGTTTAATATTGTGGCTTAAATTACGCGTAACAATTCAATTCTATAAAGGAGACTGGTTGCTCACTTCAAATTAGCACAATTTTTGTCCAACAACTTTGATCCAAAAGAGCCACTTTTTCTCTCCGGTCATGATTCGCATGGCAATTATAAAGTTGTCAATTGACCAGTAAACAAGTGCATCAACGATTTTATCAAGGTGATACATAATTAGGATAAAAGTATCATAGTATTAAAAACGATAATCGACTCTTAAGAGGTCCATGATTCGCGTTGACATCTCTGGATGTCATTGTTCCATTCTTCGACATTTCGAGGTTTTGGATGGTTCTCATGTAGAAATCACTTGACCGTAAACTACTGACCCAATTTGCAAGTTTGCTGAAACTTACTGAGTCAAGCCAAATGTCACATTCTTATAACTTTCCTGCATTTTTCTCAATTTTTTGTCAACAAAGTCGTTATGTGAAGGTTATATGGAATCATAGAGGAATAGAGTCACAACTAGACAAACGTGCGTGTCGTCAAATACGTCGCCGACCGTGAACTTAATCTAATGATTTCGTCTTCTTAGAATAGAACCACCATCCATGGTCGAGATTGCGTGTCGGTTCGGATGTAGCTCGAATATCTATTGCATTTTCCTTTCACTGAAATTACTCACAGAACATGTTTCAAGAAGGCTATCCTAGGTTATCTATAGCTGTCCGCCACAAGCAATCACCCACTGTTCGGAGAAGGATTGCTGCCTCACGATTACAATTTTTCCAGTAAAGAATTGCTTTATACTACTAGTAATCACTGCAGTCCGAGAACGATGTTATGATTCAATTCGATTAGATAATGACAGAACACAACTAGTATACAAGTGTGTGAGGCGCTAATAAAATCGCTTCTTCATAAGTACAAATGCTATCTAATAGTAGTGTTGGTCTATGTGCCGAAGTAGAGGCGCCATGGAATACAGCCTTTGTCTCGTGGCAACGACCCTAAGTTCCTTTTCAACAGACCTTCTATCCTCTCAAGGTTTCCAAATTAGCCAAGTTTCTCAACAGTATAAGAAACACTGAGTTGATACAACGATAGGCCGCCATAGGTAATTGTATAGGCCAAAGACTAATTTAACCATCTCAATGGGGTCGAATGCATGGCGTATCCCTCAGTTTTTCAGATCTGCGTTATAATCTTTACGCATTATCCCTTATCGAATAAAAATCAACAAAAATTGTAAAAATACGACAACAGAAATCAGGCATCATGTTTTCGCTCAGATGTTTACAAAATATTAGCGTTCCTTAGGTTTATCTGTTATTCAATTACAACAAATTTGTGTTTTCACCGTGTTTACTAAAGCTTATAACGTTTCCCGTTTCAGAATCGACCAATGTGTATGCCGATTCATTTATTAAAAACGCCGTACCGTCCCTTCACAGCCGCATACACTATGCTGCCGATGTTTGCTCCTCCTCATTACAAAGAGGAGCCGAGATTCCTTAAAATCGAAGAGATCGTCGATTGACTGTTTGTGGTGACTTTTTTGAAGCAAGCCCTAAATAAATGCTAAATCAACGATTCACTTATGCCACTATAGAATATCGGTAAAATATATTTTCAGTGAACAAAATTTTTTTTGACTTCTTTAAGGCCTTTTTGAAAGAAGTCAATTAAGTGCTTAATTAAACAATGATTATCTTAGCCTTTTTATTTACTGCCCATTATTTTTAATGGCCGGGTATAATGCGAAATATAACTACAACGATGCAGAGATATTTGCAAAACCCCGGACCACTGGTGTCTGCGGTGGGGAACGAACACGCTATTGTCCTTTCCGAGGAGTAACGCATTTACCACCACACCACCACACCATGCGAGTCTTTCGTTTCGCCTGTCTCTCAGCTGGTTCCATCGATCAGTGCCGTCAGCAATCACCCATTAACGGTCGCTAGAACTAGCTGAGAGACAGGCGAAACCACGAACCCGCATGGTGTGGTGGTGAACGCGTTACTCCCCGGAAAGGACAATAGCGCGTTCATTTCCCACCGCAGACACCTGCGGTCCGGAGTTTTGCAAATATCTCAGTATTATATAAGTTAAACAATAACTGCCTAACTAATGGATATTGTACAATAGGTATTTAGTTCTCAAATGAGATTTTTTTAAAAATGCTCTTCTTGATATCCACATTGGTTCGATGGAAGTTCGTGAAGATTATGTGAGCCTCCAAAACTGCTTTAAGCACCATTCCTCGTCAAGAACTTAAGACTAGAGATTTCCATAAGGTATCGGTCTGCGAGGCACAAATAAAGCGAACTTTAATAAAACTGGCATTTTGCTGTTCAGCCGAGAGCTGTGACAGTGTCGAATTTGCACACAGAATAACTACCGTTGTATGAACGGATTTTCTTTTCGAAACGCTTATTCAAAGCATTATTGGAGTGTCCAGCGTAGCGGTTAGAGATGTGTTACAATACACATGTGTTCGTCTGCCCATCCACGGGTTCAGTAAACGTTCCAACCTTCAAGCAACAGTAGATCGTAGATCATAGAATCATATCATAAACAGGGTCCTAGCAATAGATCATAGAGCACCAGAAAATTGGTAATAGAATTGTTTAGGAAGATACCAGCATTGGATTGGTACATCGCTAGGTAGCCGCGCTATAGACGGGATATGCTTCCTGAGGAATTCATCACCGTCGAAAACTTTATCCTTTTATGCCTTATTCATAGTGTTGTAGAAATCCACTTATCAGAGAAAAAACCATTCTGATTGAAAAACTTGTCAAATTTCCAGGATCTCTAATGATTGTCTTTATTGGCTGATCTTCTAACAAATCTAGACCATATTTATAACCATTCGCTTTTTTGTATTCTAATCTACAGGAAAAACCCGTATCAGATATGTGATGTGACGGAACTCAGAAGGAAAAACAACGTGACACTTCCTTCTAAAGGAAAAGTGATACGAATGCGAAAGCCTGTTTGAACAATCTAACTTGAATTAGATGAGGAAGTAAAAAGAACAAAGGCAGACATGACGAAACTATAGGAATAGGAAGTAGAAAAATGTGAGGATTTCTAGAATATAATGAAATTTCACAACAAAAGAAAAAAGTCTGCATTATCACGAGCGTGTGTACCACTATTTAAAACATCTACGTTTTGATTTACACGAAAAGCAATACGTTTGAAATCGTGAATCTTGCCGGGAAAGCTTTTCATTTAGTCTGAAGTGTAGCAAACTATCGCTGGTACTTAAGTAAACCTGGTCCTGATGTATGTTGTGCATAACGGAATGATTCACTCGCAACAAAAGGTCTTTTGCCGTAAGTGGATCGTGAAGTGAGTGATGCAGAACACGGTATGACAACAAGATTCCAGTCGAGACACATTTGATCTTGCCCACCAGTGAAGAAGGACACGATAGGACAAATCAGCACTGTTATCTGGAAAAGGAAACTATCAAGCGCTTAAAGCAAATAGAAACAGCAGAATTGTTATGGACATTTCACCCATGTAGTGTTTCTCCCTATAACTGCGAATAAACGAGCATAGGAATGCTCGGAGGTGGATGTCAGAACACGAAAGCTTCAACTAAGTACCAAAGAGCTTCAGACTACTTGAATTGCTCTTTGATTAGTCATCACAACAGAGCAACTACTTTGATTTCACACAATGAATGATCGGATACTTCTTTTCCTCATAAAAAGCCTGCTATCGAAAAACAACCAGGTTTTCAAACACAATAGACATTTTTTTAGGATGTTTCCAGTGTCAACGATCCACATGTTCTGGCCTAAAGAGATCGTGTACTTGCTTTGTAATGAAGGTGGGCTCAGAAAAGGGCACTGTCTCTGTGCTGACCGAATTTACTTGTACTTTCGATATACATCCACATACATGAATGGAGACGTTGATTATGCGTTCGCATGTTAAATCCGCAAAAGCTTGCACCCATATGACTGCAAACGAGTGCTAGAGGTGCCCTCCAACATTTTCTCCAAGAGAGCTCGTAATGTTGCGCGTACATATAATATCTACCGAATCCATGGGTTTGTACCCATAGAAAAAAAAAGAATTAACGGCTGAAAACGAAAGTGTTGTGTTCAACAGAAAGAATAGATAATTCACAGGTATAGGCGCGAACTACCTGAGAACTAACAGGACTACAGGTAGAATACTTTATCATCTACAATTCTACTATTAATCACGCGACTCAGGCAAGCACCATTATTGTCCTTCTCTGGTTCACATCAAGGCAGGATCGGTCATCTATAAAGACATGAACAGCCTGACACTTTTGGTGTCACATATTTTTAATTCCTAGTAGAAACGCAGGTCGACCAACTATGTTATTGTATGCCTTCTTCAGAGCCTCGAAGGGTATACTGATATACAATTTATTACGCCAAACACTTTAGTAACACTTACAAAAAGACGAAAAACTCTATGGTAATTACATGATCAACAGCTTCTCGAAAAACTCACCGCTTTTTTACATGACATCCAATGAGAAAGGTTAGAACAGCTGATTATAGTCGCATATGGTTGATGACTGCGCCACCCCACATCAGAAATTGATATATAGATACGGGGCCAGGTCGCGTGTGACCTCTGGGCATACCTCCCTGCTATTCATTGCGGGTTTTTGGCATTTATCCAAAAAGCCTCTAGGAGTTTGCGCGTTGGTGTCTTAGTCTTCTGTGCGAGGATATTGACTTTAACTTTAAAATCGTTCCCGCTATGCTTTTGCATCCTTTGCGTGCCTAGTGGGGTACTTCGTCTTACTTTTCATTTGCCATCTAGGTGTTCTTTTATACCGATACACAAGGGTCTGCCCGTTTCGCCAGTATATTCATCTACGCAATCCTTGCAAGAGATCAGGTCGTATCTGAACTCATGCAACCACCGTCCCGGCCGGAGGGCAAATTGCGCAATTTGTTGTTTCACATAGACGGTCATACAAGTACCTTTGGATCAATTTCTGATGTGGGGTGGCGCAATCATCAACCATATGCGACTATAATCGGCTGCTATTACCTTCCTCGTTGGAAGTCATGTAAAAAAGCGGTGAGTTTTTCGAGAAGCTGTTGATCATGTAATTGTCATTGAATTTTTCGTCTTTTTGTAAATGTTAGTTGTTTGGCCTAATAAATTGTATATCAGTATACCCTTCCAGGCTCTGAAGAAGGCGGTAATGCCGAAACGTCAGCTGCTGTTGTATTGTATTGTGTGGTTTTCTATGAAAGTAAATGTATGCTGTATAACAACCTCGCGATTGCTGAACAAGAAAACAAAGTATTCATGCTCCAATGCCAAGGTTAATAGAAAGTCGATCCTGGGAATTATTTACCCTCTTGTTATCACATACCACAAAAGCAACAATTGGATGCGATTGAACTGGCGTGTAGGATGCCATAAGCACCACCTTCTCCATATTGAACGACCTGAAAGAATGGCCAATCATTGTTTGATTAATTTCAATTCATTTGAACATCTTTATTCTATTTTACCCAAATAACCCTATGAGTTATTGTTTAAAGCAAAACGTATTACGATATCTGACCCCTATTTTATTGGCTTACGGAGGAATTTTTCTTGTGTTGCTCATTACATTACATTATATTACATGAGCCTTCATCACTTCTGCTGTGTGGATTCCAGCAATTGCACCCGATTCGCTTACTCCGCATTAATCGTCCACATAGGATTTCGCATCTTCTTTATGAACTTTGCAGAATGCTGGTCTTGTCAATGTTTGAGATAGCGGGCCTAACACGTTCGCACGTGAGTTAGACGAAAGCGTTTGGGAGGGGTGGAATCAGGGCACCTTACTTCCTAATGGAAATTATTGCTAATCACTAACCTAAACCTCCCCATACTGCTTATTGTAGCCAACATTGAAAGATGTTAGAAAAACAGAGCACATTGATGGAAGCTTTTCAGTCATCTATACAAACACCTACCCAAACACTAAAATAATGACCACTTAAATGATACCGTTTAAAAGACGAAACAACTCATGATAGCAAATAAACAACCAATTTCAAGTTCTGGTCAGAATTCAACCCGATATAAGCGACAGTTATTTTCGAACTCTAGAGTTTTCAGAAGATTTCTTATTTTGTCGTAATCAACAACCTAGACTTTCCAAAGTGTTATGGGTAGACTTGTAAACTCCTGGCAATAATTTGGAGACTGCAGTGAACGAAAATGTACCCCAGTCAGCACACTACCACTTAAATGGCAGTTGAAGATACAACCATTACAACCAACTCTTTGAGAATCGCGAACACTGGCCATTCAAGTTTTCAACTAACTTTTTTTAAACTTAAATTCTTCGGATTCGCTTCACCACCTGTGAGCACACTCTAATGATTTAATGCCGCCGACAATCAGTCCTATAAAATCTTCTTCAGGGTAGCATCATGGCATTATTAAATTAATTCTTGGCTTTATGAGAGATGAGGTTGTGAAAACCTGAAGCCTTAATTGAACAGAGGTTTTTAACAATGCCATTACATATTTTCAAGAAGAAGAGTAGATCTCAATGAGAATCAGTTTTGAGAAAACACTGCAAACCTGAGCTGTATTGTGACGTTCCTACCCATTTCTGTAGTACAATCGTTACGGAGATTCGATAAGTGATTGCGTGAAGTAAAAAGGTATAGCATACAAATCGATGAAATCAACGATACAAATAGCGATGTTAGCGCTCCTGAACAGAATTTCGAGAAATTTTTAAAGAAAATAATGACAATAATAGAAGTAGCAATAGCACTAAAATGCATCTTCATTTACAGCATCTCCTTCACCTTCCTTCTGAAACCATGGTAAATGTGGAAGTCAACGTAATTTCAAAAAGTGCTTCAACTTAGAATATGTCCACTTTTTTCTTTCTCAGTTTTCTTTTTTATTTCCATAAACTTCTTTTCTATTTCACGCAACATTTTATACAGAATAAAGGATAAAGGATAAAGCTCTCGGCGTTGATCAATCCCTGAGGGACGCGCCATGCATTCGACTCCATATTATTGGAGGTGACTGAATGCACATCTAGCCTTTACAATGACTCGCGGTGGCCTACCGACGTATAGAGCCAGTGCTGCCTTTCTCCCAGACAAATCTGATACCAATTTGCCGACCCCGGAGAGCTGGAATGCTTGGAGAGCCACGGGCGCGGGGATCGATTCCACGTGTCTGTCGCAGTGACGCCTCCAACCACTGTGCCACACAATTTATACACTAAGTGTTTAAATCCTCAGCCAGGAAAGGGTTCTTATTTTCCCATCCAGAGGCCCAATTAGGAGCAAATTTATGTCAAAAGTTAGCACCGCCTTCGAAAGTGGCCAGTAACAAGGTATTTAATCTCACTAGCGTTTACAATGGTCATTGACTGCTTGTGTTGATGCAATCGTCCCATGGTACGGCTACGGCTAGCTAAGGTTAGGTGAAACTAAGAAATTAGCGCCTTCTTGGCAGAAACTCGCCATCAAGAAGGCCTAAAAGACTTCGATCCACAAAGATCGCTAACTGCTTTGGTGACGTAACAAAACTATAGTTCAACTATCTGAAGATTACTTAAAAATAGACTTAAACAACCATGTACATTCTGAATGAATTCTTGCTGGGAGCTGCACAGCTCTTGAAAGCGGACTATAAAACTAGATAAGTAGGCCACACAACATTTATGTTCAAAAATACTTACCCCAGAACTAAAAGTGTAGAGTTGTATGATTAGGTTTAACTATGAAACAATAAGCCTGATGGGAAACACAAACCTTTTGAATTGCAAAACGGCAAGAAGTAGCCGCAAACAAAAACTCCACATATAATTGAACCCAACGTCCTGAAAACGAGGTTCCTCTTTAGGACACAAAACATTTTTCTCTACATTATCAATAAAAAATCTTATAGTGCAGTGTCGAAGAGCGCTGTTCATACTTATGACAGTTGTTGGTTCAATTTTCTCACCAAGGTAGCTTTACTCAACCAACATCATACCACAGTCGAGAAAATCGTTGTAGAATACCCAAGACCGACTTTCTGTTAACCTCGGCATTGATTGATAATTCGATGCTTTATTTCAATAAGCA
This sequence comes from Angiostrongylus cantonensis, assembly GCA_009735665.1. NCBI lineage: Eukaryota > Metazoa > Nematoda > Chromadorea > Rhabditida > Metastrongylidae > Angiostrongylus > Angiostrongylus cantonensis. The sequence continues at coordinate 337,583 of MQTX01000067.1, forward strand.
GACACGAGGTTGTTATTATTAGAATTTATTAGGATACAATAGCTGACGTTTCGGCGGTTTCGCCTTCTTCAGAGCCTAGAAAGGTCCTGGCGCCCTACTTCAGGGTAATCCAATGACCTGACACAGGCACAGTCCTCGCCCATATAGTACGCTGTGCGGCTGCTATCCACCAACTAACTTAGATACTTACAAGGAATAAACGGTAGGTGCTTAAATAAAGCTATTTCTTATGCGAATACAAATTTATTTGTTAAGTTTTATCTGCTAGGGTTATGAAAGTGTTTGGCTGAGTAGATCGCATCTCAGTTTGACCTTTCCAGGCTCTGAAGAAGGCGAAACCGCTGAAACGTCACCTACTGTATCCTAATAAATTCTATAATAACAACCTCGTGTCTGCCTATTGAAATAAAACATCGTTGTAGAATAGTTGTCCAACACTGCGACCCTGATGTCCGTGGAGTTACTCATTTCACAAAGCGGATCCATAGATATTCTCCCATAAACCTTATAATCATAAGATGATGCTATGCATATGAGCACCCGCCAATAAACTCTATTTCTCTTTTTCATTTAGATTAAATTTCGAAGAAGGATTGGAAAATATTTCAAAATCTCATCGCAACATGTTCGAATCAACGACGTCTTTGTAACACTTCAAAGAGAAAAGTAGCTATCTGTCGTACTGACAAAGTGAAGAAAATGACGATGGGTGTGAACGTATCATACGGTAGACGTAGAAGACGAATAAGTGACACTAACGTCACAGAAATCGCACAGATAACCATTAGAACGGACTGAAAGAATAATATAATAACAATCATAATATGGTAACAATAATAATAACCTAGATTGATAATAATCTAAGAAACTAGCTGAGAGAAAGGCAAAACAAGGGCCTCTCAGTGGTTCAGTACGTGACACGCGAGCTCTCGGAAAGGGTATTCGTGGTTCGATCTAGCCCATGGTCCAAGTTTTGCGAATATCTCAGCAGCATTATGGTTGCACTCCAAGTAACAATAATAATAATAATAATAATCATTATAGTAATAGTAATAATGACAATAACGATAACAGTTACAAGAACAATCTCATGTTACCTTTCAACAATGATAATAATAAACAACGTTTGTCCCGAAACCATTTCATACGAGAAATCTAGTTACTCGAAAAAAAAAAACAGCTTATGCTATTTAATTAAGTTTAAACTTAATTAAGTCTAATTAAGCTTAAAATTACTTAAGTCTAATCAAGTTATTAAGTATGAAATGATGGAAATCCGTAAAGAAAAAAGATAGTATTTTAGGAAAATTGAGAATTGTATGAAAAACATAAATAATAACATAATTAAAATCACTGTCACAAAATAACCTTTATAGACAACACTCATTGCAAAATCGTATTTTACGTTATTCGAAATTCTTCATGACTCTCCTAAGTATCAAGGATATCCTTGCTAAACTAGAACTTATCCCTATGATTGAAGAAAAAGGTTACATGAATGAGAAGAGTGGATATATAGAGAATCGTCTTAATGGAAACCTCAACAGTCGTGTCATATGATAGCGATTCTGACAAATCAATATTGATAGATGAATCGATCGGTTTGATCAGTGAGATTTTACTGATATCTTACAGTTTACTAAACGTTTCACAGTCAAAATGTATCATTTTTTCAGATACCTTTTAGTTTTGTCAAATATAGTGCCCGAGAATCTTATGATGGGTTGAAATAAAATGGTGTAATAATGATAGTTAAAAAAATTTTAATCTCTTCCTATGTTTTTCATATTTTTTTATTCATATTTCTTAAATAAACGGAAAAATACCTGCAACCAGCAAAGTTGTCTCATGGATCCAACTTCTCTGAGATGAGTCTGAAAAACGATTTTCTAAATTCTTGAAAATAATCCCACATTTGCTAGAAAAATGGATTAGAGAAGAAATTTTTCCTTGACGTTTCCTTTTTGCTTCCGTTACTTCACAAGCATTAAGTCAATAATTTCTCAGACTAACAACTAATAACCTATAATCAACAAATCAATATCCGTTGGTAAGCAACAAATGGAAGTCAATGAAAAACACCAGAGTGACCATAAATTTTTCTAGATTAGAAATTAGCGTACCTTTATAAATTCTTCCCAAATGTGTGATGTAATAGACATGTATAACCATTGAATAGAAAATGCAAAGGTAGAAAGAATTGAGACCATAACCGTATACGTTAAGATTGGATGAGGTACCGTATGCTAAATTAAAATGTTGTGACGTCAACGAGTTTATATCTTTGGTAAATGGTAATCCTGCTCTAAATGTTAAAAATAAATGGTAATCTCATAACTCGTAAATTTAAACTGGTTACAAAACAAAACCAAAACAGAAGATCGATATTTCATCGATCTGTATCAGATCCGATGGAAAACCCCACCCATGCTCACTGCTCAACTCACGGTAATGGCGAATTCTGCCACAATTGAAGAAGCTAACCTACTTCGAAATATAGGCATTCTTCGGAACATGTCCACCATTTTCATTCCTCATCTATCACTCTATCACGAGATATCAGCACGATTTCAATTTGTACTACGACCATTTTTACAGACGTGTTATATTTATTGTACTACAATATTATTACAATACAACAATTATAAGGCAGAGCTATCTGCAAATCTTGGACGTCCAGGCTAGGTTCGTACACGCGAACCATTAGGTAGACAAATGGCCAAGAGAAAGGCAAAGCAAGGGCTTCAGTGGCGTTGTGAGTAAAATGTGAGCCTCCGAAAAGGGCAATCGTGTGTTCTGATCTCGGCCGTGTCAACGTTTTGCAAATACCTTAGTCTCATATCTATATTTTTATTCACTTATCGTGTTTGTCGTATTATCATTGATTTCATTCACTGTATTAATTATTTCTGTATTTTTGCAGATCCATTTTTCAGTCAGTTTCCTTTTCTCGTCAAAAAACAACAGGTTTTCAAAACCATATAGGATCTTACACTAGTAAATCGGAAAAACGACTGATACGAGTAAGGCACAATCGAGCAGCGTTTATCCATAAATGCAAAGAACAGCGACATGGTTAGGAAGACCAGAATCGAAGAAAACAACTGGAATACGCCGTAGAAGGCCAGTGTTAACCGCAATTTGTGGAGTGTTGGAATAGGAAAGTAGGCCTAAAATATAACATGACAGCCAGTTGTGATAAATAAAATGGTCCTGAAAAGAAAGTATACGCCAAACTTATTATTATTATATCGTCAAAAAAAACTGGTGGATTTGAACTGATGGTTTAAAACATTGTTCGTTTTGCCGCGTTGTTATAGATAAAACAGTTTTTTAAAGTTAAGAAAACCAACTTATATAGGTTATAGGAGGCGCGTAGCGCAGTGGTCGTAGGCTCACTACAATACACATGGGATCGATTCCCGAGACCTAGGCTCACCAAGCCTTCCATCTGTCCAAGGTCGGCAAATTGCTACCAGAGTTATCTAGAAGGATAGTAGCACTGGCTCGACACATTGATAGGCCACCGTGAGTCATTACAAAGGCAAGATATGCATTCATTCACCTCTAAAGGATGTTTAGTAAAGAGGAATGCATAGCGCATCCCTCAGGAATTGATCAACGCCGAAAGATTTACCACCGCTTACTAATGGGTTTTACATTCCTCGGTTTCTCGGTGCGTTAACGTAGCCAAGACATGGTAATGGGTGTCAAAATAGGACTTAGAGTAGAGTATACATCTTCTCAGTTGAACAAAACTCTTCGGCTGACAAGGAGGTCGGCGTTTCGATATCTACAGTCTAGTGACAAAAACGTCATTACAAATACAAATAATAGTGACATTTTTCCTACCCCTTAAGCTGGGCAGCCGAGTGAGCACTACAAAATAGCACACAGCACTGGTCGAACAGATATAAACCACAAAGATACATACACCAAAAAGCAGAAGTCACCAAAATTGTGTTATTATGACTTTCTAAGCGGTAACTTTGTAATACGCTTTGATCGGGCTGACCTTCAGACACCAGAGAACCATAATGCTAAACTGGCAAAACTCCAAAAAACAGAGAATATGCTGGGGTCAGCGAAAGGGCGCGTATGGCGCAGTGGTTGGAGGCGCCATTGCGGCGCGCACGTGAAATGCGCCCATGGCCCACCAAGCCTTCCCTCCCTCCGGGGTCGGCAAATTGGTATCAGACTTGTCTGGGAGGATAGCAATACTGGCTCGATACATCGGCAGGCCACCGCGAATCATTGTAAAGGCCAGATATGCATTCAATCACCTCCAACGATGCTTAATGAAGTCGAATGCATAAACTCACGTGTACCGGAGAAAAAGCGTAAGCGTGCGTAAGTGAAGAGACTGGGTGAAGGAACATAATGAAGAATGCCAGCTACTGACGAAAAAACGACAATAACCGCTAAGGAGAAGCCGAGCTGATATACTAATGCTGATGGACCGCGCATTAGTAGACACCTGAAGAACAAACATAAAATCACAAAAGTAAAAATCCAATGTCCTTAAAGATTTTAGGATTATAATGTATTTTCACTACACTGCTATGAATCCCCGGATTAATAGTAACGAATGCGGGTTTTTTTGTGAAGAAAACTTCTTTTCTTACTGTAGAGGTGCTTTTCAGTCTAGAGTGACTATTACGTAGTTTAAGCGCTGGAAAACAACAAAACGTCATGTGATGTCTTAAGTTTTATTCTTTCTTTGATGAGCTTACACGAGGTTGATAATTATATTTATTTTCAGCCAACGTTTCGACGTCTTCGTCTTCATCAGAGCCGATGATCCGATGTCAAAGAAAGAATACATATTGACTAAGCACACCGAGGTTCAAGGAAAGTCGGTTTCGAAGTCTTAACTTTTGCTTACTGCCTACTCTTTTTTCATAAAAGGGTACTATGCGGAATGTCTGAAATACTAAAATATATGACTAAAATATGAAAAAAAAATGAGCCATTTCATATAAAATATCAGATAATTTCATTTCATACATACCAGCCCACGTGCAAACTTGCGTGAGTTTTGAGTGGAGCGACATCTAATTTCATGTTGGTGACGTCGAGAGCTTCAGAGAGCTTTGTGCTGGGGTTCGCACAGCCAGTAAAGACGGACCGTTCAAATATCTAGGTAAGTAAGATGATACCCTATGCACGTTAGGATAGTAATTCAATATACTGCTGAAAAAGAACACACGTACTGCATTCCATCGAAAAAAATTCATCGAGATATCGTCCACATAAAGAAGATCTATACAAATGTGTTTCAAAACTAAAAGTACATCCAGTTGCTTATTTCTACGAACAAATATGAAATTGTTCTACTTTCTTAGATAAAAAAGATAAACCTCTCGGTGTTCATCAATCCCTAGAGCGTGTGCCATACATTCGACTTCATTAAGAGCTGTAAGAGGTGATTGAATACATATCTCACTGTACAGTGAGTTCTGGTGATCTACCGATGTATGGCGTCCATTCTGCTTGCTTCGCAGACAGTTTTCTTAGCTACTTGTCGTCCCAGGAGGAATGAAGGATTTGGTGAGCCTGGGGCGCGGGATTGATCCCATGTGCATTGCAGTGCACCTCTAACCACTGCGCCACACGCGTCTCCGCATCATATACCCATATGCACTTTCTTAGATAGTTAAGCTAAAATGCAGCTTTATTTTATTTCGTAAATATTTATTAGCAGTTGAATAACAGTTTTCGTTACCGACTGACTGGTGGAGCTTGGTAACAAAAAAAGCCATGGCTGAACGAAATTAGTCAAATTCGTCAAAAACAAAGTTTTGGTGCTGGTTCCCATGCACCAGTCAAATCCAGCTTACCCATGGGTTGTGGAAGGCCACCAAATTAGGGAAGATGAACGCTTTGTTTTACAAGGAACAAGCCATTGCTGAGAATCTCTCAAAAAAGTAGGTTTCTACACGTTTTGCAATTAAGATATCATCCATCATAAAAAAAGGATCCCATGCAGAGATTTTTCCGCCTTTGATATGACGATGCAGGATTTAAACTTTATTTCTTCCCGCACACAATCGTAAAAATAAACTAAGAATTTTATGGGTTCCTTACGCTTTTTCCTCAAGGATATAAAGCTAAAAGAAGAAGTACTTTCTAGCCGACACTTCCCTACCAACCAAATTTTCAGTCCAGAAAAGAATGATGATATAATTAAAAAAACACCTAGTGGAACATTGAAACGCATTGACAAAATTAAGTACATCAAGTTACTGTCATGGTTACTGAACCTGTTCGTATACCTACGCAGTAGTTAAGTAGTTCAGAATTTTCAACTTATAACTGTGTGCCCAAAAAATTAAGTAGGAGTTTAAGAAACAACTATTTCAACAAATATTTCAAAAAACGAATAAGTAAACCGTTCGATAAAATCACAAAGACCTACCTGATAGAGAAATGAGCTTGAAGTCAACTGATAGAATGAGACGATAAATCCAACACAGAGTGACACTGCGCTGTCTGTCATGGAAAACTCCGATGGTAAGATAATTCGGAACGAAGTGGCATCTTTTATTCCAAAACAAAGAACAAGACCTATGCCAAAGAGCATGCACTGAAAATATCTTATTTCTACTGGAAAAGTAAAAAAGAAAAGACCTTTATTAGAAAAAACAGCCACAAGTGTTTTCATTTTTGATCGAATCGTTAATACTATACTATATTGAAACATACGTATGAAAATAATTTTGCAAGATTCTTAGAAAGATAATCAATATGCATCTATAGGGTTCATAAAAAAGTGGTATAACTAAAATAACTCCCCAACAGTTTCCCGCCTCATCGATGTTGGGAGGTGTTCCTGGGGCCTCCCGGCTAAGAGGAAATCCGAGGTTTCCATCAGGAAGCGCAGCAAAGAGTGAACCAATACCAAGGTCCACCATCGTTGTGGTATCAAACTAACTAGTCGCATAGTGGCAAATCTCCCTATGATCCACAAGGGCGGCGACCTGTGGTAGTGACAACCTGTGGTAGATTTTGGCTAAACTAATCACAGGACTTCAGACAACCACAATAGCTAAACCAATAGAACTCCAAAAAGAAGTGGAAATTATGCTGGTGCACGCACAGCCAGTGAAGACAGGTCATCGAAGCGCTCAAGTAAACTTCACTGATTATGTTACATGATTCGCACTTTAGGTGAATGGTGTACTACTTGAAGGGAAGATGAAGCGCAGAAGCGTTTTAATAAGCAAGGTCTTGAGAAATAAATCTTTCATTGAATGATAAGGTCGTGCTCACGTTTAGTGGATAGATAAGCCATTATCTAAATCTCCGATTTTAAAGAGACGTCGCACATCATAGCCAACAGGCGACCACTGCGAGAGAGCTGAGTTGCCTTTCGCCACAGTGCCCCTCTTAGAATATGCATTTTTTAATCGAAATCTGTGAAAAAACTTACAAATGTATTGAAGATAAGTGTAATCGTCATCATACTAGAGTACCCAGCGAAAACGACTCCAAACATTGGGAAAAAACCCATGAGTGCAATACAGAGATAGAGTGAAAATAACGACACCGAATCCAATAATGCTGATGAATGTAGTAAGACAAGAACAATACCGGATATTGTGACGATAGTTTGCAGTATTGACAATAGTAGTCGTACTGAAAACATCAATGTACCGCTTTTTTATTTCAAAGAAAAAAAAGAAAACGTATGAAAGCAACAACTCTCACAGTTACAGTACGATTCTATCACTTACTATTCGTTGCAGGACCATGCAATGGCATGAAAGAGTCTAATTGATTTTTATGAAGCTACATAAACACAACGTTTTTCAGAAACCAGTTGGCTAGTAATATATTTGATTTATGCTTATGTCTACATTTATTGTATAAATATCTTCAATAAAGCTCGTAATCCCCATCAACTCATCCTTCTTCTAATTTGTATTCAAATACAATTTAGAGAATCCATAAAGAATTTTCAATACGATAGAACGTTAGGAGCACCTGAAAGCCAGCTTTGAACAGAGGGAAAATAAAATATATTTAATACTTAATAAGCGTCCAGTAAAAGATCTCAGAGTTTGAAAGGAACGAAAATCGACGATTTCCAAGATGTGGAGGTGAAGATGAGGAACCATAGCTGGCGACTTAATCATTACCTTACTTTACTATTGTTCTTGGCAAGTTTTACTCCTCATCTATAATTTTTGACGAAAATGCTCCATTATGTATTGGCCCAAATTAATGGGGTTTAGATTTTTCAAAAACGTTGCTGTTAGAGCTCATTGTAAAGCTACTAACAAACTGTAAAACTAAAGAGGATGTTTAGGAGAAGAAGAGCAGATGTGGACCATCGAAAATCGGTTTTGATGAAAATGATGACGCCGAAACGCTAGCCGAGTGGAGCTGTCGACCTCGTGTAAGCTTATCAGTGAAACAATACATAAGAAAAATGTCTAAAAGTGTTCACTTCTGAAGCAATGTCTAGGTTCCTTGTGAGATACCGTCACTAAGACATTGAAGCTCTTACATATCCTTAAAGATTTTAGGATTATAATGTATTTTCACTACACTGCTATGAATCCCCGGATTAATAGTAACGAATGCGGGTTTTTTTGTGAAGAAAACTTCTTTTCTTACTGTAGAGGTGCTTTTCAGTCTAGAGTGACTATTACGTAGTTTAAGCGCTGGAAAACAACAAAACGTCATGTGATGTCTTAAGTTTTATTCTTTCTTTGATGAGCTTACACGAGGTTGATAATTATATTTATTTTCAGCCAACGTTTCGACGTCTTCGTCTTCATCAGAGCCGATGATCCGATGTCAAAGAAAGAATACATATTGACTAAGCACACCGAGGTTCAAGGAAAGTCGGTTTCGAAGTCTTAACTTTTGCTTACTGCCTACTCTTTTTTCATAAAAGGGTACTATGCGGAATGTCTGAAATACTAAAATATATGACTAAAATATGAAAAAAAAATGAGCCATTTCATATAAAATATCAGATAATTTCATTTCATACATACCAGCCCACGTGCAAACTTGCGTGAGTTTTGAGTGGAGCGACATCTAATTTCATGTTGGTTACGAGTTTTCTAGCTTTGCTCCAATAGACTGTACTGTAATTCATCGATAACTAAAGGGTTTGAAGGATAACAACGAAGAGATAAGAAGACAACCGCATTACAGAAAAGACTGCTCTATTCCTTTAAGAATATGCGTGGTATTTCACTATTTAGTACACGTTACTGTAGCCCACAACGAAAGCACGTTGCTGTCAACATCTGGAAGTGTTTTGCACCTCTGTTTATAACTCCCATTCCAGTGGAGGATGACTATAATCCACTATAGCTACTGGAAATAAAAGTACAGTAAATTGTCAGCTAAATCACTAATCACTGGCCACGTCCAAAAAGTTTTTTCAGCTTTTCATGGGCCACACTTGAAATAGCATCTGTGTTGGACAAGCTATCAATTAAGAGCAAAAAGTGCGAAAAAGAGCAATGTAGTAAAATCAGCAGCACGAAAGCAAATGCATTAAATGTGATGCACTTCGTCCACTTTCTCTCACCTCACACACCATGGTATATAGTGCAACACAGGCGTTATGCGTGACAAAGGACAATTCAAACGAATTACGTGATGTGTTTTGTACACCTTTTGTTCGTCGGGCGCCAGTAAATCAAAATTTTTTTCTATCGCGTGAAAGAGTAGCCCAGTGGGTTCTGTTCGCTCTAAGAAATCGCTCAGCACCATTATTTTTCTTCGAGGCTTTTCGAGGAGAAATCTGACCATCGAATTGGTGGTCTTCCTGCAGTTCGTTCGACAACCCGAGAAATCAAATCATTAGCGGCTCCGGTCCATTGGCTGCCATTCATACGCATTACTTGTCCGGCCCACCTTATCTTCGACTGTTTGGGGTATATAACGGCATCTTTGATTTTTGATCGTTGAAGCAGGTCGGACTTTCGGATCCCATGGCTTACTTGGGTGAAATGTGATACTCCTAGCATCGTCCTCTCGACTGTGCGTTCGATAACGTTGAGTGACCTTTCATCCTGCTTTCGCAGCCACCAGGATTTTGGCGCATACGTTAGAGCAGGAAGAACCGTTGAGTCGAAAAGGTGGGTACGGAGTCGAGTATTCTTTCTCCTCTTCACTACATCTTCGATGCTCTTAAATGCTCCTCAAGCTCGTTACCTTCTACTCAGCTCTAAAGCTTAGTTGATCATCATATTAATTTCTCGACGTACACAGACATGACTGGGAATACGAAACCAATCCTTTCCTCATAAACATCGTTTTTTCAAGATTTACTCGAAGACCAAGCTTTCCGCAGGCTTTGTAGAATGGTGATATCTTCGGTGTGAAATTTTTGTACAATTCACGAAAAATCTTTGTGTACGGAGTAGAAACTTCTTGAATATGAAGGGTTTCCATGACTGTTTCTATCTCAATTGAGTCAAAGGCCTTAAAATCAATGAAAGTGAGACAGAGCTGTCTTATGTACTCTCGCGGTGTTCAATGAGTCATGTTATAGTGCGGATGTGGTCCATCGCACTAAATCCTTTTCGAAACCCTGCCTGCTCACATAGCTGTGCTTCGTTGAGTGATCTGCCAATCCTATTTAGGATGAATCGAGTGAAAAGTTTGTAGACGACGGACTGCAAACAGATTAGGCGATAATTGAATATCGTGTAGGTCACCCTTCTTCAACAATAACACGGTCTTGCTGGTCTTCCACTTAATAGAGCCGAGATAATGCACTCACGAGGACTGAAGGAAGGTTCTTCAGGTGTTTTGATCTTATACTCTCCGGACCACGTGCTGTTCGGTGATGATTTTTCACCAACAGAATGGCATGTCGGATTTCGGAAGGGAGTACCGGTAGCACAGCATATCCATCCTCTTTTATTCCATATGACGGGAGGTGGACGTGGCTATCGAAGAGATCTGAGTAGTAATCGTGGCTGATTTTCTCCATTGCTTTTCTGGACGCTGTAACTGTTCCATCTGAATGTCGGAGTGCAATCATCTTGATCTTGGAGTTGTTGAAGCTTCGCCAGGCTTTGCGAATGGTTATCCCTGTCTCTGCAGCTTTGACAATTACTGCTGCTCTTCTTTCATTAAGATCTTCTCTTATCGCTTGTCTGCAGTGTTTTGCAAGTTTGGATGTTAGTTCGCGGTTCCGCGCAGCTCATGCGATTCATGCTGGCGTATCAGCTCGAGAGTTTCTGGACACAGACGTCTCTTGGTGACTTTCGAACTGCCAGCTTTCACAGCGCTGACGCAAATGTGTTGAACCAATCGTATTCTTCGTTAGACACCGGAATCTTCTCAACAGCCGATTAATAAATTAAATAAGTCTCTGTTTATGGTGTTTCTGAAACTTTGGTTTTTGAAAAAGTCCACATAAAATGCTTCGACTTCTTCTTCGTCATCAAAGTAGGTTTTGTCCACATCTCTTTAATCGTAAGCGTTCCATTCGGGTTGCGAGCTGTTCGAATGAATCGATGTTCATGAACAAACTCGTGTTGACAAGAACGCTGACGCCACTGACTCCTCTACTGTCGCACGTTCCGAGAAACAGTTCTTCGCCATTGTCATAGACGGCGTTGAATGGGTGGCTTCGTCTCGTCTCGGCCAGGCCGATGACACCGTACCATATCCTACTTGCTTGCATGAGCAAGTCTTCTATCGAAGACCCGGATGCAAGTGTACATGCATTGCAGGTACAGGTCGTCGCTTTATTTCTTCGTGAGCTAGGCAGTGTCCACTGGCTCTGAGATCAGCAGCCTCTCCTGACTCATCCTACCCAACGCTGCGAAATTGGGGGCTTTTCCACGGTAAGGGGATTAAGGTCCGTTTTTTTTACAGTTTAGCATTTTGATGCCACATGTAGCTTGCTGGGTTCTAAACGAGGGGGCTGAGTGTACTCTTGTGAAGCTTGCCAGGCTGCTCCAGAGTGGACATAGAGCTTATTTGTTGGAGGCGATTTCTAACCGCTTCCTACATACTTCCCTGTCATTTGATTGAAGGCATTTAGCCAAATCCTAGAATACAATAGGACTCGTAGAATACAATCTGCATAAATTAGAACGTACCCATACATGCGTGCATGAATACGCCTCGTAAATACAGAAAGTATATGCCAAATCCTCGCAGCAGAAACAGGAAGTCCATCCCCTAGAGGGCGCGTGTGGCGCAGTGGTTGGAAGCGCCACTGCGGCGCGCACGTGAAATGCTCCCATGGCTCACCAAGCCTTCCATCCCTCCGGGGTCGGTACATTGGTACCAGACTTGTCTGGGAGGATAACAGCACTGGCTCGGTACATCGGCCGGCCACCGCGAGTCATTGTAAAGGCCAGATATGCATTCAATCACCTCCAACGATACTTAATGAAGTCGAATGCATGGCGCATCCCTCAGGGATTGATCAACGCCGAGAGCTTTATCCTTTTATTCTTTATTATATGCCAAATCTTCGCAGCAAAAACAGGAAGTCCATCCCCTAGATCCACCTGCCTCTCAAGGAAGCAAACCCCTATCCGCCACTTGGGGACGCGCCACGTTGCCTCACGACTGAACGGCTATAAGGATCCCTCATGTGAGTGAGATCCGTGGGATGTGTACTGTAGTTAAATAAAACAAGCTATGCTTTAAAAGACCATGTTCCATGAAACGCCCTAGCTGCCTATGTTTCTATTATCTAAACGAAAGCGAAAGCGAAATCTTAATTTTTTAAATTAATCACTTTAACTTTAGCGACCCTTCGGAGAACACTATCATGTCCTAAGACATGAAACCCAGTTTGTTCAATTGCTCTAGCGCAGGAAGCCCGAACCTCGAAGGAAAAGGCCTAAACAACATGTTTTATGGATTCAAAAGAAAAGGCAGAATCTTATTACTGTATATTAAGAAATAGAAAACAGTATCTTGAAACAAATATATGCAGGTTCTAGTAGATTTGAAGCAAATTGCAGGCCTAAGATTTCAACTAATAGGGCTTGCTATAAGAGAAGATATGCTAGTTGAAAGATGCAAGTATCCTCGGGAAGACACGCATTGAAATCGATGCGCATAGCAGGGCATTTTATTAAGTATGAGTCCATCTCTAGCTTCGAAAAATTTCTGAATGTGAGCAGTAAAACCAATAAGAGCTGTGGATCTGTTTTACTCATCTATTTATTGACTCCTCCTTCGGTTTCTAACCGTAATTTATCAATAAAAGTACATTAAACTTTACTACATACCAAAAAGCGAATAAAGGCATCGTTGTAGTGCTCATGGTGAGTGCTGCACGCCAAGCTGACGATCCTCTCGTTCCCTAAAAATCCGCATCTTTACAAGTTTTGCTCGACTAAACCAACGAATCCATAGCATTCTTAGGGGTCTTGTTGCTAGTTTTATTTACTGCTATCAATTCAAACTTCTAGATTGTCTAGTATTTTTTTCCATCCCTATATAGATAAGCTAAGTTAACAGCAAATTAGTTCATAACATTATGAATAATATTTGCCGGCGTTGGTACCTCGTAGTTGGTGAATGTATGCAAATGTAATTTTTTCAATGTTAACTTTTTATTTATTGCCTATTATAATTTTTCGTTGCAGAGTATTATGTGTGACACAACCAAAATTATGCTGGAATATTAACAAAACCCTAGACTGCAGATGTCTACGGTAGGGATCGAACTACCACCCTTTCCGGGGGCTAACGCATTCACCACCACACCATGCGGGTCCTTCGTTTCGGCTGTCTCTCAACTAGTTCGACCGACCAGTGCCATCAGCAATCACCCGTCAACGAGATTGATCTATGGAGCCCAAATCGGCAATGAACCCAGTTAAGCTGAGGCTGTAACGAATTTTTGCGTTAGATAACTGAGGATCTCTCGGCGTTGACCAATCCCTGACTGATGAGCCATGCATTCGACTTCACTAAGTATCGTTGGAGGTGATTGAATGCATATCCGGCCTTTACAATAGCTCGCGGTGATCTGCCGATGTATCGAGCCAGTGCTGCTAACCACCCAGACAAGTCTGGTACCAATTTGCCGACCCCGGAGGGATGAAAGGCTTGGTGGGCTATGGGCGCAGGAATGCGTGCGTGTCGCAGTGGCGCCTCCGACCACTGCATCACACGCGCCCTTAGATAAGTGAAATGAAAGGAATCGCTGAAGCTTAAGAGTACACTAGTTATCAAAAGTATAAGAAAATATTTCACAAAGTCGAGCAAATATTTAACATTATTGAAGTGCTTAAACGAGTGGGATCTGTTCATATAATTCTAAACACGAGGATGACTTTAACATTTAATAAAGCACTTTGTTTTACATTCACAATGCAAACGAAATGGGATATGCTTCTTTAACCAAGCTCTAGTTCACTCGTCGTAGATTTTCCGGTTCAATTCTACAAGGCAGTGTATATAGAGAAAGAAAACTCGTCCGACCACAAAACGTTGACAACATTAAACAGCCATTTTCGCTAGAAAAATATCGCTTAGTAGATCAACTCCAACATGTTTTAATTAAATCTTCTTCAAAGGCTGTCTTTCATCGGAGGTATTGTTATGAAAACTATCCCAGTGTTGACTGAACATGAAGAGAATTTCTCTAGCTAACACGATCTCATTACGGCCAGTGGCGTCATTGTCAAACTTGAATTTTAATCATCCCTTCAAGTTTCTTTAATGAATTACTTAGCACAATATGTCTTAGTTCACCATTCCCGAGAAACAAAGAGAGAAGAAGAAACTTTAGTGCAAAACGTCATGTTTATTGGGGATGAATAGAAGGAAAAAGAGAAACAATACGATGCGATTTTACGAAAGAAAGGACACAAAACACATATGAAACCTTAGAAGTGATTAGATATGAATAAGTGGTTTTCATTCAACTTAACCCTAGCCCGTTTCTATTTAATCCCTTAAAACATTTCATTGGGCCAGATGTCGAAAAACTTTCAAAATCCAAGCCGTAATTTTACATACCAACAGAAAATTCTACAGAAACAACGTAGAATTGCCATGAAAATGTCCTCTCAAGAATAAAAAAAGCCCTAATTGCTAGTGCCCTGATCGGTGTAAGAAAAATATAGGTTAATCAAAGAAGCAACCAACGAACTAAAATCCTCTTCGATTTACTGGAATGATTAGATGAAGTTATGCAAGCCAATCAATTGCCGACTGTTACACGATCAATCGTCATCACGAAAGTTTCTATTCTCCCAATTTAAGTTTACCGAGAAACAAAAATATGAAAAATTTGCTTATAAATCAAACCTGTTGAAAATGTATAGCACTCTTCATGTGCACCGTTCGTAGACCGAAGCACGCTCCAGAGATCGGTATGATAAAGATTATCAGCAACGGTAGTTGATGGAGAAGTTCAGGTGGAACGTACATTATTTTGTTCACCTTCACCACTATTAAAGACGATAATGAGCTCCCTAAATGTGGCCTTCCGCCGATCCGATCGTTATTGTTGATTGAGAGTAAATCTGAAAATTACCACAAAAATATAAACAACAGGCTGCCTTTCTTAAAGAAAAGACATTGCCTAGAATTATTCGCTAAATTTTGCAAAATGACAAACAATTAGAAAAATTGCTGTTAACAAGATTATTACAATGAGTGACTTGATTCCAATATCTGAAAATGTAGCTTGAAAGATCAACCAATCAAGAATACGGAACAAAGTTAAAATTTCGTAAAGATAGTAAAACATTAGGACAGCATAAAGCTATGTCTTATTTGATGATGACAGATGATTGATGACTGATGACTGATGATGATGATGATGATGATGATGATGATAGTGATGATAGTGATGATGATGATAGTGATGATGATGATGATGATGATGATGGTGAATGATGATGATGATGATAGTGATGATGATGATGATGATGATGATGATGATGATGATGATGATGATGATGATGATGATAGTGATGATGATGACGATGATAATGATGATGATGATGATGATAGTGATGATGATGATGATAGTGATGATGATGATGATGATGATGATGATGATGATGATGATGATGATGATGATGATGATGATGATGATGATGATGATGATGATGATGATGATGGATACATCGAATTATCTAAGCGATCAGCATATAAAGCTGACCAGCAGAGGGGCTTGGTGACGGAACGAAATCTTGACATACAAGAAGAGATTAAACAAGAACCAGAAACGATCATGTACTTGATTTAAGAGATGAGTGGGTTCATAGAATGAGCATCCTATGCATGAATTGTCATACTCAATTATAGCTTTCGTATACACATATTCGCAGATATTCACGGGTGTGAATGGATGGGATTTGATGGAAACAAACTCAAAAATTAGGCTAAAATCTTGGAAAGAATCCCAACAACACGAAGAGCCTGGAAGGAATTACGGTAATCGGAAGCTGCAGCTGGAACATATACAAGCCAACATTGGAAACCGGATGCTAATACTACAAATTCAAAAAGTTTCTCTATGCTAGCAAAGATGCTGCAGAAGGAATCCACTCATCAACACCAGTTCATTCGTGAACATGAGCATTCTCTTAAAACACTAAAGCGGTGGATGGTTTGTTTGCAGTTGAAAAGATGTAGACAAGCATCAAATCTGGCTTTAGCTGTTTCTACCAACTCTAGTCGAACAACAAGCCATGTGGATGATAGGATTCATACTGATTAGAGAAGCTCCATGAAAGGGTCATAAATACACCCTTACGGAATTTGAATCGTAAGCAGAGTTGAAAGAATATTTGGCATATTTCACATCGCACAACATTTATAGAACCAAAGAGTTATCTATATTTCATCCCAAACAAAGACGAACTGAATGGACTGTAAGAAATTGCGACCCAGCGTCTAGTTCATATAATCTCTAGAGAAAACTATTCAAAAAGCCGATTTTAAGCTAAGAAAACCCTACGCGTGCCAACCAAAGAAGATGATTTGTATCATAAGGGTGGGACGGGGGTTCATCACCTGTCACCTGTATCACCTGTAGTCCCGTTGATCGTCGAGTGACTCGAGCGGGCGCCAGTAAAACCTCCGTTTTCCCTATCGCGTGCAAGAGTAGCCCAGTGGGTTATCCTAGCCTTAAAGACTCGTCGAGCATCATATCTTTCTTCTAGGCTTTTCGTGAAAAACTCTGACCATCGGGTCGGTGGTCTTCCTGCAGTATGTTTGACATCCCGAGGAATCCAGTCACTAACAGCCCTTGTCCATCGGTTATCATTCACACGCATTACGTGTCCGGCCCACCTTATCTTCGACTGTTTGGCGTATAGAACGGCGTCTTTGATTTTCGATCGTTGACGTAGGTCGGAGCTTCGGATCCCATCCCTTACTTGTGTGAAACGGGTTACTCCTAGCATCGTCCTTTCGACTGCGCGTTCGATAACGCTGAGTGATCTTTCATCCTGCTTACGTAGCGACCAGGTTTCTGACGCATATGTTAGGGCAGGAGGAACCGTTGAGTCGAAAAGGTGGGCACGGAGTCGGGTGTTCTTTGTTCTCTTCACTACATCCTCGATGCTCTTGAAAGCTTCCCAATCCGCTCGTTTCTTTCTGCTCAGCTTTGGAGCTAAGTCGTTCATCATATTGATTTCCCGTCCTAGATAGACATAACTGCAGCATTCGGAGGTATTCATTCCATTGAGCGTGAAGAGGGCAAACGAAACAAATCCGTTTTTCATGAACATCGTTTTCTTTAGATTTAGTCAAAGACCAATCTTTCCACACGCCTTATCAAAGTCCGCAAGCAACCGATCCGCTTGGCTAGTGTCTGGCCATGTAAGGACGATGTCATCAGCAATGCGAAGGTGATGTAACTGCCGATCATCGATTTTCACTTCCATATTATCCCATTCCAATGTTCGCATGACGTTCTGGAGGGTGGCTGTAAATAATTTTGGCGACATTGTATCGCCATGCCTAACTCCTGTTTTGACGTCAACGTTAATATCGTTGTAGAATGGAGAAATTTTAGTTATGAAATTGTTGTACTTCAATGAGCCCTGTTAACGCGCGAATGTGATCTATCGTACTAAATCCTTTTCGAAACCCTGCTTGCTCGCATGGCTGTCCTTCGTCCAGTGTTCTGTCAATCCTGTTTAGGATGACTCGAGTGAAAAGTTTGTAGGCGACAGACAGGAAGCAGATTGCCTTTCTGGACGCTGTTATTGTTCCGTCTGCGCGTCGAAGTGCAATCATCTTGGTCTTGTAATTGGCGGAGCTTCGGCGGGCATTGCGAATGGTTTTCCCAACCTTTGCAGCTTCAACTATTACTGCTGCTCTTCTATCTTTAAGATCTTCTTTTATCGCCTGTCTGCATTGTTTCGCAAGCTCGGACGATAGTTCGCGGTTGCCTGCAGCTCGTGCGAGTCCACGCTGGCGTATTAGCTCGAGAGTTTCTGGAGACAGACGTCTCTTGGTGACCTTCGAACTCTCAGCTATCATGGCGCTAACATGAAGATGTTGAATGAGCCGATCGTATTCCTCGTCGATGTTGTCGACAACGGCATCTTCCCAACAGCCGACTAATGAGTTGAACAAGTCCCAGTTTATGGTCGTTCTGAGACTTCGGTTTTTGAATTTAGCGACTTTTTCTCCTTTCCGTAAGAAATAAAATCTTGCACGAAGGAGAGGGTGGTCTGATCCCGTGTAAAATTGTGAGACAACAGCGACATCGGTTAGGCAAAACTTCCTATTTACTATGATGTGGTCTATTTCGTTATAGTACTCTCCATTGGGAGATTCCCACGTCCATCGTTGACGGTGAGGCTTCTGGAATTGCGAGTTACCATGGATGGTTTTGGTCGCCATGATAAACTCAGAGAGCCGCTCACCCTGTTCGCTCCATTCTAATCCGTGGGTCTCAATGTGACGTTCATCAGACGATCTCCTTGGTCCAATCTTGGCATTGAAATCTCCAATGATGACCTTGAAGAATGTATGGTCTTCTTTGTAGAACCTCTCCAAGTCCATGTAGAACGCTTCGACTTCCTCTTCGTCATAGTTTGATGTTGGCGCGTAAACGACGAAGACTGTCAAAGCCGGTATTGATCCACATCTTTTTAATCGTAAACGTCCGATTCGGGTTGTAAGCTGTTCAAACGAATCGATGTTCATGGACAAACTCGTGTTGACGGGAACGCCGACACCACCTACGCCTCTACTGTCGCATGTTCCGAGGAACAGTTCTTCTCCAGTGTCATAGACAGCGTTGAATGGGTGGCGTCGTCTCGTCTCGGTCAGGCCGATGACGTCGTACCTTATCATTCTTGCTTGCATGAGCAAGTCTTCTACCGAGGTCTCGGATGCAAGTGTGCGTGCATTGTAGGTACAGATCGTCACCATAGTTCTTGTTCCAGGCGCTTCCATTGGTCCTGAAATTTTAGCAACCTCTCCGCACTCGTCCTACCCAACGCTGCGAAATTGGGGGCTCTTTCGGGGTCAGGGGAATGAGGCCCGTTTTTTTTTTACTGTGTTTAGCATATTTGATTCCCACGTATAGCTTGCTGGGCTCTGAACGTGGGGCTCGTTGTACTCACGGGTAGCTCGCCAGGCTCTCCCAGAGTGGACATGGAGCTTATTTGTTGGAGGCGACTCCTAACCGCCTCCCATATTCTTCCCTCTCACTTGATTTCAGGCTTTTGGCCGAGTTGACTCGTAGAATACAATCCGCATAAAGCGAGAACGCACCCACACACGCATGCATGAATGCGCCTAGCAAATACAGAAAGCATGTGCCAAATCGGAGCAGAAGAAACAGGGCGTCCATTCCCTGGATCCACCTACGTCTCAGGGAAGCAAAGGTCGCTTTTGGTCCGCGATTAACCCCCTATCCGCCACCTGGGGACGCGCCACGTAGCCTCGCGACTAACCGGCTACCGGCTCGAGATCCCTCATGTGAGGGAGATCCGTGGATTGTATCATAAGGGTGGGAGGGTTCATAGCAAGCTAAATTTAACATCTAAATAGAACGAGCTCTGGTTTAAAAAGTGTAGTCGATAAAGCTTACTATGACTTCCACTACAATGCTTTCGACGCTAAAATCCCTCTACTTTTTAGGTTTTACCTACTATTCAAGTAGAGAGACTAGGACCAACCTGTTTTAACCATAAGCCGCAAACGGACCTAGGTTTAAAAAAAAGCATTTCTTTGTTCCTCTGATATGCGTAAACATCATACGAATTCTTTTGATTCGGCTGCCCACATAAACAACCTTCCTACAGGTAAGTAATAGTACTTTGCAGAAGACAGTTCGCACGTTATCCTCAAGGGTTACTTATGAGGGTGCTCTAAATTCGTGTCTCGTATTTGTTTCCAAGCTTTCCTAGCCCTACTAAGCAATCCAAAATTGGAAACAATACGAAAGACTAAATAAAAATATTGGACTTCATACATTACTTCTCAGTGGTCAGCTAATCTGTCTTCGATTCCATCACTGCCCCTATGGAAAATTCCGAGCCGGTAGGTGCTAAAGTTTTCCTAATATATGGCAGCCAGTAACCTCTTGTTGTCACAACATCACTGTACTACAATTATCGCTACTGATTCCTCTAGACCTGCCCTTTTTAGGCATCGTTTTATAACGCATAGGATACAAAAGCATAGCGGAAGCGATTTTGAAGTTAAAGTCAATATCCTCGCACAGGAAACTAAGACACCAACGCGCAAACTCTTAGAGGCTTTTTGGATAAATGCCAAAAATCCGGCAATGAATAGCAGGGAGGAATGCCCAGAGGCTACACGCGACCTGGCCCCGTATCTATATATCAATTTCTGATGTGGGGTGACGCAGTCATCAACCATATGCGACTATAATCAGCCGTTCTAACGTTCCTCATTGGAAGTCATGTAAAAAAGCGGTGAGTTATTCAAGAAGCTGTTGATCATGTAATTGCCATGAAGTTTTTCGTCTTACTGTAAGTGTTATTGAAGTGTTTGGCCTAATAAATTGTATATCAGCATACCCTTCCAGGCTCTGAAGAAGGCGATACTGCCGAAACGTCAGCTACTGTTGTGTTGTATTGTATTATATGTTTTTCTGTGGAAGTAAATGTATGCTGTATAACAACCTCGCGATTGCTGAACAAGAAAACTACGCATTCATATTCCAATGCCGAGGTTAATAGAAAGTCGAACCTGGGAACTATTACAACAACTGTCATTTTTTCTGTCAACTGATAGTTTGACTAAGATTAGTGATCGTTGTCTCGTGCAATGAAAAAATCTATGGCAGTAAGATGTATAGCTAGTACGGTATTTAGATAATACATAAAGAAAGCGATAGAAATTAACTGATGAACCGGAAAACATGAAAGAGATCAATACGAAACACGATAGAAGATCTTAGAACCGAAAGCCTCTATTGAAATGATGGCAGAGATAAGTGAGAAGCGCTTATCTCTTTCTACGGAGAAACCTCCTTGAGCAAAAGAAACTTTTCCAAAATGATACAATTTATTCAGTAAGAATTATCAATTGTTGGTGGGTTCTATTACTTAAGTAAGTGTAACAGCCAATTCATGCCAGATTTTGTGGATTCATTAAAACCTGACTATTTGCCATGCGGACAACGCAGTGAATGAATCAATTGCAGAGGATCATTATCTAGGGAAAAAAACTGTTCCACGATCGATTGAGCCCTCAATTGAGATATCGGGTAGATCGGGTAGAGAATATGCTAAAAATGTTACAATAATAACCGAAATATCACGAAAAAATGGTAAAAGGCAAGGAAAAAAAGGCATAAAAACCAGAGTCAGATGAAGTCCAACGAGGAAGTGCGAAACTTGGCGCGATTTCTAACACTTCAAACTGAATAACTCTCTCCTAAAAACTCATGAAACAATCAAGATATAATGTTTTAGCTTTTATTTTCTGCCTACTACGATTTTTATTAATAAAGTTTTTTAAGCTATTAAGCGAAATACAACCACAACGTTGCTGAGATATTTGCAAGACTCTGGACCGCAAGTGTCTATGGTGGGAAACGAACGCGCTATTGTCCTTTCCGGGGGGTACTGCATTCACCACCACACCATGCGGGTCTTTCGTTTTGCCCGTCTGTCCCTCTAGACACCTGCGGTCCAGAGTTTTGCAAATATCTCAGCAACGTTGTGGTTGTATTTCGCTTAATAACCTGCCGTGAAAATTGTAGTAGGCAGAAAATAAAAGCTAAAACATTGTGATTTCAACTACAGCCTCAGCTTAACTGGTTTCAATGCCGATGTGGGCTCCCCAGATCAATCCCGTAGATGGGTGATTGCTGATGGCAAAAGATCGATGGAACTAGCTGAAAGACGGACAAAAATCATGATATAGATTACCCAGTTAGCATCGAGGAATACGTATTTCAAAGAAAATCCTGGCACCGTTCGCTTTCAACACGAATTTGTTGAAGTACTGAAAAATCGCAAAAAGACTTGTTAGAGAGTAAACGCTCAGAACTCAGAGGAAACGCTTTCCTGTGGAACACCACCTCCCATAAACACTTAGAAAAAACCACGGCTACATTAAAGCTAATTGACTAGTTTTCGAATGGCATAAATGTGCTTCCTGAATGGCATCGATTAATGGGAAAAGTGGGAAACTGGATGAATCAATTATGTGACGATTTTACTACCGTACTATTTCATAGAAGAATCGAATAGTCTTTCAGGAAAATCCACTGAAATAAATCAACCATAATTTTGAATCACATGAAACCTGAGAAGGCAGAAGACGCTTATAGAGAGAATTTCCGAAAATATCGCAAAATTTGAATCATTTACCAGCTCAAGAAAATAAGCACTTGGGTTTTTATTGGCACCCGTACTAATAAAAAACACAATTAGTGAACTCTCTACATGAAAAAACAAAGTGCTAAAAACTCCTCAAAGGAGAAGCTTTTTGCTGGTTCACTAACATAACCTGTTCCTTCCTCAAACAGTATCTTTTTTCGCTCTGAGAAAGGCGAAATCGCCGAGACGTCAGTCATCGACCAACAGCACCACCGAAAACGACAACGACAACGAAGACCTATACCAACCTCGCATCAGCTAAAGAAGTCCAGTTTATAGGATCATATAAATAAATATATCAACTATCTATGCCATGGTTTATAGAAAGTAGGTTTTTTCAGCTATCAAACAGAATCGTTTAGTTAAACACACTGGGTGAATACAGCAACTAACACTACCGTACCTGGATATTTGCATACCGTATTGTCTGCTGCAATATGATTTCTATCTGTTCCGGATATTTTGCAAGTTTGGAAAGGTTTCCTTCACATGAGTTCAGAATTAGCGGTGCAAAGATGTATTCAGTTTATCATCACAAGCAGTCACAAATCACTCTTCATCAGATAGTCATTTTGCAATTGGATTTACTCTATGATGGCAGAAATTCCTCGAATCTGGTTAGATAAACGCTAGTGTAATGTTCTGAGAAAGTCACCCTAGTATTCCAGAGAAAATCAACCCGACTAGAGTTCATTGATTAGGAAGACAAAGCCAACTTAACTGGCAGCCGAACTCACACTCAAATATGAACGAATTCGTGACTAGCGGATACACTGAAACGAACTGAATGGTAAACGTGTTAGGATGCCCAAAATGTGTAGAACAGTGTGAGACAAATAGATAGCTAGACCGCTAACCGCTACTAGAGGAAACATTTCCGAAATGTCCATATTTTGCCAACGACGTTCTCCACAAATCGTTGGTTGATTTATTGAAAGCATCGCTGTCGTACTACATGGTAATCACAGTCCCAAAGCAACTAATACCCCTTTATATACGGAATGCTGGGGCTTGTCAGCAATGAGGACGTGGGAACAACCCAGCACAGGTGTCATGAAATTCGAGAGAAAACCGCGTCCACCGAGCGTTCAATCTCAGAGGTGGAAAGAAGAAGATTACTGAAAGTCATGCTGAATCCGAATCCAGAAACAAATTCGATGAGTTCCTCAGCAGTTGCAAGGTCACAAATAGTGCAGAAGAAGTGCTGGGTCAGCACGATATTTGAGGACAAGTCATTGAATTGTCTGTGTAGGAACGATACGATTGAGATGTCCCAATTAAACGCAAAAATGAGGCAATAGCCAGAGAAATTGCTTCTGTAATGAAGAATAAATTGATGCAAAAAAGGATATTTACATACCAGTAATATAAATCAAAATGTATTACATATTTCTGTCTAGTTAGTACATCCTTAACGTTTCAGTCTTAAATTTCATACAAGTGAGACACAACAAACTCAAAAAAGGAAAGAATACGAGTAACGGATAGCAAAGGACTACTAGTCGACTGGTCGTCTGACTTCCTTCGAATGAAACACGATCTTATTTGACAAGCTGAGACAACAAACACGCTCAACAAAGAGTAAAATTGGGGCGTCACTTGAAAGCTTCCAGATGATTCTTTGGTTGTAAATGCACTAGGCGGCGTGTTTCTCTAGTCATTACGTTAATACGACCCATA
Organism: Angiostrongylus cantonensis; assembly: GCA_009735665.1. Taxonomy (NCBI): domain Eukaryota; kingdom Metazoa; phylum Nematoda; class Chromadorea; order Rhabditida; family Metastrongylidae; genus Angiostrongylus; species Angiostrongylus cantonensis. The sequence continues at coordinate 362,056 of MQTX01000067.1, forward strand.
ACAACTAGATAAAGTTCCTGTAAAGTACAAGAAGCTGAAAACCTCGATGCGAAAACAGAAGAAGCCACAAACCACAAATATCGTGGGAGCGCTTGGAAGTGAAACGGTTTTCGATCGATCTTATGCATAGGTAGTAAATTTAGATGACCAGATACCGTCTTTGTGAAACGAAATTAGCCTAAAATATGACCTCAACCACCAATGTGTTGACTTGATAATCCTTCACTGCCCTCCTAATGGACAACTGGGTCTCCCCTGGTTACATCGTTCTCGATCAGTCGATCGACTAATTGACTTGATCGCTGCAGTCATTGAAGAATCATAGCATCAAGGTATTAAACATGTTTACAAACTAGACTGGTTAGAGCTTGACTCTGATAAGGAACTTGTAAACTTCCAAGCATAGTTATCGTGGGATCTCTTTTTCTAGAAATGCGACTGTACTCGAGTCCCACCACCTCTGTAAAGTACGACTGGGAAACAACAAAATGGGTAGAACTGCCAGCACGAAATATGCCAGTGACCCATGTAATTATACACATAAGTAGATACCTTCACTTTGTGAGGGATAATGAGTGCCGGTTATTCGGTGGGATTTGCAGCAAACCCTCAACTGGTGGAGAGCTTATTAAACATTGACCGAATCTGGCAATAGCTGATCCAAATGGTAGGCTTCCTGTCTTTGCCGCATCTGGTTTTCTCATTTAATATTGTATCACTGTATAAATGCGTGTTTTCGGATTCCATTCTAGATGCTGATTTAAAGGAAATGTTCAATCAAGTCACCTGGAGGTTGTTCGCATTTATCTTCAACAAATAACGTATCAAGGGAGAACTCAAAAACTATAAAATGAGTATAGTAGCACACATGAGAAATTACATGGGTGCAGTATAGTAGTTAGAGGCGCTCTGCAATACACACGAGCTCGATCCTGCGCCCCAAGCTCATCAAGCATTCTTCCTGGGTCGGGGAATTGGTACCACACCTGTCTGGGAGGATTTCGGCAATGATTCGATATATCGGGACGCCATCGCGAGCCATTGTATAGGCCAGATATCCTTTCATCCACCTCTGACGATGCTAAATGAAATCGAATGAATGGCGTATCACTCAGGGATTGATCAACGCTGAGACTTTACCCTTTAATCCTCTTTGTATAACAAAAAATAAAAAAGAAAAGATATTATACGAAAGCAATGATGGTTTCCGTAGTTGAGGTGAGCGAAGCCCACGGAGTAGCTCTTGAAGGACTCGGATAGATGACAAAGCGGATATAGCGTTCGGCTTCGATTAACCTTTGAGGAATAGAAGGACATTCCGGTGCACTTACTGAGTAGTTTTGTCCTCCCAGACAAGGCTGATGTCAAATCGCTAAAACTCGAACGGCTAGAAGGTCTGGTTAATCCAGAGTGCACGACCAAACGAAAGACCACGTTTTTTATGCAAAACGCCTGTAATCATTGTGCTAGACGTTTACCCACTGAGATGAATGGAGAATCTGAATATATCCTTTAAGAGAAGGAAATTTTTTTTTGAATAACCTAGAAATCCTAGAAAACGTTCTAATTAAATCAGAGAGTGGTCGTAAATAGGGGAACGCACTAGCGAGACAACTGTCGTGGCTAAAAAGGCTAACACAAATCGGTCTGCGTGGCAAAATGACCCATTAAACCCATAAAGTAAGGTTTTCATAAAATATTCAGAAAAGGCAAACGTACATTCATCACATCTATTACATATATTATCTTTTGTTGTTCTGTTTTGTCCTTTGCTCAACACAAGAGGAAATGGACAAATGATTCGAGTTGTTGAACGAACAGTCATAGTATAACAAGTTCACCCGAGAGAAGCCGAAGAAAAACTGGCTTCCATTTCTGAACGTCCAAATTAACCTGCCAGAAAATAGCTACATTACGAAGTGGTACCGAAAGCCAAGTAATAAAAATATCTTGGTTCATTACTACTCCTCTCACCCCAGTCACATGAAAAGGGTGCTTGTTAGAAACATGTTTTAAACAGCCACCAGCATGTGTACAGGAAGAGAGCAGAAGAAAGAATCCCGGAACCTGACGCGAGAAATGGCCGTTTCCAATGGCTACGAAACTGTAGCTCCTCAGAACAGGTGTAGAGGAAAGGCCAAGCCCCAAACGATAACTCTAGCGATAGCACGGTCCCGTTCACCCTCCCCTTCATCTCAAACGAATTAAGTGCAGCTATATCACGCTGCTTAAGAAGGGCTGGCCAGGAGAATTCGGTTAGAATAATCGAAATATCACCGGAAACTCTAGAAAGCCAACTAGTTCGCAACCGTCTGTATGACCATCAAGGTACAACGCAAAATTGTATAATTTGCCCCAACGGTAGAAACGGTAGTTGCATGAGATCGGGTACAGTTTATCTGAGCTCTTGTAAAACGGGCGGAAACGAAATAAAAGAGCACCTAGTCGGCAAACTTAAAGTTAGACCAAATACCCTACTGCGAACGGATAGGACACAGAGACAAAGTAGAAATGGAGTAGAAGTAGAAGTGAGGATACTAGCACAGGAGTCGAAAACACAAGCGTGCAAAATTCTTAGGCACTCTGGATTAATTCCAAGAACCCGAAAATGAACCGCAGGGAGGAATGCCTCATTATTACGCGTGATATTGGGCAGTGTATAAGACTGATATTCTGATGGGACGGGCACATGACGTTTCCATGTGAACACTGCTCGGTTGGTCTCCACATAGCCCAGTGGAGTGGAAGGCTCATAGAAAACGGTGAGTGTGCAAGGACTTTGTGTTTAATGTGATCGAAATTTTGGTTTAGCATTTTCTCTGTTTGGTTATGGAGGTGGCTGGCCGGGTAGATTGCTGTCAACTTAACCTTTCCAGGCTCTGAAGAAGGCGAAATCCGCCGAAATATCAGCTTGTATGTAAATAAAGAATTAAAATAACATCTCGTGTTTGCTAAACAAAAGTAGAATAAATAAAATTTATTACAATCGCAAATAAACAAATATCTTAAAAAACCATTATCAAGAAAGCTTTCAAAAAAAAAGATAAAAACTTCATTTATTGGTGAGGGGTTTGCCTCGTTCTTGTCCATAACAACGCCAAGGATATGTCTTTACAAACAAGAAAACGTTTCGAACTAAACTTAACGCACCAATTAAATTGAAAACATTTTAGCATATATAAGATAAAGGATAAAGGATGAAGCTCTCAGCGTTGATCAATCGCTGAGGGATGCGCCATGCAATCGACTTCATTATCTATGTGATTGAATTCATATCTGGCCTTAACAATGACTCGCGGTGGCCTGCCGATGTATCGAGCCAGTGCTGCTATCCTCACAGACAAGTCTGGCACCAATTTGGCGACCCCGGAGGGATGAAAGGCTTGTGGTGGATCAAGGGCGCAGGGATCGACTCCACGTGTGTGTCGCAGTGGCGCCTCCAACCACTGCGCCACACGCGTCCCTGTCGGGTCATATAATAAAAAAAATTCAAGTCTGCAGATTATCCAAAATGAATTATCAATTTCTGATGATATATGATACTTCGTAGAAAAGAATGAACCAGGATGTTCTTGTTACTTGGTTTTCGGTACCACTTTGTCATGTAACCGCTACTCGATAAGTTAATTTGAACGTTTAAAAACGGGAGCCAATCGTCTTTAGGTTTCTCCCGAGTGAACTTGATGTACTCTAACTGACTGACTCGTCTTCTCTACACAGGAGAAGATAGACAAATGCTTTGAATTATTGAACGAACAGTCAGAGTACATCAAGTTCACCCGGGAGAAACCGAAAGATTCGTCAACCATAGACGACTATGAGCGGCTGTTCTTCCTCGGTGGAGGACAGGTGAAAAAAAACGTTGGGTTTTTTCGAGATGCCGTAGATCTTGCAATTATCGCTCAGATATTCAATTTTCTGTTTGTGTGTTGAAGTGTTTGATCTAGTAAGATGCGTATTAGTGTACCCTCCCAGGCTCTGAAGAAGGCGATTCTGCCGAAACGTCAGCTACGATTGTGTTGCATGTGTGTTATTGTATGGAAGCAATCGTATGCTGTTTAACAACCTTGCGTTTGCTAAGAGAGAAAACGACGAATTCCAGCTCTTTGCTTGAAAAAGTGAACATTTTGTTCTCAGACTGGGAAATGCGACCATTTGTAGTAACTATTGCCAGAACAACAAGAAAAAAAGTACGGTGTAAACGCCAAGTCAAAACGTGAATGCTATTCTCGCAGATTGTTAGTAAGTTCGCAACAAACATAGAAACCTTATTTATGTTAAGAAGATGTCCGTAGCAGCTGTTCTTTTTCGTAGCTATGTACGTTCACAAAAGTGATGAATTACTCATGCCGGCAGATTAGCAGCCGATTTCCCTGATGGAGATGAAGACAACAGCACTCTGACCTAAGTAGCACTAAAGTTGATGGAAACGTCAGTTTGATGTTAGTGCATTTACGACGCTCGTAAAATATTAGCTACATGAAAAACAGCGCTAAACATTTTACTTGTTCTAAGCTTTCACATAGTGATTGAATGATTGTTCTATGACGAATCTGTACTTGAATAACACTACTTGATCGATGGTGATCAATAAGCATAAAATACTTCGTCGCTCATAATGATGCTGGAACATTTGCTAAACTTGCACCCCAGACCAGATCGAACAGCCATTACCCTTTCCGGAGATTCTCGTGCTACGCAGGGGGCGCCACTGAGATCGTCGTTCTGCGTTTTTTTTTTTGCCAGCTTTTTAACCCTGAATCTGGCCTAGGCCCAATGTTTTGGAAATGTCCCAACGTCACTGCAGTTGTATTTCACGTAACACCCGGCCGTGAAAAAAATAACAGGCAGTAGATAAAAAGCCATACAAATCTTATCATTGTTCTTACACATTCACAAGGTTTAAGAAATCTACAATATTAAGAAAGATTTAGAAATATTGCTAAGCTTTGTGCCGGCTAACATATGAGTGACCATATTGGATGGCAGCAGATCAACTACCGTAATGTATAGAAGGGTACCGCCGAATGAGGAAACTTCAGTCGAGCAGCGCTCCGCTCCAGAAGATTCAACTTGATGCGCCTACGATAACCCACATCGGAAGAATGGATAGCTATAGGCAGTGGATTCGAGTCAATCCGGCTCTGAAGAAAACGAAAACGTCGAGACGATAGCCCAATGAAAATCTGTGTCAACCACATGTTAGTTTGATAATTTAAAACAATTAAGACAGCAAAGTTCTATAATCGAGAATGAATATTTTCGGCCCTATCAATAAGGGCTAAAAAACACAGAATTTTCCAAAGCATACCGACGGCAAGCGGATTATTGTTAAGACTGAGATTTAGCCTCTCTCCTATCCGCCACCTGGGGACGTGCCACGTAGCCTCGCGACTAACCGGCTCGAGATCCCTCATGTGAGGAAGATCCGTGGAGATTTAACCTCATTGAATAAAATTCGAAGACTCTTAACCTTTTCGTGTCATGAATTTTTAATCAACCAACTGAAAAGAACAGTGGAAAACTGGGAAAAAAGCGACAGAGAGTTAGAAGATTTAAAAAATCTGCGGTAAAAAATCACTAAAAGTTCCAGATATACGAGCAAAAGCAGCAGAATAATTAAGTGGATTCAATGGATTCAAAGCATCCACACATATGGCTGCAATGTTAATGAACAGCTTAAGCAGGATTGCCCTTCCCGGAAAAATTTCCACTCGGAACTCCTAGAATTTGCATTAAAAAATCAAGCTGTAAAAACTCTACAGTTTAAGGTCATGCAGAGTTTAAATGTTGAAGAACTCCGGTAGAGCGTTGACGTAGCAAAGTGGTATCGTCGGGGTGCTCTGGATTGTCAGCTGGCAACACGGTGGCTGATAGCGCAATAAAACCAATTGCTACATTCATACACACGCACATACACGCTTGTATATATAGGCACATGTATATACGTATGTGTATATTCATGCATATATATATATATATACATATGTATACATATATATACGTGTAACATGCACACACACAATCACATGCACGTGTGCACATCATGCCCACGTAGATACACGTAAACACATATTTGTGTAAACATATACACGTAAGAACACACAAATGTATACATAAACACCATTGGGAAGAATATTATGTCGGAAATACATTAAAGACTCCTTCACACTATCTATCGCATTTGCACTTTTGCGGAAATTTAATGCAGTGAACCATAAGCGCTACGAAACGCTCGAATAGGGTCATAAAGCAAGAAGGAAGACATCATTCCGCACGCCTGAATGTGCGCTAAAACAGGAATGATGCGTACGAAGCACTTTTAGAATCGTGGGAGCTTAGTTAAGCACTAACGGAGCTACTAAGAGCGAAAGATTTTTGTGAAATAAAGTCTTCATTGTCATTGAATCGTCAACGATCGTTAAACAAGCGACGTGGAGAAAAAGTGCGCACATGACTGACTACTTCCACTTTCGGTACTGAAAAGCTAAAAACCGAGAATTATCAGGATATGACTATAAGGAAAAGTAAAAGAAGGACAGCAAAATGAAGAGCAATAACAGCAGAATGGAAGAAGAAAGATGAAGAAGAAAAGAAAGAGAAGAAAAACGAAAACGATTAACATCCCAGAGACATCATCATAATTGACCAACAAGCGTTATTCGAATTTGAGTACCTCACTCATGCCTGCTCTAATGGTAGCACAAACCACGGACGGTCAACCTAAACAAGGCTGGCTAACTTTTCGTGAATTCTGCCCAATGATTCCTATTAGTAGTAAGTCCGAATCTGTTAGGGGATCATATTACCTGATAAGGAGATTTTTAGCCTACGATCTGTTCGATAAGAAAGTTCTTAAGCAGGAGTAGAGCAGTTGGCAGATACAACAGATCTAAGAAGAAGTACCAATGATTGAAGCTTATTAAATGTCCTTCATGCATCATTTGAGCCAGAAAAAGGGAATTTCGAGAAGAACATGCACTGCACATTCTCTATTGATCTTCTAGCGACCTGTGCTTCGTTTCTGTATTGAGCAGATAATCGATTGGAAACGTTAGCGCACAAGATAAACTTAGCTCACTGTTGAGTCACGGTCGAACCTAGGAGGAAACATCAACTTTAACCAGCATGGTCTCTTTCATCACTATACATTTTTCGTAGTAATTTTCCGATTTATTTCTGTATTAGACTGAATGAACTGCATGCTAATTCGTTCCCAAGCAATTCTCAGTCATAGTTTTCAATTGTCGTCAGCAGTCGAAGCACATACACACAGCAACAAACGTCATGAAGACAAATGCTGCGATTGTTGAGTGATCGATGACGTCAGCGGACGAACCTCTTTACGTAAAGACCGGAGGACTAAGCCCTTGAGATCGGTCGGTCACGTACTCAAGTTGTTTACTTGTTTTCTCCTTCTCTTTTCGTTTTATTGTTGAATATAATAACTCAGCACAAGCGCAGAAATTCGTATCTCTCTATGTATGGTTGAAAAAAAAACGTACAGAATATCCTACATATATATATGTAGAAATAGAAACGGTAATGTTGAACTTCACTGAGCAATACCAAGTACTACACAGAGCACCTAAGAGCACCAGAGCAGTTCTGTGACAAAAATTTTTCCTTAGATCTAATAAGATCTAATAGCCCAAAATGCTCATTTGTTAGCACAACGGATAGAAGGCGATTCACCCTTTGAAAGTGTCAGCAGAGTGGTCAGAGGTGCATTCGAATACACCCATGGTTGCTGGTTTAATAGTTAGTTCAAATAACTCATCCATCCATCTCTCCTTGGTTAGCAATTATACACCAGATTGGTATGAGAAAACGTCTCTCAGATTCACAATGACCGGCGATATTCCTCGATGAAGACTTGGAATACTTCAATAGAGTTATACAAGAACTTTAAGAAAAATCTACTTCATCACCATTCAATGGCATCAATGAAGAAAACATTGTCCGCAACTGGAAGCCAAATCCACACGCGAATCCAACAACCTTCATGGACGACGGATGCGAGACAACGAACCAAAGGAAATAAATACAAAAATCCGCACAACATGTGAATTAGGAACATGTGCTTATTACTGATTTAAACAATGGTCAAAATTCTTGGGTTACATAGATAAATGAAAATTGAACAAATAAAGGACGTGCGGCCGAAGAAGGAAAATAGCAAGAGAAATACACATAAGCAAGGTAATCTTTTATTGATAAGCTTGACATAAGTAAGAGTTTTAGAAACGTTGTTTTGTCATTTTATGGAATAATAAAAATAAAGAGAAAATATGACACAGAAATCAACTCTAAGTAAAATCTTTTGCTATCCATCATCTCGATGCTGCTGTAAAACCTAGAAATGACGGGCGAATTCCGTGAAAAAAAAGAAATGGGTAAAAAGGTGAAAGAGAGGGAGAGAGAAAGAGACAGAAAGAGCGGAAAAAGAGTGAAGAAGAAGCAAAACAATCACCATGCAGTTTTACACACAGCACAAGCAACGTCTTGTTATAAATGATACCAATATATTGTTCGTCAATTAAAACCGCACCTTCGACTACACTTTACAAATGTTTGCGCAATCACTATTTTGACGTGTTGACGACAAACCAGGCGCAAATTTTTATTCCGTATTTCATTCTATTTTACAAAAACGGCCTTTTTCCAAATTAAATCAAAGGTAACGAAACATAAAAACGCAGCGAGTGTGAGTCACATATGGCTCACAGTACTGTCACTACATGGAACGAATGCCTTTGCTACATTAGGTAGGAATACCAGCAGTTGAAACAGAGAATCAAACTCACGATGTAATAATAAACATTGACAGTGAGAAATCAACCAAAGCCACAACAAAGGTGATCTTGTGATTCACAGCATCAATCCAATGGGTTTAGGTTGTTATTTATGCGGTTAATTACAATGCTGAGCATGTCTGACGCTTATTTGGTTCTATACTTTAATGACTAGTAACGTCTCATGTGTTTCCTATAGCCTTTTCTAAATGGTGGCGTGGTCTGTCTCTAAGACCAGCTACGGCTTAAGGATTTGTCGTCTTCTGTCCTCACTGATACGTTAAGTGTTCGACGAATGTATTTTTCCTCGCAGTCCTTATTCAAGAGACGGATAGCACGAGCGTGGTGCTAGCTCGATTCCGCTCCAGGCCAACCTATCCTCTCATCCCTCCGGGGTCGAGAAATTTGTACCGGACTCGTGTGAAAAAAATCCCTCTGCAATCCAATTAGGAACGCTTCAGCCCAGCTATTTCAGGACTGTAGGAAGAATTGCTCGACCAGCACTCCACTCCATTCAAGTTGAAATGGAAATCCTCAAGCAGGAACCAAAGCCACACTTAAAAGTTGGAAGGTTGGAAGGTTTTTTGGGACAGTAGATGCGTGGAAACAAATCGAATGTGAAAAGTGCTGGGGCCCTCACGGTAGACGAGAAGGCGGACCAAATGAAATTAAATGAAGTGAAATGAAGAAAGTCCTAATTAAGGAGTAGAAAAGCATTCTCAAGTCTTTATGAGAGGCAGCTGCTTGTGAAATCAGCTTCTTTCATTTCACAGACATTTCGGCGAGCCTGTGGAAGAGTAGTCTCATGTCCACATTAAAGTTTAGCTACTTGGTGATTCAGATTCCGCCATTAGGACAAAGATTCATGCCACAGCAGCAGATCCTGATATTAGTCGACCAACGGCTCGAGAGCGATACTGAGAGAACAAGCCAAAATTTCAGACTTTATTCATTTTTAAAAAAGCAATAAATTGAATCCCGTTTCTTGCTTCAAACACATAAAAACTCTAGAAAAAATTTTTCTTTTATTTGCTGCGTATTACAATCTTTTACGGCAGGGTACTAAGTGAATTACAGCCGTAGTGCTAAAGCTGTCTCAATCAGGGAAGATAGTATGGGTTTCTTCAAATACTGATTCCCTTACAATCTTGAAAAGTATTCCACGCCCAACCTAGGGACCTCTGTTTAACACTGGACTCTAATCTAATCGGCTGTCTCTATGTTATACAACAGATCACAACATCAAATTACAAGGAGTGTACGGGATGATAACACGTGTTGAGTAACAAAGTGAAAAAAACAAGACAGCTGCTCATATACTCTCTTACGAGAAACGTAAAATTAACCTTGACCGACTAAGTCAAATTACCGGTAGATGCTGGACTTTCGGATATCTGTAGAGATATACTTTGCTTTAAAATGTCTAGGAGCTTTAGCCTTAGTAGAATAACGATTGAAAACAACATAAACATGTCGGAACTCTTGGAAATTGGAAAGTAGTTTCATCCATTATTTTCCGCAAGCAAGCAATAAGCTCAAGGCAAAGCTCACAGTTCTGTCAGCTTGTCATTTTCAGACGCTTAATTTAGTTCTACCTTTTATTTTCTGCCTACTACAATTTTCACGGCAGGTTACTAAGCGAAATACAACCACAACGTTGCTGAGATATTTGCAAAACTCTCGACAGCAGATGTCTATGGTGGAAAACGAACGCGCTATTGTCCTTTCCGGAACGTAACGCGTTCACCACCACACCATGCGAGTCCTTCGTTTTGCCTGTCTCTCAGCTAGTTCTGTCGATTAATCTATTAATTAATCTATTAATCTATTATCGTTCTATTAATTAACTGGTTTGACTGCAACGATGAAGTTCGAGCAGTTTTAGTAAGGTAAACTAATAATTTCTTTATGGAAGCAATATACATCGAAACATTTCGCATGACAGACGAAAATGAAACTTTTTCGAACTCTGCACAATAAGTGAGAAAGGAAATTGTGACAAGCTCAGTGAGTAGCGAAGTATTCGTTTATGAAAGCCTAGAGAAAATCTCTGAGAGCTCATTTTCTTGTGCGTTCAATTAGCCTTCAATTGTTTTAAGTTCCATGCTAAAGCCCTTCGTACAACTACCGTATACTTTGAACTACTGATTTGAAGTTTTCAAACAATTCACTCATCGATATTAATCCAGCACTTCAAACCCAAACCAACAACTGAGACAGTGAAAACAAGTTTTAGTTCTTCGTCTGTAAATCTCTTGCTAATGTCATAAATTTTTCTTTTAATATCCAGTGAAGGGTTGGTCAAAAACAAATAAGCACTACGTCTACTCAGTGGATTCTCGACAGGGCCCTCACAAGAGTACCGATCCACTCAGGGTAGCACCTGTGGCAACCTCATTGAGTGCAAATCAAGCGCCTGCACAGTGTTGATACCCTCTGATACCTAGAAGTGGATAGTGCTCATCGGGAACATCGCTATTGAAAACCGATACACACGATGACTCTACTGCTACCATCACGAGCCACTCGTTAATTAGAATAGAATGGTCCAATTTTTTTTTTTAAAAAAGGAAGACTAGTTGAGTAAACTTGTATAGGTCCATAACAATTGTTGTTGTTAGCTAACACGAACATATACAGCATTACACCTGTTACATTTCCGATAATAATCCTATGCCTGAGCTTCAAATTAGCATTTTGTCGTCTTGAGGTAGAAAACCGTTATTAGATAGATTAAGTTTTCAGCGGTTGGCGGCTCGTCTGAAATGCTTGGCTCTTTCAACTAACCACTTTTTTCTCATAAGTGATAAAGATATAAAGATGTGCATAAGCATGGGTTACTCGCCAGAGTAAGGAATAATTTCGAATGCTCAAGAATAACTAAGCATCTTTAAAAGTTCGAGTAAAATTGAATTCCCAAAGCAAGAGCTCCAGAAATGGCCGTCAACAATAAATAAATAAACGCATCTCAAACAACGCCGTAACACAAGTCTTAAGACCCTCATGAAAAATAATCGAGCCTCCACAGAAAACAGTTTCAAGCGTCATAAACTCACGATTAGAAGCTCACAAATCAAAACAGGGTATCACCTGTAGTCCCATTGATCGTCGAGTGACTCGAGCGGGCGCCAGTAAATCCTCCATTTTTCCCTATCGCGGGCAAGAGTAGCCCAGTGGGTTCTCCTCGCTTTAGGGACTCGTCGAGCATCATATCTTTCTTCTAGGCTTTTCGTGAAGAACTCTGACCATCGGGTGGATGGTCTTCCTGCAGTACGTTTGACATCCCGAGGAATCCAGTCACTAACAGCTCTTGTCCATCCGTTATCATTCATACGCATTACATGTCCGGCCCACCTTATCTTCGACTGTTTGGCGTATAGAACGGCATCTTTGATTTTCGATCGTTGACGTAGGTCGGAGCTTCGGATCCTATCCCTTATTTGTGTGAAACGGATTACTCCTAGCATCGCCCTTTCGACTGCGCGTTCGATAACGTTGAGTGAACTTTCATCCTGCTTGCGCAGCGACCAGGTTTCTGACGCATACGTTAGGGCAGGAAGACCGTGAGCCGAAAAGATGGGCACGGAGTTGGGTGTTCTTTGTTCTCTTCACTACATCCTCGCATCGTTTTCTTTAGATTTAGTCGAAGACCAATCTTTCCACACGCTTTATCAAAGTCCGCAAGCAACCGTTCCGCTTGACTAGTGTCTGGCCTTATAAGGACGATGTCATCAGCAATGCGAAGGAGATGTATCTGCCGACCATCGATTTTCACTCCCATATTATCCCGTTCCAGTGTTCGCATGACGTTCTGGAGGGTGGCTGTAAATAATTTTGGCGAGATTGTATCGCCTTGCCTAACTCTTCTTTTGACGTCAACGTTAATATCGTTGTAGAGTGGAGAAATTTTGGTTGTTAAATTTTTGTACAGCTCACGAAGAATCTTTATGTACTAAGTAGGGACTCCTTGACTACCAAGGGCTTCCATGACTGCTTCTATCTCAATTGAATCAAAGGCCTTCTCTAAGTCGATGAAAGTGAGACAGAGCGGTCTTTTGTACTCTCGCGATACCAACAGCCGACTAATGAGTTGAATAAGTCCCAGTTTGTGGTGGTTCTCGGACATCGGTTTTTGAATTTAACGGCTTTTTCTCGTTTTCGCGAGAAGTAAAATCTTGCACGAAGGAGACGGTGATCTGATCTCGTGTAAAATTTTGGGACAACAGCGACATCGGTTAGGCAAAACTTCCTATTTACTATGATGTGGTCTATTTCGTTATGGTGCTCTCCATTGGGAGGCTCCCACGTACTGCGTTGTGAGTGGGGCTTCTGGAATTACGAGTTACCATGGATGGTCTTGGTCGCCATGACTAACTCAGAAATCCGCTCACCCTTTTCGTTCCATTCTAATCCGTGGGTGCCAATGTGACGTTCCTCAGACATTCTTCTTGGTCCAATCTTGACATTGAAATCTCCAATGATGACCTTGAAGAATGTATGGTCTTCTCTGCAGAACCTCTCCAAGTCCATGTAGAACGCTCAGACTTCTTTTTCGTGGTAGTTTGATGTTGGCGCGTAAATGACGAAGATTGTCAAAGCCGGTATTGATCCACATCTTTCTAGTCGTAAACGTCCGACTCGGGTTGTAAGCTGTTCAAATGAATCGATATTCATGGACAAACTCGTGTTGACGAGAACGCCTACACCTCCTACGCCTCTGCTGCCACATGTTCCGGGGAACAGTTCTTCTCCATTGTCATAGACAGCGTTGAATGGGTGGCGTCGTCTCGTCTAGGTCAGGCCGATGACGTCGTACCGGGTCATTACAACCCCATCAGCTTATTTGTGAATAAAGAATAATAACACCTCGCGTTTGCTCAACAAGAATACAAAGAATTACTTGATCAATTCCGAGGTTAATAGAAAGTCGGTCGTGGAAGCCTACGTTTAGTTCCATACAGTAACACACATACAACACAACCTGACGTTTCGGCAGAGTCACCTTCTTCAGAGCCTGGAAGGGCGCACTAATACGCAACTTAATAGGTCAAATACTTCAACAGCACAAACAGAAAGATGAAAATCTGAGCGATAATTGCAAGATCTACGGCTTCTCGAAAAAACCCTCTCGAAGTGTTTGACCTGGTAAGTTGCGCATTAGTGTACCCTTCCAGGCTCTGAAGAAGGCGATTCTGTCGAAGCGTCAGCTACGATTGTGTTGCATGTGTGTTATTGTATGGAAGCAATCGTATGCTGTTTAACAACCTTGCGTTTGCTAAGAGAGAAAACGACGAATTCATAACCCAATGCTGAGGTTAATAGAAAGTCGATCCTGGGTACTTGAATTACAGTTTAAAGAAGTAATGAATTGAAGCAAACCTGAAATAGACGTTCGTCTTTCATTCTTGATGGATCGATGAAAATGATTCATTTGAGATCTCAATCCAAACGGATTCCAGAACAAAACAGCTCTAATTATTAACTATTGCAACAATTTATTCGATGGGGAATGCATCCAGTGAAAAAGCTACATAACCCAAATTAAGATACACATCAATGAGATTCGAATCGCCTGCCGTGAACGACACGGCACTGGTCTGCAATATACTATAGATGGATTTTGGTTTACCATACACATTTGACAACTTCTTTCCGGCATGATCCCACTGAGAGAGAATAGGATGCATACTTCCCGCAAGAATTTTATCGGTCGTCATTTCGCACGTGAGGTGACGAACTAAAACCAGAAAACATTAGCAGACTTTCCTAGTTTTTACATTTGTTTTTAGAAGTGTTCTATACCTTTTTTGTTTTCCACACCCAGTTTTCTTTCACTGACACCTACTTGATCATCCAAACCGGGGTCCAACAGAAAATCATATAATATTTGAAATATATTGAAAAGATTTAAATAAAATAGGTAAAACAAAACAACATAAAATAAAAAAACGAAGTGTCACATAATATTGTGAGCTATGAATTGCAGCTAGCTTGCATGTCAACATTTCAATGATTCCTAGGCTTCGTATAACCACAATGGTGGACAAATATTAGCAAAACTCGAACTCCAAGCTAGATTCGAACCAGCCAACACCGTTTTCAGCGGCTCATGTGTTCTCCACTGCACCACTTAAGCCCTTGATTTGCCTTTTTCTGAGAGTCTTTTCATCTTAATGATTCTATCAACAATCACCAGTCAACGGGAACAGCATTCAACTCACCTTAGGCTTTATTCGAAATCTCAATATTTATCGTTTTATCTACTGCCATTATTCATTACATGGCAAGATTTTATGTGGAATACAACCACAACGATGCTGAGTTATTTGCAAAACTTCGAACTCAGGCCAGTGTATGACTAAAAAGTTTATTCTTATCTGCGAATTAACGCTGCTTAGAAAATGATGTGAATGAATCATTTTTATGACGTCAACCTTTACATATCGATCATTATTCCGCTTCTTTTGTAATCGTATCACTGAAAAAGGTTTACCAGCTCATCATAGCTAGGAGGTGCTCCTGGGTGTCGGGTTGCGATGTACGGAGGTGGATTCATCTCCCAGCAAGGTTTCCCAAGCTGAGAAAAAGTCCGGCGCTTCCATCAGGAAACCCAGCCAAGAGTAAACCAATACCGGGGTCCACCACTGCTCTGTTATCGAATTAGTCGATGGAGGCAAATCTCCCTCTGATCCACAAGAGCGGCGACTGTCTCTCGTGGTGATCTATGGCAGACTTTGGCAAGGCTGAACTCGGAGCTACAGGCAACCATAACAGCTAAACCAGAAAATATAAAGCGTCCGCATAACCAGTGAAGACGTATCACCCAAGTATCCAAGCAAGTAAGTTTACAATTACATCAATATGTTCTTTTTGTTCCACAGTATACAACGCCTCTCTTATTCAAATAAAATTTCACAATACATTCATGATTTGTAGCTCTTCCGTAAGCAAACTCGGTAGTCTCTCCACAGGGAATCGACCTGGTGTCCAGTGATCTAAGCCTTACGAAACACTTCCTACTCTAAATAGGTACTTTTACATGCTGCTTGCAAGTTCCTCGACCTACTTACAAAGTTTTCTTCATAACCATCAGATTTATGTTTCAAAGAACACCTCCATGATCTTCAATTTGACAGGCATACTACTAATTAATAATTGTTGTAAGTGCTATCTGCAGATAATTCACCTTAAAACTTAATAGCGAGCACAACATTCGTGAAATTTCAATTGCAAATCCACGTGGTGGTGCAAAAACCTTAGTCTTTAGGTAGGTTTAAAACCATTTCCTGAAAAGTAACTTGTAAAATTACTTTGGTGAGGTCATCACAACTACAAGCAAGAAATTGACCTCATTTATTTACATATGGTGATATCGTCTCGCATCAACGAATAAATTATTATAAACCTTGACAAGTTCTGAAACTCAAATACTTATTGACTTGAATACTTGGATGGCCCGTCATCACTACTTGTGCGGGCCCCAGCATAATCACCATTTTTCAAAGATTTGCTGGTTAAGCCACTGTAGTTCTCTGGAGACCCGAGGTCAGCCTAACCAAAGTCTGCCCCAGGTCAGTACCACCACAGGCAGTTGCCGCCCTTGTGGGTCAGAGGGAGATTTACCACTATTCGATACCAGGACGGTGGTGGATAATAGTATCGGTTTAATCTTAGCTGGGCTTCCTGATAGAAACGACGAACTCCTTCCCCGCTTGGGAGACCCCACCTGAGGGATGAACCCTAGCTGCATATCACGGCCCGACACCCAGGAACACCTCCCAGCCATGACGAGGCAGTAAACCGTTGGTAGGAATTTTGAAGCAATTTATAAAAACTTATTAGACAGCAACGCGATTTGTTACAATAGCTATCCAACTATTCTTTCTCTTAAATCTTGCGTACACTGAAACGCGAACTTCTTCTATACATTATTACCTGTGTTGTGCATTAAAAATCCAACGCTTTCCTTTCAATACTCTCGACACAGGGTCTAACCTCGGGTTTGCCGCTGATTGGACGATGCATAATTCTCACTTTTTATGGGCTTGGTGATTTCTCGAAAGTGAATAATAATTTCTAGGCAATTAAAAGACTTTGTGGGTTCAGAAAATGAATGGATTATAAAAAAAAAACTGCTTTATCGTTCTATAGGTACGAACGATATTTGTGATGATAACTACTCTGTGCTACTACCGTCCATCCTACAAACGCCACCAGCATTTCGAAATCTTTCTCTACTTTTACGCTTTTACTTCGGCATTTTCCACAGCTGAACACTAAATGCGATAACTATAATTTACTATAGCCATTAGATTTGAAATAGTATTCCATCACCAACAAAATTTCTGAACTCTTTCGGAAGACAGTTTTCTGTAGATTTCTTAGTACAGAATAGAGATTTTTCCGACCAACGCCCGACACAACATCTGTGTTCCAAAGCTATCAACTTATAAAAAAAAACTGCTGTTGATAACTCTCTGCAAATGTTGCTGTTTTTTAAAGTTATCGCCTATAGTAATGATTGGCATTTGTTATCGACGATATGCCGGTCTTCTGAGTAGTATGAAGTCAGAGTAGACCACTATGTGCATCTACAACATAAGCGCCACCGACTTAATAAAGGCCAGTTCTTGATTACCTACTCATCGAAGACTATTAAATTTAAAAGAACTCCATGAAATCGCAACAGAAAAATTATTTTAATGAAAGCATTGTAGCGTCTGCAGAACGAATATTTCCGAATGTTCCAGCTACGTCTATCTGGGTTGGGAACTCAACAACATGAACGACTTAGCTTCAAGAGGAAGCGAGAAGAGTTGCAGAGAATTCAAGAGCGTCGAGGATATAGTGAGAAGAACAAGGAACAGCCGACTCCATGCCCACTTTTCAGGCTCTAAGATTCCCCCTGTCTTAACGTGTGCGTCAAAAACCTGGTCGCTGCATAAGAAGGATGAAGGATAACTCAGCGTTATTGAGTGCGCAGTCGAAAAGACGATGCTATAAGTATCCCATGTCTTCACATGTAAGGGAAGGGATCCGAAGCGCCGACCTACGTCAGCGATCAAAAATCAAAGATGCCGTTCTACACGTCAAACAGTCGAAGATAAAGTGGGACGGACAAAGACAAGTAGCGCGTATGAACGACAATCGATGAACAAGAGACTAGTGACTGAACTCATCGTGATGTCAAACGGACTGCAAAAAGACCAATAGCCTCACGTTCACGAAAATACTAAAAGAAAGGTATGATGCTCAATAAGCCGTTAAGGCGTACAGAACACACAGAGCTAATCTTGCACGCTACAAGTTGAAATGAAAGGTTTACTGGTGTTAGTTTGAGTCACTCGACGATCAAAGGGGCGACAAGTAATATAGATGATGCCCATTGTTGTTAAATGGTGTTTCAAATTTTTGACTTAGTGGGAGGATACCGTACTTGTAGTAATGCAGTTTAGTATAGGGATAGTGCTAGTTCGACTATGTTCCGTCTACCATATACATCAATCGTCCCATTGCCTTGGACAAGAGAAAAAGGGATAGCAAAGAGGAAGATAAAAAGAAATTGAGGAAACCCCAGCTCCAAAAATCGACTATTGTAACGAAAACAAAATCCCGTTTTTCCTGCCCTTCATTTCAAACGAAGTAAGTGGAGCTACAAAACGCTGTTTAAGAAGGGCCGGTCTAGACAATCCCAGAACAGTGATTGAAAGGCCATCGAACACTTTAAGACGCCAATTAGTTCGTAACCGCGTATATAACTGTCTATGCACAACACAAAATTGCATTATATGTCCTAACGGTAGAAATGGTAACTGCATGAGTTCGGGCACGGTATACCTAATCTCTTGCAAAGCACAGTGGAGACAATAAAAAGAATAAAGCTCTCGGCGTTGATCAATCCCTGAGGGATGCGCCATGCATTCGATTTCATTAAGCATTTTTTGGAGGTGATTGAATGCGCATCTGGCCTTTACAATGACTCGCGATGGCCTATCGATGTATCGAGACAGTGCTGACATTTTCCCAGACAAGTCTAGTTCAAATTTGCCGACCCCAGGAGGATGGAGGATTTGGTGGGCTACGGGTGCGCGGACCGATCCCACGTATTTGTTGCAGGGCGCATCCGACCATTGCGCCACGTGCACCCAGTGGAGAAAATAGATTAGCGAAACGGATATGCGCACTGTACGTCCCACAAAAGAACATCTAGTGGGTAAATTTAAATTGAAATCAAATATTCCACTAAGCACGCAGAGGACAGATAGAACTGCGACGATTTCGAAGTAGAAATTAGCATCCTTGGAGAGGTCGAAAACTTCAGCGCGCAAAACATTTAAAACATTCTCGATAAATCCCAATAACTGTAGGAACGAATATCACTTTATCACGTGTGGCCCACAAAGTATTCAAAACTGTTGTTTTAATATTAGAGAAGCACATTACGCTTCCATGTGAACATCGACAGGTTGGTCTCCATGTGAAATAGTTATTGGAAGACTAACAGAAAACGGTGAGTGTGCGAAGAAGCTATTTTGCTTTCAATGCGACTAAAACCTTGATTTAATACCTCATCTGTTTTGGTGATGGGGGTGCATAGCTGGGTAAATTGCAGGAATCTTGACTCCTCCAGACTCCTAAGAAACGAAATCCACCGAAACGTCAGTTTTTCCGTCATTGAAGAATTAAGTAACACCTCGTGTTTGCTCATGAAGAATACATTGTATTATATGACCAATGGCGAGGCTCATGGAACATAGATCTTGGGAATTACAGACAAGTTCTCCAATGTTTTGGATAAAGGTCGAGCAACAGCAATTCGCGAATCCAAATTAACTTTAAAATAAATTATAACTCCCACGTCCGACTTTCTATTAACCTCGGCATTGATGGAATAATTCTTTTTACTTCTATTTAGCAAACACGAGGTGTTATTTTATTTCTTTATTTACGTACAAGCTGACGTTTCGGCGGATTTCTTCGCCTTCTTCAGAGCCTGGAAAGGTCACGTTGACTGCAAAAAAAAAATAAATTATAACGTTGACTTTTTTTTATTTACTGCCTATTACCCCTTTTCACGGCAAGTTATCGTGCGTGATACAAGCATAATATTGCTGATATATTTGCAAACATCCGGATAGCAGGTGCTTGCAGAGGGGACGAACGCGCTATTACCATTTCCGGCTGCTAACGCGCTCACCACCACGGCATGCGGGTCCATCATTTCGCCTGTCTCTCAGGTAGTTCTATCGACCAGTGCCATCAGCAATCACCCGTCAGCGGCATTCATCTGGAGAGCCCAAATCGTCAACGAACCCAGTTAGGTTATGTTGTTTGTTTCCCACGTTTAAGAGGCAGACTAATCTTGTGGCACAACAACATTAAGTTCCAGGGGGTTACATAACCACTTTTCTTCTTAATGGTGTATGAAACTAGCTTCGTGTTAATGACTACAATAACTTTTCGACGCAAATCGTCACATTATGATCTTAATGCACCTTGTTTTATCTGTAAGACATCTCCATACAAGACAGCACTACACTCCACTACAAAAAACAAAACCAACCATCCTCTGCCTCCATTGGTGTTGCAAGAGAGTACATTCCCACATGCCATATACCCAAGTCCACACCACCACCGCATACCATAAACTTATTATCAACTGCTAGTGCAGAAACGCATTTGCCGAACTTTGGACGAGAAACCTTAAAAACGTTCTACTACAAAGTAAATGTAAGAAGTAATTTGTTACAATTTTACATTTTGGCTACTGGTAAGATGCGGACCTAACTTCAATTTATAATAATTTTTCATGGCGTGGGTTACACAAAATAATACGAAAAGGAAGCTTCATTTTGAACAAGAACGGCGTCACAGGTTTGACATTTCCAGGGTTACCTATTTAATTCAAGGGTTAACAAAATTAAAAATATTAATAGACAAAACATGACGGTGAGTCATATACAACTGATACACTTTCGCTGGAAACTATCTGACGTAAGTCATATACTTTTTTCGGTCATTTATTTTGTGGTAAAGAGCCTTTATGCTGCACATTTCGTAACCATTCGATGTATAAACGTCACTGGAGTCTATTAGAGCTAAGAAACATCTCATATATCGTATTAAGCTAATATTTATTATTATTATTAGTTAATTATTACTAATTATTAAAAGGTATTAAACTAATACGAGAATAACTGACCCAAAAGAAAATTCGGCACTTCAATAAGGTTCTATAAGTCATTGCGAGTGATATTTGCGAGCTTCAGAAACCCTTTATCGAGCTGACAACAACCAAAACCACTATCCTCAATATTTAGTTACTGCCTCTACGATGAAAAGAAACTGCGAACTGTTGCATGTAAATCATCTCTTGTTGACAGCCAAGTGTGCGAAATGATACGTTGCTGCTAACTATAGTATCACTATGTTTCTAGTTTCGTTTGGCTACATAGAACAAAATTTTATTACATAAACCTCTTGGCGTTGATTAATGCCTGAAGGATGCGCAATGCATTCGACTTCATGTAGAATCGTTGGAGGTGATTAATGCATATTTGGCCTTTACAATGACTCGCTGTGGCCTACCGACGTATTGAGCCGGTGCTGCTATCCTCCCTGATAAGCATGGTATCAATTTGCCCACCCAGGAAAGATGAAATGCTTGGTCAGCCTGGGGCGTGAAGATCTATCCCATGTGTATTCCAGAGTGCCTCTGACCACTGCGCTATACGCGTTCCACTTTTTTAAATTTTATTTGATCCATCTTCACATCTGTTGTGCGGATTCCAGCACTTCTCACATCCGGTTCGTTTCATCGCATACAACGTCCAGTCCACGAAGGTCTTCCAAGTTTTTACGTGTGGCTTCGGTTGCTGTTTGAAGATTTTCATTTCATCTTGCCATCTTGAATGTCGCTTAATGCCAGTCTAGTAATTCCCCTTGAGTCCTGTGATAGCCGGTCCAATAGGATTGCAGAGTGGCTTTTTCCCACACAAGTCCGGTACCAATTTTCCAACCCGGAAGGATGACAAGCTTAGTTGGCCCGGAAGAAAATCGAACAAGCACGATGCCCGTGATGACGAACATCACTACCACTGTGCTATCCGCGTTCCACATTGTTACATACATAAGTAAATCTATTACTTATAATACATAGCATCTATCTTGCTATCTTTATTATCCTTTATTTATGTCTTGTATTCCTAAGAGCCTCAAAGATTTTTCTATAAAAAGTCGACTTTCAAACGTTTGTTTATGTATTCGTACATCTGCACTTATGACTCACATATATTGAAAGAATAATTCAGGGACTGTACTGCATATCTAAGGCGCGCGTGTAGCGCAGTGGTTGGAGGCCCCTTGCATGGGATCGACTCTCCGCGCCCCAGGTACACCAAGCCCTCCATCCCACCGCGCTCGGAAAATTGGTAGCAGTCTTGTTTAGGAGGATAGCAGCATTGGCTCGATACTTCGATAGGCCATCGTAAGTCATTGTAATGGCCAGATATGCACTCAATCACCTACAGTCAGAAGCTGATTTACCAATATATGCTGTTTTCTTTACAACTAGAACAACTCAGCAGTTGTGAATTACATGGACCCGTAGCCACTGAAAGCTCATCGGACTTTCCTACGTGTGCTACTACACTCATATGAGTCTCACTGAGCTCTCTATGAATAGATATGAAAGTGCGAACTTCTATTTTTGTTGAAGATAAATACGAACCGCTTCTACGTGACTGAACGCAGTTTTGTTTTCAAATTAGCGTACGGAATACAGTAAGCACAGGTGTGGGTGTCGCAATGGTAGTGGCACCGGTCATCACGAGCACGGTCCTGTCTCGACCCCGTACCGGGTTCTACTAGTAACCGATCCATCCAAGGTCGGAAAATTAGTACCAGACTTGTTTGAGAACAGCTCACTACCTACGAGCTATATTAGAATGCTCCAGATTTGTCAGACCTGCTCTTCAAGGACTCAGGAGAGAATCGGCACGAACACCATTCTGTCACATTCACAAGGAATAAAACAATCCTCAAGGAGTAGCCGAACCTATGCCCGAAAGATTCGAAGACTTCCGCGGATGACGTATGCAAGGCAATGAACTGAATGCAAAAAGTACTGGAATCTACAACGTAGATATGAAGCCCGGTCGCAAGAAGTAGAAAAAAAATAGACCCACAGAATCTACTCTGGAGATTTATGAGATGTGATTTCTAATACTCTACCAATATTGAAAGTGGCTCATGATTATTTAACGCAAATAATTGACATCAATATTTACTTGACAAGAGTTCAGAATTAAACTTTGACAAAAAAAACTTTCTCAAGAATTGATTGCACTCATAAGACATTTGGCAAGAGAAAAATCAGATTATGAAAACTTTTTTCTAAACTGGTGGAAGAGCTATGTGATGTCACTCTCAACAAACTGGCAATGTCTCACCACAAGACTATTCTTCTAATGTTAGTAGAGTTCGTAGTGTAACTTTCACAGAGCTGAACTACAGAAAAATATCAAAAATGGTTAATGAAAGCAGTAAATTAAAGAGTATACTTTTAAAACCCCCAAGTATAAATGTACAAGAGTGCCCTTGAAGACACATTTCAGAAAATTCGGTACGAAGTTACTAAGCCGGAAATCCCTCACCTTTGCCTCATCAGCTACAAAGATCACATGGCCTTCGGTATCCCTTCGCACATCCCATACTCTCACGGTTCCATCAACAGACGCACTAAGAAGCTGTTCACAAGAAGCAGATGCCAACTCACAAACTGCTGCAGAGTGACCAGAGAAAAGCCGAATTGGCTAAAGTGATGTCGATTCTGAGAAACAAAGTTGCATAAAGATTCCCTTCATAAATACCACTCCTAACTTTGATACTTGGATGGCCACTTTTCAATGGTTGTGCGGGGCCTCATCATAATTCCTATTTTTACGGAATTTGCTGGCTTAGCCACTGTGGATCCTTGGAGTCTCGAGGTCAGCATAGCCAAAGTCTGCCCTATGTGTCACCACTACAGGCAGTCCCCACCTTTGTGAATCAAAGGGAGATCTGCCACCATGCCACTAGTTTGATACCAAGACTGTGGTGAATATCAGTAAACCTGGTATTGGTTTACTCTTAGCTGGGTTTCCTGATAGAAACGCTTGACTCCCTCTCAGCATGGGAGGCCTTACTGGGAAAATGAGCCCTCCTCCACTCATCGCAGTATAACAGCCGGAACGCTTCTCAGCCACGGTGAGAAGCTAAACCGTTGGTGCAATGAAGTAATCACTACTACGATAAGTAAATTAACAAAAACCTTGTTAGGTACATTCACGTCATACTCTCTGACAGCGTTGTCACCAGCACCGCCAACGTATAGACGTTCCGTCTCGCTACAGTACAAAAGGCCATTAACTTCATGGAGCACAGAGACTGGCGACTGAATTCCTGTAATCAGTCTTCAACATTTAATGAGCCACTTAGAAGTCTCCTTAATATCAATATATTGATAATATGAAGAGTAACTAAACAGCAATTTGTTGAGAGGAATTCTGCAGTCTTTATAAACCAATGTGAAGAACAGATCACCATCAAAAATACTAAAACTGAATACAGTTTTCGGCGGAGCATCATTACGTTTTACCACTTCAGTCCAATCATAGGCGAAAACACGACCACTGGCATCACCACAAACCTAAATTTACCAAGTATTTATACTAGATCGTATTTATTCTCAACACTGTACACGATAACTGACCACAGCTAGGAACAAACACACATGTAGCACAGACATAGACACATTAGTAGATGGTTAAGGGACACGAGATGCAATGACAAATCGGGCTGGCTAAAAAAGGACAGGCTTGGATGAAATGGCATTAGACAGCATAACTCATTACAAAGAACTTGTCAGAGGACAATGGTGCTGGAATGCTGTCCGGTGGAAGCACTCTGAAACCGACATACCGAAGTGTTCGTGGAAAGCCCTCGGACATCGATAATCCTGGTCTTTCGAACACTGCTACCACTCGTGTAGCACTACCTCTGACAAGTTCTTTGTAATGAGTTATGCTGTCTAATGCCATTTCATCCAAGCCTGTCCTTTTTTAGCCAGCCCGATTTGTCATTGCATCTCGTGTCCCTTAACCATCTACTAATATTCATACTAGATGTATAAATTACCACCACTATCTAAAATAGAGCCGCGCGTGTTTCCCAGTGGTTGGACGCGCCCTGCAATACACATGGGACCGATTCTGCGCCCAAAGCTTGCCAAGCCTTCCGTCCCTACGGGGTCGGTAAATTGGTACCAGACGTGTCTAAGGCCAGACATGCATTAAATCACCTTCAAAAATCATGGTGCATGAATCAGAGATTTATCAACGTTGAGCTTTATCCTTTTATCGTTTTCATACTAGGTGGCAGTGGATGCGTCATTCTAAGGTAGCTGTGAAAATAAGTCCAGTGCAGCGACTTGCTATTCACTTTCTTTCTGCACGGCGGAGGTAAAGGGAAGATAGGGTATGTGGTTGTGCGTCAAACCAAAAAAACCACTGCGTTGCAGACCTGCGTCTTCAAAACAGTTTTGAAATAATGCGGAGGATTTAGCACTTTGGCCAAATATAGTACGAATAACAATACAAGAGTAATAACGTTCCCGCAAATCCCACTGTACTAGACTACAGCCATTAAAACGCTTATAAGCAAGAAATACTACATAACCCCTTCCTCCTACTTATTTTACATTACTCATAATCACATCTACTCTGCGAATCTCCGCACATCTCGCATTCGATTCGTTTTCTTCGCATTCATCGTTCACAATGGTCTCCGAACATTTCACATGTTTCAGCTCTTGCTCGATTCCTTCTTCTTTATGAATGTTGTAGAATGCCGGTCGTGTCAATTCTCCTTAGAATCTTAGAGTTAGCCGGGCTAAGACGTTCCCACGTCGATTGGAGGAGAGCATTGCGGCGAAGATCGAACTAGGACCATCTCTTCCTAGTCGACGGCATCACTAAACACTGCGTCACATACGCCCAAACTACCCGTTACCATCGCCAATCGGCAACCTTTAGTTTTTGCCGCATAGTAACAAATCATTAGATACAGAAACAAAAATAGGCTAAAATAGTGATAGGAAAACAACATGCCAACAATTGATCGACTGTTTTCATTGCAAACACAGGTTCCGGAAGTTGAAAGAAATGCGATAGCCGTCTACTATCATCAGAAGCGTTCGAAGAAAGACAGTCGGAGAGCTTGAACAGACAGACTCGTGACATATTATCACTTGCAGCTAACCATGTCTCTAAAGTAAACCAACATCTCTTTACAGAAGCCCTTCGAAAGTTTATTTTGAAAAGCAAGAAAATACTCCTACAAAATAATATAAACAACCACTTATGGGAAGTACAACCATAGCGATGCTGAGATATTTGCAAAACTCCGGACCACAAGTGTTTGTGGTGGAAATCGAACACGCTATTACCCTTTCCGATGGCAAGCACATTCACCACCACACCATGCGATTTTTTCGTTTCGCCTCTCTATCAGCTAGTTTTTCAGTGCTGATGGCAAAAGATCGACAGAACTAGCTAACAGAGAGGCGAAAAGTGCTCGCGTGATGTGGTGCTGAAGGCATTAGCTCCTAAAAGGATAATAACGATGTTCGATCGCGCCCCAGACACCTGCGCTCCGGAATTTTGCAAATATCTCAGCATCACTTTGGTTGTAGCACAGATAACACCCTGCCGTAAAAAACTGTAGTAGGCGGTAAATGAAGAAACTACAAACTACTTTGTTGTATCCGAACTAACCATCGGGTGATGCCGCCAGACGATATATCTTCATGTAATATTGCAGCCTAGCGTTACTAGGACGCAATTTCCTCATTGTTCAAGTCCTTAGCAGTCCGAGCCCTTCCTATCAACATGAGTAACGAAGTGGAAAGGAAATCAATAAGAAAATAATAGTAGCAAGAACACCAAACCACTTTAGCGACAGCTCAGATAGTAAATCACACAAATTTATTTTAGAGAAAATATCACAAAATAAAAGATAGAAAATAATCAAAGTGCGTTACGCAAGAAGTGAAACGCTACGATCACCAGTGATCTCTAAGCATAGTGACGGATTAACTGTCTTTCTTCAACAATTCCTTAAAGTTCAGAACATTAGGCAAAGGACACTTATTAGAAGAGTCATCCTGATCCATTGTCTTAAGAATAAAGTACAAATCTGCAAAAAACACTACAGTAGCTGGAACAAGACCTATTATAAAACGAGTAGCTATGTCGAGATGTAACTGGGGATAGGCGTACTGAACCCCGGAGAATCCAAAGAAGAACGCACCAGCTACGGTTATAACGACGTTAACGACTGATATTAGTTGCCGATTTACTATCTAAAGACTTTAAATGAACAGTAATAAGACAAATATAACTCTAAGGCTAAGCCCAAGCCAAAGACATACCCTAAGTTCAGCTCCAAAATTCTCCAAGTGATCGACTTTACCGTATTTCTGACTAGCATCAACGGATCGAACAATTCTCTTATAGGCAAGGTTTTCCTGTGTTCGACGCAACGATTCGGTTTTAGCACTGAATCCACGGCAATAAACAGAAATATCCAGGAAAAAAGAAAGCAATTGGTACAAAAATAAACAGAAAAATCAAGGAAGAATGAAAAAAAAACACGGCTTCAAGAATCACCGAAACTCCTCTGAGGCTTTGTAAGTGACATTCTCACAATGAACAGTCAGCCTTGTCAAAAATAAGAACAACGGGGCATCCGGAGGTAGTGCAGACTGAAACAAGTAACAGTAACATCGATAAGCA
Source organism: Angiostrongylus cantonensis (assembly GCA_009735665.1). Lineage (NCBI taxonomy): Eukaryota > Metazoa > Nematoda > Chromadorea > Rhabditida > Metastrongylidae > Angiostrongylus > Angiostrongylus cantonensis. The sequence continues at coordinate 389,684 of MQTX01000067.1, forward strand.
AGCAAAATCCATATTTTCAAGTATTAAGAGTAACAATCCCTTCCAACGGTTTACCACTGCGTCGTGGCTGGGAAATGTTCCTGGAGGTCGGACTGTGACGTACAACAAGGAGATTCATCCCCCCGGTAAGGTCTCCCAAATTGATAAGAAGTCCGGCGTTTCTAATCAGGATTCACCACCGTCCTGATACCAAATTCAGTGAAAACAAGCCATCCAAGTATCCAAGTAGGTAAGAGCACTAATCCTCATTGCTCCTTGGATTTTGTACACAGTACTAGACAGATTGGTCACCAAAAAGAAAACTAGCTTCATTGTTCAAACCAAAAATACACTAAAGAAATAAAATCACCTTTATGTCGATGACATCTTTCATTGAAAGTCGTTTCTTCGTTTCTAATTTTCGTAAAACATTCTTGTCAGAATCCGCTGCAAAAGTTTCCAGGCCTTTCAAACGCCTCCGATCCTCGTCTTTAAAGTTCCATTCCATGAGGGAATTCTAACGACAAAGCACTTTACTGTTTATGACACTGAAAACGGATAAAATAAATAACTATTTATGCAGATAAAAGAAAAACGAAGGAAAAAGAGGAAAAGAAAACGACATATTCATAATCCAATGCCGAGACTAACATAAAGTCGATCCTGGGAACAGGAAAAAGAAATTTGGAGAACATAAAAAGCAGATCGAGTACAAGTACATCATTAATATTCACCTAAACCATAGAACGAGCTTTGAAAACTTGTGTTGTGGAAAAATTCAGGAATAAAATCCAAGCTCAACCAGTCCAGGACCAGACGCCAACCACACGACGCGGTGATCACGCCCCAGTTGCAGTTCCTGCTTTATAGCTAAATTTGCGGCCAGTAGACTTTGAAAGTGGTAATACTTTGTAGTTCCTGTTGTTTTTCTCTTACATTTAATGTTGGCCTTTGCATTTTAACTCTTCTAAGACAAAGGTTGAACGACTAGGTACCATTCATGGTTAGGTAATTGTTGTGTTCACCTTTAATGAACCTCAATTTTTTCCTTTCTAAAAAAGATTACCAGGTTGCTTTAAGCTATGCCTATTAGGTATTCTAGGGAACCTCTGTTAATGGTCAGAGTTATGGTGTGTTCATTAGCAAAAAAAGGATAAAGGGTGAAGCTGTCGGCGTTGATTGACCCCTGAGGGATAAGCCATGCAGTCGACTTCATTAAGTATCGTTGGAGGTGATTGATTGTACATTTGTCCTTTGCAATGACTCGCGGTGACCTACCGATGTATCGAGCCAGTGGTGCTATCCTCCTAGACAAATCTAGTTCCAATTTTCAGTTCTCGGGGGTTGGAGGCCTCAGTGAGCCTCGAGCCCGGAGATCGATCCCACGTGGTTGCAGGACGCCTCTGACCACTGCGCTGCACGCGCCCTTCTTCATTGGTGTCATTTGTAATCGCGTGAATCGGTGCAGTAATTAAGTGAAGTCTCCGTTCGTCAGTGTTGCACGCGTTTGCCACCTAACAGCATTTGATAGCTCAGCGAACGCGAATATCGTCAAGATTTATTCGGTTCTTCATACTGTTTTACTATATGGGGCACGGATTGAGCAATGGTTAGTGATGCCGTCGACCAGAAAGGAAGGACTTGTTGGATTTCCGGTCCAACGTTATCTTCCGATCCACGTGGGAACGTCTTAGCCAGGCTGTCTCTATTATTGCAAGGAGAATCGACGTGACAAGTGTTCCGCGAATTTCATAAAGAAGAAGGATTCCTTAATCAGAAGCCGAAACAATATGCGAAATGATGGAAGGTATTGTGGGTGTCGAATGCGAGGAAACGAATCGGATGGAGGAGCCGCTGGGATCTCCACAGGTGATGTGACGATGGTTCATGTAAAATAAATAAATGAAAATGTTTTCCTGCACTGTTTCACGCCTCTTATTCTTACTGGCTTTGATGAGAGGGCATACACAGCTAGCTCACTAGCACTCACGAGACCCACAACAGTGGTTCCAGGCTTTTGGTGGACCAAGCATGCAATGTGGAATTTGTATAAGCTCTGCCGTGAGAAAATGAATATGATGAAACATGTAGAAAGAATACGACATTTGACAAAGTGGTTAGAAGTGGAGAAACCTGGCCCGAAAAGTGCTAATGCCCTAGCTTTGAGACATTGGTCGATCAAGACGATGAGCACATTGCCTTTGCTAAGTGAGAAACATGCATAGTAAGTCATTCTCAAACATGCATAGTAAGTCATTCGAAGAGTATATGCATATCCATTTGATAGGGCTACGCCTCAGAGGAAGTGCATTGGCACTTTTGGGCCATTTCTTCACTTCCGACCAGGTTGGAATGTGTCATAGAGGTTCCTGGTTAAGCGGTTCTAGATCCTCATACAATGTAGTTGCGTGGATGTTACTTTGATTCTTACCAGATTTACTTCAACTAAGTTCAGTCACTTTGAGCCATTGCAGTTTGTATATGGGCCGAAAACGGAGCGCTGAAATCGATGATGCCGATTTGTCCCGGGCAACTAAGAGGAGGAAACCCTCCAGTGAGGTTTGTAAAAGGTCAGCTATGATCAGTTTTGTTCAGCGTAATCTATGGCAGTGTTATTCTTTAGGACTACGACAGTGACGAATCGCTTCATTTACCAGAAGAAATTTTTGGAGAAGGTATTAGTAGTTCACGAAAGAGAAAAAAGAAGAAACACAGAAAATTGGATGAAAATGGCCTTGATAGTCCTGGAACAAAGATGCATAGTGTGCACGAAAATGAGCGAGAAAACTGTGATGTGGGAGAGTTTGGCGCTGATTTTAACTCAAGTGGACGAAATGAGCTGTATTTGGTACGTAAACCTATTGAGGTGTGTACTTTAAGCACTTGCATTAATGACTTTTAACGAATTATTTGTTCCTTTTCTTTAATATGGTGTCACTGGTAAGCACTATTGTTTGCTATTTTTAGTATACTGCTAAACTTCAATCCTTGAATGATACGACTTTACAAAATACTGCGGCCCCTTGGTTAATGTTTCTTATGAGACAGTGGCTATTAGAAGCATAGTTTTTCTTAACTGGTATACTTACTTGGCTACTTGGATGGCCCGTCATCACTGCTTGTGCAGGCGCCAGTACAATTTTTATATTCTCGGAATTTTACTGGACAAGCTATTGTGATTCTCTGGGGTCCCGAGTCCTTTGTGGGTCTGAGGGAGATTTGCCACCATGCGACTAGTTTGATACCAGGACTGTAGTGGATCTTGGCATTGGTTTACTTCTAGTTGGACTTCCTAATGGAAACATTGGACTCCTCGGCTTGGCGACACCCAGGAACACCTCCCAGTCATGATGAAGCAGTTAACCGTTTGGAGGTCTTAACTAGTATTCCAACTAGAAGATTTGAACTACACAGTTTGTATGAGACTTTCGAGGATTTCTTTGCTGAATATTACAGTTAAAGGCTTGGTGGGCCATTGGCGCGGGGATCAATTCCACGTGTGTGTTGCAGGCGGTCTTCGACCACTGCGCCACACGCGCTCTATGTTATTGCCTATGCCTAATTATTCATTTGACGCTTATATTGCTATATTCGCTTATATTACACAATGCCTAGCAATGGTTTACCTCCTCATCGTGGTTTGGAGGTGTTTCTAGGTATCGGGATGCGTTCTACAGCGGGAGATTCATCCCACCAGTAGTTCTTTCCAAGCTGAGAAGGAGTCCGACGTTTCCACCTAGAAGAACAGCTAGGAGTAAACCAATGCCAAGATCCACCACTGTCCTGGTATCAAACTAGACGCTTGGTGGTAAATCTCCCTCTTATCCATAAGGACGGCGACACCCTGTGGTGGTGACGACCTGAGGCACATTTTGGCCGGGCTGTCCTCGGGACTCCAGAGAGCAACGATAGCTAAACTAGCAGTTCCGAGAAAAGGAAAATTGTGCTTGGGCTCACATAACCAGTGAAGGTGGGCCATCCAAGTAAGTTCATTACACGTTGAGGGAAGAAGATGTTTCTTGTGTTTTCGGCGTTTTTTATCCGCTTTTTTTCTATAAAAAGAAGAATACGCAATTTTCCAGATATCCTTAGAGAAATTATCGGAGAGTCGGATACCATTTCGTTCATGCTTCTCAAAGGACGAGAGGGTTGTTATAGGTGTGTAGTTTCTTTTGAAGAAGTTGAATTATAATAATCTGCGTTTATTTCTATGGCTTTTCCCTGAAAATTTCATGCATAGCTTTTTTAGGGGATAAAGAAACCTGTTTTTTCAGTTTTATATTAATGAAGCCACCTCAAAATTGAAATTTGAGGTGATAAATGTTTTACTGCTCACGGAACCAATACTACAACGCAAATGTTCCACATACCTGCCGAAGTTATCCATTCTTCCGAGAATCCATGGTTTACTGGTGTAGGTAGGTTTCAAGTTGATTCTAACTGTATTAATTGTAGTACAGATGATTTTAGGGGCAGGAAAAGCGCATTGGTCGCAGGCGCCCTGCAAATGCATGGGATCGATCCCTGCGGCCAAGGCCCACCAAGTTCCATACTTCCGGGAACGGCTAATTGGCATCAGATTTCTCTGGGAGGATATCAGCACTGACTCTATAAATCTTTAAGCCACCGCGAGTCATTGTAAAGGCCAGATGTTCATTCAATCACCTCCAAAGATGTTTAATAAAATCGAATACATACATGCAAGGATTGATCAACGCCGAGGGATCCATCCTTTTATCCTTTTATGCTTTTCGTGGGATTTCGTGCATGCATAGATAACCTTTATAAACAGCTGTATCAATGTACGACTTTTTGCAGATAATCCAATAAAGGGTATCGTGGTGTTGTCGCCGACTGATTTCTGTAATTCTACAGTTGTGGCAGGTCAGTCTCTTTGCTTGGTCTCTGAAACCACTTTATTAATAGATTATATTAATATTCTAGTTACAATTTACAGAAGATGGTTCGACCCCGGACTTTGTTCATGATCTTCCTTTTAAAGTTATCAGAAGAAAAGTATCTCGTAAGAGTATTCGGCATTTAAAACAGCGACTTCGTGCGAACGGTGTGAGGAATGATTAATGGGGAAACTCCATCGATTCAGTAATAAACCGATGTATCTTTTTAGTTCTTTTCATGGTACTGACCATTTTGAGTATTGAATGGCTTTAAAGTGCTCTTTGACAGGCAAATGGTGCTTTTTTTCTGTTGCTACTAAATTAAGCTCACGGTGTTCACCAGTCTCTGAGGGGTGTGCCAAGCGATTTCATCAAGCATCGTCAGAAGTAGATGAATGCATATCTGACCTGTACAATGATTTGTGGTGGCCTACCGATGTTTTGAATCATCGTCGCAGATCCTCTACTAATGGAAAGCTTGGTGAGGCTAGGGCGCGCGATCGAACCCATGCGTATTGTAGGGTGTCTCTGACCACTGCGCTCCTCTAGCTCGAGTTTCTCAGTGGTACACTGGGTAGCTTGTGGGTCTCCAAAAAGGCTAATCGTTGCTTCATATCTACCCTGGTGTCCAAGTTTAAAGTGGATTGCATGTTGCGCAGTGGTTAGAGGTGCCCTGCAATGCACATTCATTTGGTACTGAGCCCCATGCTCACCAAGCCTTCCATCCCTCCGAGGTCGACAAATTGGTACAAAACTGTCTGGAAGGTTAGCAATGCTGTCTCGATACATCGGTGGGCCAATTCTAGTCATTTTATGGGCCAGATATACATTCAGCGATCTCTAATGATGTTTAATAAAGTCAAATTCACGGCGCACCCTCAGGGATTGATAAACGGCTGGAGCGTTTTTTTTTTAAATTAATGCTGCACTATATGGTTACTGGTTTTCATCTGTTGTTGCTCAAGTTGTTATATAAATAACTTTCAAGTATTTTTGTTACTGTGCACTTCATTCTCGAAATCGATTGAGCCAATGTTGTTATTTCGTTGTTCCAGTGAACATGTCTTATTAAGTCATAGTTATTTTTTCGATTAGTAGTAAGCATCGCTTACTATTATGTCCTTGTTTAACTTCGTTATTGCGTAACCTTTTGCTTTGTTGCTTCATAAGGTCGCGTCTGGCGCAGTGGTCGGAGGCGGCTTGTGATACACATGGGATTGATCCCCGCATCCGGTACACACCTAGTCTTACATCTCGCTGGGGTCGGCAAATTAGTACCAGGCTTGTATGGGAGGATAGCAGAACTGGCTATATGTCATTAGGTCACCGCGGGTCACTGTAAAGGCCAAATATGCATCCACTTACCTCCGACGATACTTAATGAAGTCGAATGCATGGCGCATCCCTCAGGGATTGATCAATGCCGACAGCTTTATCCTTTATCGCTTCATTACGGGAACGTACATTTTGAAATTTACAAGTCATTTTTAGAGTTATGGCAGAACCGGTCTGTTTCATTTCTAAGGCCCCGAATAATTCATTGAAGGAAGACGGGGATATTCATTCAATACCGTGCAAATTAAATTTCGATGGACCCGCGCCAGTGTCAAGGTGCGTCTGTTTCTACCATGTTTGAGGAAGTAGCAATGTTTATAATGGTGACGTATTTACGTCTACTTTCTCTTCAGATATTTTATTCAAAGAATAAATGAGAACTCAACAAGGCATGCTGCCTTTCGTGGTCATGGTCTAGAAGGTATCACACTTGACTTGCCATCGGGTTACAAGCTATATGTGTTGAAAAAACGAGGTAGGGTTTTTTTACTCCTTCATTCATTTCTACTTTTTAGTCTATAGAACTTTTGATGTCCATCAAAGTTTTATTGATTGCCTTCTTTTGCTTAGGCTTAGATGGCGGATGTGCACTGGTTGTATGTACAAAGTCTTCAATTGCTCGTTAAATGTAGACTATTTTATTCCAGAAGATGACGTCTATGATATTGAGAGCCAGAGGGATTCCTTTGCCCTTTGGGAGTGGGATCGTGAGGCTGGAGAGCGATCAGTGATGGCTAGGGCATTGTCAGAGTTGGAAATCGCTCATAAACTTGCTGATGACTAGAAGATTTTGTTGGACTTATGCAGGCTGTGATGGGGAAGGTTACCCCTGCTGTCGTGTGTAAGTTCCGTATCCCACTTTTAGTGAATTGTCTTTCACTATTGTTTTCTTGCTACTGTGATCGATTTCCTGTTAGACTGTGCGAAGGTGATTAAATTTCTGTGTTCTCGGGAGGCCAACGCGAAGCTGCCAATGCAATAAACTTTTTTAAATTGTTATATTATTATTATGTTATGTAAAATATTGAGCTTACTCTCTCTCTCTTACTCTAATTTTGTAAAGTTTCCTCTCCTTTCGCCTTCTTTTTAAATTCTGGAAAGGGTTATATGAATATGAATGAGCTCGACTAAATGTTTTCTTAACGTAGATTAATGTTTAGATACTAAGTTTTGATGGTTTCACAAACAGCTATAAAGACACCCATCGCTCACATGGAATGAGGAATCTGCCCATGTCATAAATTAGCCCATAACAGATAATTTTGTGAGCTCGCAGATAACCCAAAAATAACTGCATTTCTTAACTACAGACAGATATATCTCAGGTCGTAAGGAACTTCATTTATGGCGTAGAACATTGTAATCTACAGAACTTTGCCTATAAGCCATAGGTCCTGTTACTGTACCAAGATGAAATTTAGATTTCATGGACGCTACGAGGGAGTTTCTTCGCCTTAAGGGTCGTATTTCGAATATCGAAACGATCGTTAGTTGAGATTCCGTGGAACAAGGGCGAACGGTCTCTCCTATGTGTCTTGACGTTGCAACTTCCTCGTTTTTTTCTGATCTTTTAAAATCGAAGGAACATTTAAAAAGAATTTCACTCATAGATCAAGGCTTCCCTTGCAACACCATCAAGTTCGCAACTCTTATAGTGATCGACAAACTATCACAAGTTGACCGAGGCTTAACGAAAGTTGTAAGTTTTTAGAATTAGAGGAACTTGTAAAAATCAGCGCCAAACTTCACGGATTATCGTTATGGAGATGTGATTGCGAGAGGCTAAGAGACGTGTTGTTGAGAAAAGATGTATACTATGTGGTTATTTTTCGTTGGACATCTGAATTTTTGTTAATATCATGAAAATTTTCTGTTCAGGAAAACTAAGTGCCAGTACAATCCTTTCCAAGCAGTAAAGAAGGCGTAATCTCTTGACATCTGCTGTTAAACAAACGGTAGCAACCTCGAGTTGGCTCACCAGCGACACGATGACATCGTTTTCGTTTGTATCTTGATATTACTACTGTTTCCCTCTGTCTTGATTTAACCATCATGTTTCTCGTCAAGTTTTGTGGTTCCTATAGGTCAATAACATGGCTGAGAGAAGGGATAACGAAGGACTTGCATGGTGTGGTGGTGAACGCGTCAGCCCCCGGAAAGGGTAATAACGTGTTTGGTCCCCACCGCAGATACCTACGGTCTGCAGTTTTTCGGATATCTCAGCACCATTATGGTTATATTTCGCGTTATGTTTTTGTTTAGAATGGATAAAGCATGTTTCGTTCTATGTGTTTTGTTCAGTAGTGATCTCACTTGCGATATCATTGGTGGACTTCAAACGGTTATAGTCCTTAATACTTTGGCGTCTTACTACTATTTTCAGTTTATGAGTTTATCACTGCGTTTGCTTTTGATTTTCTTCTTGAAACCACGGGTACTATCTGCAGAACCTATTTCCTTACTAGCTGGTAACTTAACTTTTTCTACAGTTTCTCATACCTCAGAGTAAATCAGTTAGATAGTGTGTCTTTCTGCCTATTTAAGGAGCGGCTGTATTGTTTGGTGGTGGTGCCTTGTGGAAATTCCAGAACAAGATCAAATGCAGTTTATACGAGTGCTGTGATCGACCGTATGTGAATCCAAGTTTTGATAGTAAGCTACTCTTCTGGAATTCCCCAGAGATTTTGTTACTCTCAAAATACCTTATCCCTAAAGAATACATTGGTACTTTCTTACTCTCACAATACCTTATGCCTAATGAATATATTGGTACTTAGCTACGGTCAGTATTGGTGCTTGCATTCAGAGTTGCATCGTGACTTACATGAGCTTGTCTATGGACAACACTTAGTATTGGACGTCGTAGAGAATTCAGTCCGTGCTCATTGGACAAATGAACTAACGAAGAAGCCGCTGGTGATGTCCTTCCATGGGTTCACGGGATCTGGCAAGAATTATGTTGCAGAGATTGTTGCTAACAGTACGTTTAGGTAAGTTCTAAGGGTTTAAACAGGAGTGGGTTAACAATCTATATGTTGCTAGAGACATGAGAATTCCAATTTTTACTGATAATATTTTAGAAATGGTATGAGGAGTAATTTTGTCCACCACATTGTTGCGACCTCAGAGTATCCTGATAAACACAAGATTAATGAGTATAAGGTAGCTATGAGTTTTTTTAAAAGTACTCGTAGTGAGTTACTTAGAAGCTTGATTTGTATCCATGTTTTCCTTGTTGCAGTATCAGCTTCCGATCATTTGTTAGATGCTTCAGGCTACCTCCGTTTCCATATCTTAGAGATAATTTTACAGTTGCAATTACGTAAGCGGATTTTGGAGGCAGTGACCAGATGTAACAGAGCGCTGTTTATTTTTGACGAGGCAGATAAGCTACCTGAGCAACTTCTAGGTGAGATTGTTACCTTGTACTACTTTGTTGTCGTAGTGACGAGTCTCTTGTCTTGTTCTTAGTAAAAAGAATGAAGGATAAAGCTCTCGACGTTGATTTATCGCCGAGTGATGCGCCATGCATTTGACTTCATTCAGCATCACTGGAGATGAATGAATGCATATTTGGTCCTTACAATAACTCGCAGCGGCTTACCGATGTATCGAGCCAATGCTGTTGTCCACGCCGACAAGTCTGGTACCAGTTTGACCACCCCGGAAATATGGCGGGCTTCGTGGGTTGGGGGTGCTGGGATCGATCCCATGTGTACTGCAGGGTGCCGCCGACCACTGATCCGCACGCTCCCTTTTCTTATTCTTAATTTCAGAAAACAATCCATACATGTATTCTGTCAAACATAAGTGTAAATACGTATATATATATATA
>MQTX01000067.1:400877-530836 GCA_009735665.1 Angiostrongylus cantonensis
TTTTGTTCTAGAAGCTATTAAGCCATTTCTCGACTACTATAACTCAGTTGGAGGTGTGGATTTTAGGAAGAGCACATTTCTGTTTCTAAGGTGAATGTTGTTGGTATGTCAAATGCTCTACTTGGTCTTGGCCCTGTTCTTCCTTTTCATTCATTCACTCATTCATTTTTTTGTATTTTGTTTAGATGTTTACATTACTTATCTAATTTTGTTTGCGTACTTGTTTACTATTGCAGCAATCGTGGTGGAAACCTGGTAGCAAACGTAGCCTTGAGTCATTATCAAGCTGGTAGTCCGCGTGAAGACCTCACCTTGAATAACTTTGAACGATTGCTAATGGAGGCAGCATACAACGAGCCAGGTGGGTGCGTTGGTTCTTATTCCTATTCCTTGTTGGGAAAACTGTGTTCTCGGCAACGTATCCGATCTCTCTATGGCAGGTTTATAGGTGGTCTCAAGTTTTGCGAGTTAATCTCGAATCATCTGATTGACCACTTTATACCGTTCCTTCCCTTGGAGCGTCGGCATGTAATTCTTTGCACGATCTCATATTTAAAATCTCATGGAAGGGCAGATCTAGCTAAGGATGATGAATTGGTTCATCGTATCGTTGACTCTTTACAGGTGATAGGTTTACTCTTATGTACTGTCATGTTAGGCGTACTTCAGCTATGTTTTGAAAGGTAGACTTGTTATACTCTCAGCAACTTTTCCAGTACTTTCCACGAGAACAGGAGATTTTCTCTAGCTCTGGATGCAAAAGAATAGCTGCTAAAGCTGATCTAGAGATCAGCAAACGAATTCCTCCTTCTGTAGCTATTCGACACTTGAATTTTGATGATGAGCTTTAGTTTCTGTAACTGGGTAACCTTGCTGGTCTTCTAACAATGTACGTTTTAAATGTCTAGCAGTGTAACATTAGAGGTAGTTCTTGTCAAATTAACCTTTTCTTTATTCACCATGCTATTAGCTATAGTTCTAATACCTTTGCAGTTACAACATCTAACGCTTACAACTACTGTCTTAGTGCTCTTAGTGCTCTCAGAGGCACCTCTTGAGTTTTTACTTACGGTTATATCTTCGTGTGTCCTTAGGTGTGAGAATTTTGCTAGTCATTCTTATCTTTTTATTGTTTCAAGTTTTTACATTGCTCTCACCTGCTATTCATTTCGCGCTGTGTCCGAATGTACCTATATTTGTAAACGGATCTATTGATCTTAACTTTCCCAAGTTTTTTCTTATTTGTTGATGGGTTTATCGGTCAATACAAATTTTGTGGCAGATTGTTACATTTCTGTCACTTCGTATTATTTCGGGTTTTTCTTTGAAATCGTTTTGTTCGTCTCAGAGCAACAGACTGAGCGACGTAAGACATCGCGTGGTGCCCGTACACATTGTGCTGGCGCTGAAAATAAGATTGTATAAACCGTTTGTGATAGAACTTATCAAATATTACCTGGACATCTACTGTTGTCCTTGTCCTGGTCGGCTTTTGTGCACTCAATGATAAGTTGAGAGTCGGCGAGATACGATGGAGTGAGGTGATTTGGACATGCTAACATCGTTAAGTCGAAAGCCGTTGATAGCAGTGGGACGGGATTGTATTCCTTGGGTTTGCTATCTGCTGACAATAGTTCTTAACTTAACAACAAAGGTTGTAAGATATGAGTGAAAATGAGCGAAACATGGAGCTTGAGTTGATCTCCGGTAGCGTTGCTACCTTATTGGAGACTCACGAGCTATCTACTACATCGTCGAGGCGCTTGCTTTGCGTTCCTCTCAGCCCGATTTTTTTTTCACCCTAACGGTTTCGTCACGAATCTTCCGTCGACGGCAATGATCTGCGGAGCACAAATCAACATTGAAACTGGTTAGCTGAAACCTACAACCATAGGGATTGTGGGTAATTGCTGATAGTACCTGTAGCGTAAAAATATGGCTTAAAGAAATACAAGGCAGAGGCCTCGGTTGGTGTAGTGAGTAGCACGTCAGAACACTGTAAAGGTAATTTATTCAACAGTGGCTAGTAGACAGTAAACATATAGGGATAGCGCTCACACCCTTGAAAAAGGGGTGAGTTAATGGCGACGTGTTGGAGAAGATATTGTAAAATGGTCGTAGAAGGCTGTTCTTTTTTTTATTTTGTTTAGATGCAGATTTAGGAAATCACTGCTAAGATGATTTGATAAAATACTATTCAGTAACCCTAACAGATTCCCGAACGACTAAGGACCTATGCATTGAGATCAGCACGTATCGATACGATTCTGCTAAGCGACTTTACAAGGTTATTTTATTAATGTGCGCTTTTGTAAAACAAGTAGTGTTGCTGGTACTAAGACGACATTTTCCAGGCATTTCTATAAATAGCTCACCATTTACTCCATAAATTTCATCTGAATGTGAACAGCAGAATCCTACGATCGATCCGCCTTGACTTTGACAACTGTAACCCACTCTGAATAATATGAAAACTGTTTCAATAGCAGTGATCAAAGCCTACACAAAGCAGGAGGTAGGTCCGGATTTTCAGGGTGGTATAAAAAAAGGAAGTGCTTTCCACACCTGCATATGGTTACACCAACCGTGCATTGCTGTGGTTGACCGTTTTCCGGATTGAGATACGGTTCGGTATTGTTTGGACACATTTCTGAAGAAAATTGAGTGGATTCTTCCCCGTCAGATTCCAGTCTTCAAACCTGTGATTTTTTCTGAACAACAGAAACCCCATGAGGCATCTGTAAACGGTGAGATGCACTCAAAGCCGTCATAACAAGTTGCCTTTGCTGCTAATAGGTTACACTTAACCGATTTATTTGTGGAATGTTGCAAAGGTGTCTGACCCAGTGGACAAATACCTGAAAAAGGCATAGGCTTTGGCAAATTTACAAAATAACACTGAACAAATGTCAAGCTTCAAGCTGATCTTTTTTTGTTTTATGAAAGGTATCTGAAATAGAGGGCGCGTGTGGCGCAGTGGTCGGAGTCGCCCTACAACACTCACACTTAGGATTGATCCCCGCGCCCATGGTTCACTAAGCCTTTCACCCTTGGGGGTCGGCAAATTGGTATCAGACTTTTCGATAGCACCACTGGCTCGATACGCCGCTAGGCTACCGTGAGTCATTCGTAAACAGTCGTAAACAACAGATATGCATTTGAAATATTAAGGGTTCCGATCATGTAATGTACTGAGTAATTGACGCCTGATTGACAAAAAGAGTAATGCAGTAGACTCCAAGGTGATACAAGCGCCCTCTAGATTTACCACACATGGATGCTTGTAGCTCTCACCAAAAAGATAAATTCGCACTTTGAAACAGCTTGTTGATTATGATCCACCCGTGCACCTCACATACATCTACTGTACGAATCTTAAAGAAGGATGATCCAAGTAGATTTACGAAAAGTTAATCGGGCATGGGAAATGGAGCTCATTCACTGATTTTGCCATTGTGATGCACACTGTTGACTTTGGAGCAACTGCAACCTTCTGTCCGATAGACTTATCCTTATCCCTGTGACTAATAAGCTTAACACTGCCCACACATGAGGGAGAACCATTGTGAGCGAGGTGGCGAAAGATTGTTTTGAACAGCCTACTTTACTCATTTTACGTATTATATTAGAACTGTCTTACCGTTTTGTGGTTTACAGCAATATCCAATGAATCCTTGACTGAAACATAAGAACTCCTCAGGGCATGGGTCAGAATAAGAATTTGGAGTGCATTGCAATGCACTGTGTGTAGTTAGAGAAGTGAATGACGCGGAACCAACTGGACATATTCCTTCTGAAAAGGAATACTTCAAAACATTTACCATATTCAAATAACGAAGAGCATGTTTAACTATGGTTTAAAGAGGCTTGGGCACAGAAAGAGTGGTGGTGATCCCGTCTATTAAGTGCGAAATCCTTCTTCTACTACTTTCATGACCAATCAAGCCTCTCATCACTACAAGATTGACGAGTTCATACCAGACCTGTCTGGAAGCTCTTACTCCGATCTACGAGAACTAGGGAGGCTTTAGTACGGCTAAGCCAGGATTCAACATAGATTTGACTTCGGTCAGAACTTCAGGATCACAACGACGATATTGATAACGAAGGTCAAGAATGCTCATGAACTGGTATTCAAATTTAAAAAAAATTGTTGGATAATGGAAGCAAGTAAACGAATCGAAGTAAGCAAATGCTGGTATGTGCACACTACGTGATGTCGGATCATACAAGAAATATTGCTCGATATCAAAGTTGTGCTAAAACGCAGTGCTTCTTTCATCAAGTTCGTTGTTTGGCATCCGCCTCCACGGTCTCCACAGTTCCCTGTGAGCTCGGCTGCCACTTGAGGACGATGGCTTCCTCACGGATGTTCTTCAATGTTGATCGAGGCGACTCGCCCTGGAACCCCGGAATGAAGTGAGTTGCTTTTTCATCACCACGTGTGAACAACGGTGTTTGGAAAATTGGAAGACGCATGTTCCACACAAATTGGCTCCCAGTTTGTCGCCTCCGGAAGGATAGGAGAATTAGTTAGCTGGTTCAAGGTCGAGCCAACGACTATGCGTGTACCACTGTTCATACTCCTTAACTAATTTGCTAGTTCTGCGAGAATAAGAATGAAAAACAATTTGCGGGAATATTTGTGAGTATGATGTAAACAGCTCTATCTCCTCAACATGGATTTGGAACTTAGACTTCAGTAATACTTTGCGATAAGAATATCCTACCTTTGTTCGACAGTCCACAGCAGTGGTGTCGTCGAAAAAGTTTGTCGTAAACACATCTATAGCCTTGTGGACAATTGGAAGGCACATCGCAAATTATCGGAGAGTCAGAAGACGAAGAGATTGCGATGGTTTCACCAGGTTCACAAGCTGAATCGGTAATCATGGAGAATTCGGGAAACTTTATTCGAAAAGTTAGGGATAGAAATTTATAGCTCGCTCCTTTTCTTATGACCACCTTTTAAGAAATCACATTAATCGGTGCAGATACAAAACACCACATAACCTTGGTGCTACTAGCAAAACGTTTAAATTTACCGTAACATACTGCTTCACTTAGTGATAATTTGAGACTCCTGCATTTGCACTGTCTGAAGAGACTCATTCAACCTCTACATGAATTTTCCTGGGAAGACTCTAGGATTTCACAGTCTAATGAGATATTTGCAGGACTCCACGCTAGTACCTTTTCCGGGAGTTAACGCGTTCACCACCACACCATGCGTGTCCTTCGTTCCGCCTTTCTCTCAACTAGTTTTCATATTTACCAATGCCATCACCAATTACCCGTCAACGCGATTGATCTGATGGAGCACAAATCTAAGATTTCACCTAGTAAGAAATGAGAATCGAGCACAGCACTTTATGAGAAATTGAGGCAGGAGCCATATCTTTATTTGTAGTGAGACTACTGACTAGTTATAATAAAAGATAACGAGGTGACATATAAAATAAGCAAGGTAAATAAGATATAAAATAAGAATACGACGAATTACATACTTAAGACAAGGTATATGTACAGAAGGAAGTACGACTACAATGGTGCTGACATATTTGCCAAACTCCAGACGGACAGGTGTCTGTGGTAGGGATCGCAGACTCTATCACCCGTTCCGGGCCTAACGTGTTCACCACCACACCATGCGGGTCCTTCGTTGTATATTTGAGTGAACCAAATATTTGAAGACTATGTAACTGAGTTGCTTTTAAAATAAGCGCTTGTAAATTTTTCTAAATATTTTTAATTCCTTGATACTTCGGCCTACCTGTATGGTAACAAACTCGAATGCATTCTTCTTCCGTTGAGAATCGGTTGTGATTGCCACCTCGGCAATTCAAATACAAGAACTTTTTACACCTGGCAGAACAGAAGCTTCGATTAATCCTAGATTTCAATCGTAAAATATTTTACTGAACATCCTAGCTGATTTAAGAAGTTTCTCGAAGGACCACTTATACTCGATAGACGAGTTAAATCAGCTTCATCTCTCTATCGCTTAATCTCTATCGCACTGGATGATCTGTTTTGAACATATATGATTCTTTGGTTAAAGACCAGGTAATATTACAATTTAATAAGAATGAAACGATGTAGAGAAGTGGGAGAGGTTACCTTAGTGAGTAAATATCAAAGTAGAAGCGAGCTTGGTGCTGACTGTTACAGTAGCCGTATCCTGGACTGGGTGGCAACGAACACATGGAAGCTGGAAAGAGGAGACATTCTAAAATTTCTCTATAAATTTCTTATAACAAAAATTTTATCACGAATGTTGAGCCATTTTCTTCAATGCTTATGAACAATCTTCCTCAGCAATAATTCTTAGTTATCTTCCCAACTAAATGAGATCATTCACAAATGAGAACGTATCGAAATAACGAACGAATAAGAGTCACTGACGATTCTTCCGCAGAGGAAATTTCTCCAGTTTTATCCTCCCTTTACTCTAGCATGTTGAGACAAATCTGTTCGCGACTAATTCTTCGATTTTATACACTCAGAAGCTTGATTTTTTTGCTTACCAGGGCTTAAAGTTCTTCCACCAGCTTCGGAAAGCGTGGTCCGGTAGAAATTGCTTGCAAGGAGAGCGGAAATGAAGGTACCCGCTTTCATGAAGGAAGGAGACGTGTAAATATTCTTACGAATGATTAGGAAACCGATAGCACTGGAGAGATCGGAAGCACTCTAGCGTGTGAAAAGTCGAAAATGAGAGAGCAACGAGGTGGCACCGCTGAAAATCAAGTACTACTCACCCCATCTCGCAAGGCACAGTGAGATTTGTTTTGCCACGGAGAAAGAGTGACAGCAATAGCAACTTTTATTAGTAAAAGTTTTAGAATTATTTAACAGGATTAGTTCGAAGGTGCTGTTTAATCACTTCATATTTCTGTGTTGAGTACTACCCCAATTTGGATGTGTGTAGGTATACATCGGAACTGCTTTCCTGCGTTCGACTACTTACGATTATGTAACCTTCCAATTTAATCACTTATTTTTAGCCCATTGCCCTATTTCAATGGATTTGACTCGGTACTACAACGAGCCACCACATCGCTCCACGGCCATATCGACTCACTCCAGCGCGGCTCTGAAGAGGACGAAAACGTCGAAACGTTGAAATGATAAAGGATAAAGCGCTCGGCATCGATCTATCCATAGGGATACACCATGCATGACTTCATTAAGCATCGTGGTGATTGAATGAATATCTGGCCCTTACAAAGA
The DNA here is from genome assembly GCA_009735665.1 of Angiostrongylus cantonensis. Taxonomy (NCBI): domain Eukaryota; kingdom Metazoa; phylum Nematoda; class Chromadorea; order Rhabditida; family Metastrongylidae; genus Angiostrongylus; species Angiostrongylus cantonensis. The sequence continues at coordinate 408,108 of MQTX01000067.1, forward strand.
CTCACGGTCGTCTGCCAATGTATCGAGCCAGTGCTGATATCCTCCCAGACAAGTCTGGTGCCAAATTGCCGAAACCGGAGGGATGGAAGGCTTGGTGAACCAGCGCGCGGGGATGGATCTCATGTGCATTGCAGGGCGCAGGGCGTCTCCGACGACTGCGCTACATGCGCCGCCCTTCGAGACATTACCTGAATAGATATCTCATGCCAACCTCGTGTCAATTCAATAATCCAAAAGGACATTTGCTTTAAAATTCCATTTTTTCCCCGAAATTATGATAATGTATGCTTTTTGTATTGTTTGGAGGTTATTGGAGGAGGGAGGAGGGAACGCTCAGTCGAAAGGACGATGCTAGGAGTATCCCGTTTCGCACAAGTAAGGGATGGGATCCGAAGCTCCGATCTACGTCAACGATCGAAAATCAAAGATGCCGTTCTATACGCCAAACAGTCGAAGATAAGGTGGGCCGGACACGTAATGTGTATGAATGAGAAGACCACCGACCCGATGGTCAGAGTTCTTCACGAAAAGCCTAGAAGAAAGATATGATGCTCGACGAGTCCCTAAAGCGAGGAGAACCCATTGGGCTACTCTTGCCCGCGATAGGGAAAAATGGAGGATTTACTGGCGCCCGCTCGAGTCACTCGACGATCAACGGGACTACATGTGATACAGGTTGGAGGTTATTTGAATGCGTTTAAAATTTGTAATGGCTTCTCTGAAGAATGATGTCAAGATGCGCTTCACAACATGAATAGTATGATTTTATGAATGCGTAGTTTTCTTGTTCAGCAATCGCGAGGTTGTTATACAGCATACATTTACTTCCATAGAAAAGCACACAATACAATACAACACAAAAGTAGCTGACGTTTCGGCAGTATCGTTGGAAGTTATGTAAAAAAGCGGCTCTGAAGAAGGCGATACTACCGAAACGTCAGCTACTGTTGTGTTGTATTGTATTGTGTGCTTTTCTATGGAAGTAAATGTATACCGTATAACAACCTCGCAATTGCTGAACAAGGAAACTACGCATTCATATTCCAATGCCGAGGTTAATAGAATGTCGAACCTGGGAACAGTAAGATTTTAATGAAAATCATTCTTTAAGGGTGTAGTAGAGTAACTGAATTACTCTATAGATAGCCATCAAGGGATAGTCGAAATGCGGAAAAGATTACTTTCAAAGGTAAGAAGGTTTCAAATAAAGCTCTATTGGCTTTGACATCGACTATGATAATCATGTACTTGTAGAAATGAACAGATTTGCCTAAAAGTGGGATCTCGCAGTCACGTAATCACAAGAATCTTCGAGGAGTAAATCTTCTACGATCTATCATGCACTTTTTCGAAAGATAACCTTAATAATTGTTGGGAAAAAATTTATTGCGAACTTCTCCCTTGTTACTTTAATAACTCTCAGCTTTAAATGGCATCATCACCAGCCATGAAATATAACAAGCTCACATTTTCTATTGAGAACGTGATTTCGGAGATCATTTCTTGTCTCTAAGACAACATTAGTAAATATAATAGAGTGAATGAAGAATGAAGAAGTGGAAGTGCTTTATACTGAGTAGTACAATAAGCGGGATATGGAAGAATTGACAGATGATGTGATTTCAACGACAAGAGCTTCCTTGTCCTAGAACTCCAACGCTAGAAACGGTTCGCTGTATTTCCATTCTCAATGCTATCTTGCTGAGAAAAGACCACAGTATTGTAAGAATAAGCTTGAAGAGTGAAATATGACAAAGGGTTCTAAAAAGAACAACTGAACAAACATGTGATTTAACGGCATCTCAATTTCAACGGAAAATGAACGGACACTCTTCCTTGCATCTTCTAAAAATGCACAAAATAATTTCTGGGTGATTGACTATGAAGGTAGAAACTTAATAGTTAGTGGAAAACATGAATTCTATCATAATGACGTTTTTAGGATATTTTTTCTTTGAGGAACAAAGAAAAAATTTTCTTCAACCCTCACAGTTTCGAACTCCCCTCATCGTAGAAAAACGGCATAGAAAAATACTTGCCTACTTGATACTTGACACTTGAAGGGCCCATCCTCACTAGTTGTGCGGGTCCCAGCATAATCACCATTTTTCGGAGATTTGCTGGTTAAGCCATTGTGGCTCCCTGGAATCCCGAGGACAGCATGGCCAAAATCCGCCCCAGGTCGTCACCACAACAGGCAGTCGCTGTCCTTGTGGATCAGAAGGAGGTTTACCACCATGTGACTTTGATACTACGACGGTGGTGGATCCTGGTATTGGTTTGCTATTAGCTAGGCTTCCTAACGGAAACGCCGGACTTCTTCTCAGCTTGGGAGACCCCGCCAGGGAAACGAATTCCTCCAGTGTACATCGCAGTCCGACACTCAGGAACACCTTCTAGCCACGATGAGGATGTAAACTGTTGGGAGGGTAGAAAAATACGTCTTTAGAAATATTAGCTCATTACAACTTTTACTGCATTGTTAAATAGTACGCAATTTTCGCACTTCTTCTCGCTTAGTACTCTATCAGTCAAGCAAAACGTACTGCGGCCGTCAGCTTCCTCTACAAGATTAATCTCCATGGCTTTTGATTTACGTAGTAGGCTGCTCAGACTCATACGCTACTCCTCGCTTCTGTCATCCCAACAACGTTTGGCTATGAAGTCTTTCAGATAATTTCTTCTGCATTGTTTTCTTCTTCCGGCTTACGACTACCTGTCAACAAATAGAGCATCGAATTCCTAGAGCAGAATAGTGGAAACAGCAGCAGACGAGAAGAATAATAAACAATAGTAATAGTATAATATAGTGAAAAAGGGCTTTGGAGTGTTTTAGAAACGATATTGTTGATAATCTACAATGCGCTTGCTAACAATTGATAGCTGAAATACTTCTTTGATAGAAATTTGATCTAGAACTGTTCTTTTCACTAAGACTTTTTCAATTCTACTTCTTCTGTTTACATTTTACACGACTGAACAAAAGAACTTCAGCTCACAGCTAAGTTTGAACAGCGCTGTAATTCCAGGTCTCCTAACTCCAGGTTAACATGGGTAATTTAAAAGTGTCGTGTGCATTAGTCGCATTTTCCTTCCTGAATTGTCTTCATCTCCACACTCCCAGCGCTTTACAGCAACGACGTGGCTGTGAGGTGTTCCTGGATGCAGTGATGAGATGAGCAGTGAGTTCATCACCCCACGAGGGACTCCTAAGTTGAGAACGAGTACGATGTTTCCATTCGCAAATCCAGCTAGGAGTAGACAAACCAATAGCAGTATTCAGCGCCGTCCTGGTATCGAACCAGTCGCATTTAGGGAAATCTGCTTCTGTTATACAAGGATGGCGACTGCCTGGGATGGTAACGAACCGAGGAAGGCGTCGGCTGTGCTGACCTTGGGTCCTCAGATAACCACAGTGGCTCAACCAGCAAATCTCCAAATGATGTAAATTATGTTGGAGTTTGCACAACTAGTGAAGACGGGCCATCTAATTATCTTAGTAAATAAGAACTGTCTCTATCCCTCAAGTTTTGGCTGAATTAGCTCAAACTGGCTCATTTCTTTCCAATTTACTTCCCTCTTCAACATGAAAACTAATCGATTCACAATTATGCGCACTTTTTTCTTTTAAGAGCTTTAACCACATTTTACTGCGAGGTAAAACAAGTCTAAAAAATATATCGATTGGTAGTAGTTTCTTGACACCGGTATGCATGAGGATGTCGACGCCTGCAGGCAAGTTTTTGAAGAGCTCATTAGAACATCCGTGTAACGACAAAACTCATTGAAATAGTCCTAAAGTACAGATGCTGCTACTTCTTACCTTCATCTGCTTGAAGGAGCTCGATTCCGTTAAGACAAAAGCCTTGGACAACCAGAACTTCTGCACCGAAAATAATTTTTTCTTTACAAAATGAAATTTTGCAAGAATCAATGCAATTTACAACGTGAAAGTTCCTGAATGTGAGAAGTGCTGTGTAGGAATGAAGGCGACATTCATGGAAGCGTTTGTCGTATAAATTTATCGTGCTGCATTAGCAGTGCAAATAGAGACCGCCTTATTTCTGGTCATGGGATAATACGGTATCCTCGCATCGTTATGTTGAGAGCAAGAAACCCCGTTAATCTAAAATGCTTTGCATCGCCGCCTAAATGTCGGGGAAAAATTAGAGGGTTCTTTTTGTTGTTTTACATTTTGCACGAAATATTTTATTTAACTGCAAGGATTAAAGGATAAAGCTAAAGCTCTCGGCGTTGATCAATCCCTGAGGGATGTGCCATGCATTCGACTTCATTAAGCATCGTTGGAGGTGAGTGGATGCATATCTGGCCTTTACAATGACTCGTGGCGGCCTGCCGATGTATCGAGCCAGTGCTGCTATCCTCCCAGACAACTCTGGTACCAATTTGCCTACCCCGGAGGGATGGAAGGCTTGGTGGGCCATGGGCGCAGGAATCGATTCCACGTGCGTATCGCAGTGGCGCCTCCAACCACTGCGTCACACGCGCCCTTAACTGCAATTAGTGTCCATAAACATGCAAGAGCATATGCGTCTCTAATAAAATGAATAACATTTTCTTTGACCACTGAGCCAACACGCGGTTGGCGAAAAGTCTTATTCGGCTGATGGCTGGTGTTTTGACGTCTTTGCCTTCTTCAAAGCTGGGATGATAGGAGCCGACTGTCAACAGCCGTTCATCCTCGTATTGTTTTACTTCATTGTTGCATCAAATCGAATCCGGTGGAGTGGAGCACCGCACGAGTGAGCTGCTCTCACTCGGTAATGAACACTTGTAGGCTTTCGATTGCCTCATGATTTTATTGACTCCTACCCATGAGTTCTATCTCACAATCGCTTTTGAACGATGGCTAGCGAAGACTTCTACAACACTTGGAAAGGATCTTTGTGGATCCGCGTTTAATTACGGATCACAAGAATACAAAAAAACATCAACATCGATCGATGATGCCGTATGTAGCGTGGGCGTTGACACGGCAATTACAATAAACAGCTATGAATCCACTTTACATCGCAGTAGACGTCACAAATACCCGTACCAAATCTATGTAAATCAATCAGCCGATCCGTAATTATAGAGATGCAAGTTTAATGCCTTAGAAGCTTTTTTTATTCATATAATGCCTTTATAGGGGATGTGGGAAGCTCAATAATTAGTGTTGCTACCGATCAGAGAAGCAAAAAACGCTAGTTCAACCCGCTCACCAATGCTCTCCTCCGATCTACGTGAGAACAACCTAGCCTGGTTACCTCCAAGATTACAAAGAGAATCGTCTTGCTCAGCATTCTACAACATTTATGAGGAGGTGCTCAAGCAGTAGCCGAGACAATACGGGAAGTGTTCGAAGACCATTGCGGGTGATGAATTCCAGAGGAACAAGTGGATTGCGAATGGAATCGCGATGCGTCTGATCTCTTTTCCTCGAGTTGATTCTACACTTTCGAGCTGTGACAACAGCATGATAGCAACAACTTTATTACAGTTGTAGAGCGAAACTATGAAAATTAGGTTTTTTGACTTTTAATGAGTGTAAAAGGAATCGAGTGATAACATTTCGATTCGTGGATGAAGCTTGATCGAACCATATGTTGAACTGGGCTTCTCAGTGGAACCTGAGAAATACCAAGTGCAATAGCTTTCGACCAAAATTAGAATACTGCTAATATAAAAAAACAAATAACAAGTTCAGAAAGCGAATCACGAAGTATTTATGAACTTGTATCGTTGTATCGTTAATATGAATTGGTGCCGCGGAACCGCAAAAATCTTCGACGAGCTCCCTTATTTCGTAGTTTGGAACTTCATAGGCTTTCTGAACCGGATATCAACATTTGGTGAGAGCAGGACGTACTTACAAGAAAAATCTTACAAAAAAACGACAGCGATTATCCAGAAAAGAAGAGGACAGCGCTACAAAGAGTCATGAATACAGCAAACTGAAGGAATTTTCATAGCTTAATGTAGAACGCACCAGCCGAACAAAAAACCCACTCAGGACTGAACAACAAAAACTTCAAGAACACCGATATTTCTTAGTATATGTACTATATGAACATGCTATTACGGTAACAGCAATTTCAATACTATTGAGCGAGGATTCAAAAAATTCATCTACAACGAAAATGTTGCATTGCTGATCAGGAACTGATGGATGGAAAAATGATTGCGACAGTATTGAACGCAAAGAGGATGAGCTGTCGTAATCGGTGCGAGTAGATTTATTGGAATCAAATTTGAGAGATCTATAAAGGAGGATGAAAGGTAACAGTGTTGAGACGCCAAACACGATCTCTTCATCATTCTTCGATTTTACGTTCCACGGAATGTTTATGACATAAAGCACAAAAGCAGTTATTATCTAAGAACAATCGCTATTAAGTGACTAAAACCCTATCATACGCCAGAATTCGGACAAATAATCTTGTTCAATGGTTGCTTGGTGATTCCAGAGTTTATTATATGAGCACTCAAATGAGGTTGATCAATCTCTTTGAAGGGTGACTGCTGATGGCACTGATCGATAGAACTAGATGAGAGAAAGGCTAAACGAAGGACCCGTATGGTGTGATGGTGAACGCGTTATTCCCCGGAAAGGACAATTCGCGTTCGTTCCCCACCGTAGACACCTACTATCCGGACATTTGCAAATATCTCAGCATCATTGTGGTTGCATTTCGCAAAATACCTTGCCATAAAAAATTGTAGTAGGTAGCAAATAAAAGGTTAATATTGTGAACTCAAATGAGGGTTGTTTCACGCCCCAAACAAATCTTCGTATTTGTCACGGCTAACCATTGAAGTATTTAAATAAGCATCTATTAGTGAAATTTCTCCAAATGTCTTAATTCGATTTGAAGCCTTGGAGATTAGAATCGCATTAAAAGGATTAAAGATATTTTAGGTTAATGAAGTCGAATGCAAGGCGCATCCCTCAGGGATTGATCAACGTCGACAGCTTTATCTTTTTTTATCCTTTTTCTTAGCTATTGTACTAAAACGTTACGATCTATTGTATAAAAAGGTTATTATTGATAGAAAAGGTATCATCAGCTAATTTTTCTAGGAGCTAAAAAAAACAACCGTTTGAAAATGGAAGTTCTCAATTGTGAGATTATCAAAGGTGCATTGTTGATGTGGAATTGATGGCTATTGTCTATGGATACTAAACCATTACCAGGATCCACCACGGTCCTAGTATCAAATTAGTCGCATGATGGCAAATCTCACTCTGATCCACAAGGGCGGCGACGTGGTGGTGACGTGAGGCACACTTCGGCCAGACTGACCTCGGGATTCCAGGGAACCACAATGGCTAAACTAGGAAGTTTTCGAAAAAATGGGGATTCTGCCGCGGCTCGCACAACCAGTGAGGACGGGTCGTACGAGTATTTAAGTATTCAAGTAAGTGTATACGCGTAAGAAATGAACTGACACACGAAACGATGAAAGAAGCCAAAAAAAAACCAGCAAAACAACTTCTTTGTTCTTAAATTATTGATTTTTCACAATCTCTTTTTCATTCCCGACTGGTGTAGAAATTCGCGGAGATTTCCTAGGTGCTATATTGTTGCTGGCTTCTAAAGTTAGTGACGACAATGGAAAAGTTTTTCTACTATTCTTCTTCTCAAGTTTTGGTGACAGTTTTAGCTTAGGCTTCTTAAAAAATTTGATTGAAGTTCTGCATCTTCGCAAGGGTGACTTTACCACGAAAGCTCAGTCTCAGGTGTTGCACCTCTCATTTCTCCTTCACCCCTTCTCAACCTCTCTGTGCTTCTCAAACGTCTTTTGTGCTAATTTGTCGTGTGAAGTTTATTGATATTTAGGAAGCAGGAAAGCTGTTCATCACATCTCCATGATATCATGAACCGATAAAACCGATCAGCATGCACTTCAGCCATACATTTCATCTTCACAACTCATTGGATATCAGATAGGTAAAAAATCCGATGACAAATAAACTACGGAGAGTGGCAACTAACGCAACATCGATGATATGGTGAAATAACCAACTTAGTGATTTCTTATCAATACAGTGAACTATAGGAATCGTTAAAAGTCATACGTCTACTAAACGAAGAAATAGAGACTGTTTCCTATCAAGTAGTGTACAGTACAGAAACAATTAAATATTATCACAACGTTGCTGAGTTAATTGCAAAACTCTGGACGTGTGCAGGTGTCTATGGTGGGAAACGAACGCGCTATTGTCTTTTCCGGGGAATAACGCGTTTACCACCACACCATGCGGGTCCTTCGTTTTGCCTGTCTCTCAGCTAGTTAAATATTATACACTGACAAATAATCAATCTCGTTGGATCACTTTTCTTTCAACTAGCCCATCATCTGCTCACGTTTTCCTGGGCGTCGAACTGCAAATTTCTGTTTTTGGTTCAGTTTCATTCATTTAAATACGTTTTCAGAGTTGTAGAGTTCGACGTTTCTATTAGGGCACTCAGCTAAGAGCAAACTTATGGCAAGCCAAAGAAAAACGAAGTATCGACTACTATCTCATCTTTTAAACAACTAAAAGACATTGTTCGTGTTCCTCCACTTAAGTAAAGCCCAGTCATCAAGTGGATAGTTTAATGATACGGACTTCAGCCTTCCCCCTCTAGAAATGCTTAGAGCTAAAGTCCAGAGTGGTGATCAGAGCACTTTTCTGCGCTAATAAATTAAACATTCCTTCTATCGCGATCGCGATTTCAGTAGTTTTCTTTTCCATTGCCATATTTATTTTGTCGGAGACTGCCACCCAAGGGAAGAAGTGTATCCAATGACAGCTAGATTCCGAAAATTCAATTTAAGCTGGAGATGTAAATCAGACTTGATTTTCATAAGAGTTGAAATTTCAATCCGTGGTTGTGATGACGTTTTCACGATGCGATCCCATAAATCTATGTAGAATTTCCACTGACTACGCTTGAAAACGGTTCTTGAGCTTCAATCCAAATGGATCAACATTATTTAGTTTGCTTTTTTTTTCTTAAAAAAACACTTCTAAATAATTATTTAGTTGTTTTCTATTTTTAAATTTCTGTAAAAATCATTTTTAAAAGCTTCATACATTATGCTCAACGTGCATTGGATTCAATGCGTTCGATCGAAGCACAAACGAAAGTAGCTTTCAATTTTAAACCAACATAATTCGGCTCATTGCGCTACAATCCATTGATGTTCGTGCTTACAAGATGCAAGTTGTGTTATTCTATGATTTTCTTGAGCTCATTACATTTTCCTTCCACCTTACGACTTGAAAACTCACCATTCAAGTCTAAGCATGTTCGTCGTTTTCTCTTTCAGCAATCGCAAGGTTGTTAAACAGCATACGTTTGCTTCCATACAATAATACACATACAACACAATCGTAGCTGACGTTTCCGCAGAATCGCCTTCTTCAGAGCCTGGAAGGTACACTAATACGCAACTTACTAGATCAAACACTTCAATAACACATACAAAATGATGAGAATCTAAGTGGTAGTAATACAGTCAACAGCTTCTCGAAAAAACCCACCACGTTGTTCACCTGTCTTCCACCGAGGAAGAGCTGCTGATCAGAGTCGTATATGGTTGACGACTGCACCCCCGCACATCAATGTCCGATGCGAAAATAAGCGGCGAGATCACACTTGATATCGGGACATTCCTCGCTATTCATTGTAGGATTTTTGGCATTTAACCAAAAAGCCTCGAGGTATTTGCGCGTTGGTGTTTTAGAATCCCGTGCGAGGATAGCGACTTTTGCATCAAAATCGTCTCCACTATACTTTTGTATCCTACGCGTCCCTAGTGGTGTGCCTTGTTTTGCTTTTCGTTTGCCATCTAGGTGTTCTTTTATGCGGATACATAAAGGTCTGTCCGTTTCGCCAATATATTCGTCTCCGCAAGTACCACAAGAGATCAGGTATATCGTGCCTGAACTCATGCAGTCACCGTCCCTCCCATAAGGGCAGACTATGCAATTTTGTGTTTCACACAGACGGTCATATAGGCGGTTACAAACTAATTGACGACGAAAAGTATTCGGTGGTATTTCAACAATTATCGCTACCGATTCCTCTAGATCTGCGCTTCTTAAGCATCACTTCATCGCTGCCCTTATTTCATCGCTGATGAAGGGCAAGATAAACGGGACTTTGTTTTGACCTAACCGTTCCTTTCCGAGCGTCGCTCTGCCTCGAAACTTATCTCGTAAGGTTAAAATTTCGTAGCCATTGGAGATGGCTATTTGCCGAACCAAGTCGTGCGAATCTTCCTTTAGTTCCCTACTTGTGCACACAGTGGTGGCTGTTTGAAAAATGTTTCTCACAAGCGCCATCTTTTGTGTGAAATGTGGGAAGAAACGGAATGAACCAGGACGTTTTTGTTACTTGGTTTTCGGTCGTCGGATCTTCCTCATATGAGCGATCTCGAGCCGGTTAGCCGCGAGGCTACGTGGCGCGTCCCCACGTGGCGGATAAGGGGTTAATCGCGGACCAAAAGCCACCTTTGCTTCCCTGAGACGCAGGTGGATCCAGGGGATGGACTCCCTGTTTCTGCTGCGCCGATTTGGTACATACTTTCTGTATTTGCTAGGCGTATTCATGCATGCGTGTGTGGGTGCGTTCTCGCTTTATGCGGATTGTATTCAACGAGTCAACTCGGCTAAAAGCCTGCAATCAAGTGACAGGGAAGTATATGGGAGGCGGTTAGGAGTCGCCTCCAACAAATGAGCTCAATGTCCACTCTGGAAGAGCCTGGAAAGCTACCCGTGAGTATACCCAGCCCCCACGTTCAGAGCCCAGCAAGCTATACGTAGGTATCAAATGCTAAACGCAGTAAAAAAAATGGGCCTTGTTCCTCTGACCTCGAAAGAGTCCCCAGTTTCGCAGCGTTGGGTAGGGCGAGTGCGGAGAGGTTGCTAAAATCTCAGGACCAATGGAAGCGCCTGGAACAAGAACTATGGTGACGATCTGTACCTACAATGCACGCACACTTGCATCCGAGACCTCGATAGAAGACTTGCTCATGCAAGCAAGAAGGATAGGATATGATGTCATCGGCCTGGTCGAGACGGGACGACGCCACCCATTGAACACCGTCTATGAGGCGGGAGAACAACTGTTTCTCGAAACATGCAACAGTAGAGGAGTAGGCGGTGTCGGCGTTCTCGTCAACACGAATTTTTCCATGAGCATCGATTCATTCGAACAGCTAACAACCCGAATCGGACGTTTACGACAAAAAAGATGTGGATCAATACCGGCGTTGACAACCTTCGTCGTTTACGCGACAACATCAAACTATGACGAAGAAGAAGTCGAAGCGTTCTACATGGACTTGGAGAGGTTCTACAGAGAAGGCCATACATTCTTCAAGGTCATCATTGGAGATTTCAATGCCAAGATTGGACCAAGAAGAATGTCTGAGGAACGTCACATTGGCACCCACGGATTAGAATGGAACGAAAAGGGTGAGCGGATTTCTGAGTTAGTCATGGCGAGCGAGACCATCCAAGATAACTCGCAATTCCAGAAGCCTCACCCTCAACGCTGGACGTGGAACCTTCCAATGGAAAGTACCATAACGAAATAGACCACATCATAGTAAATAGGTTTTGCCTAACCGATGTCACTGTTGTCTCAAAATTCTACACGTGATCAGAGCAACGCTATGAAAGCTGAGAGTTCGAAAGTCACCAAGAGATGTCTGTCTCCAGAAACTCTCGAGCTAATAGGCCAGAAGACCACCGAACCGATGGTCAGAGTTCTTTACGAAGAGCCTAGAAGAAAGATATGATGCTCGACGAGTCCCTAAAGCGAACAAAACCCACTGGGCTACTCTTGCACGCGACAGGGAGAAATGGAGGATTTACTGGCCTCCGCTCTGGTCACTCGATGATCAACGGGACTACAGGTGACAGGTGATACAGGTTTTCGGTACCACTTTGCCATATAACCGTTACTTGATAAGTTAATTTAAACGTTTAGAAACGGGGAAGCCAATCGTCTTTCGGTCTCTCCCGTATGAACTTGATGTACTCTGAGTACTCGTTTAATAACTCAAAGCATTTGTCCATCTTCTCTTGAGTAAAGAAAATGACAAAACAGTCATCTATGTATCTGCAGTAGAGCAGCGGCCGGAGACCGAGAACGGGGCTTCCGCTCTAGACATAAACGCAGTGGCAAGGCTTGGTGCCAGTCGCTGTCCTATTGCCAGCCTCCTTATTTGCGCGTAGTATTTTCTAGACCATCTGTAAATCGAGCAGTTTAGGCACTCCTTTAAGAAAGCCATGAGCTGCTGGATGGACAAGCCATACATTTTTATTTTTCCTTCATGTTCAAAAAGAAGTTCGAAGATGGCATGCATTGCGGAGTCATTCGATACGTTGGTGTTCAGCGTGGTAACGTCAATGGACTCCATCACGCTCGCGTTGTTGGGAGACGCGTTACGTAGGCGCTCTAGGAACATTTTGGTGTTCCGAGGTAAGCTGAAATATGTCTGAGCAGCTGAATAAGTATTAAGCTTAGAAGCCATGCTATTCTTTCCGTTGATCTGTCTACACGGCTGATGATGGGTCTAACCTTGAATGATGATGGACTGGTTGACGCCACATCATCAGAATATACCAACTTATGTGTTTTAATAGGTAGGTATAAGACGGGACATGTTGGTTTATTGATCTTAAGGTGTGAAATAACCGCCGCTTCTTGATTTTCAGCTCTTTTTGCTGTTCTTTGTTTAGCCTGATAACAGAGTCGGTCTTCGAGTTCATAAAGGTTGCGTGCTATCCTACGCAAGGTTGTGTTAGAAATGGGCTGTGATGGTGAAAAGCCTGGGCCCAATTCTAATAGCGAGCGCGCACTCTCAGGTATTGTCATGCCCCCAAGTACGGTGATTTTTCGGTGCATCATCAACCGTATTTTAACTCCTAGCAAAGTTCGCTTGTCTATGGTTTCTTGAAGCCGAGAGGCACGAATTATTTAACAGTTTCTCAAACTTTCGCTGCAAGGCTTCTTTGGCATTAGACCTATTAGAATTGCATATTAATATTGACCCAACAACTATCTTCCTCCAAAGTTGATCCTCCAAATACAAAGCACAAAATTGTTTCCTCGTGACACATTTCATCTTCCTTGCGAACATTTCGTTCCGTTTGCTCCGCAGTGCGGCGCGGAGTAGTTCCATTTCGATGCCTCGTACTTGTTGGCTGTCCTCTGCTTGACCGCATATCTCGCTAAGTCGTTTCCATTTTATGAACTTCGGCACGACTCGGTGTTGAACGCAGCGGTGGAGAAAGTGGATCTGTTGTCTACTTCAGACGATCTTCTAGGCTCTGAAGTAGGCGATTCTACAGAAACGTCAACTGTGATTGTGTTGTATATGTGTGTGGAAGTAAACGCGTGCTGTTTAACAATCTCGCGATTGCTGAGAGAGAAAACGACGATTTCATAATTCAATGCCGAGGCTAATAGAAAGTCGATCCTGGGTATATTTGTAATTCATACAAGATATTTTTTTCTTCTTAGGTGTTTGAAATTCAATTCAAAGGAAGTAAAGAGGAATAAGTCAGACTTTTAGTTCAAGCACGGCCACATCTAACATCACCGATCTCTTCGGAACACTATCGTGTGTTGTTGGACGAGATTTCAGTTGTTCATTTCTTCTACAGCATGACATACCAGTTTTAGGAGAAGTAAACGCAAAAGCACGACTTGTGGTCTTCAGAATTTCACAGTGCTAAAATGACAAGACCTTCCACTATTTGACGAAACTCTGTAAATTACTTTGGTTGTTAAAGAAATTGAACGGGAAGCAGTGACACTGTTAGTTTCTGTGGAGTACGGAAGTGGTCATAGAAAGGTGGCATTTCGTGTTTAAGGTTTAAACAACTCTTAGCCATATTACTATGCAAAAAAATATGGGTAATAATATTAATACTATCGGTTTTTCTAACTTTTTAGCGTTTATAGTTCCAAACGCGAGTTTCTTAATTTAGTGTTGTGAAGGTTCTCTCTCAAGTTCACATTCGAACTTTTTTTTCTACACCAGAAGCTAATTCGGTTTCTACGCTCAGTTGAACAGCCCGAAACTTTCTAAACGTTTTTTATTTTATCAAGTTGTAATTTTTAGTTGCGAAGAGGTAAAAATTCCAATGAGAACACAAGGTAGTGGGAATTTGACGAAGGTCTTCCTCTACGAAATCCTACAGTCTTACGTGGAGTTATTAGTATAGGTTCTTAACTACAAAGGTGAAATATACATCAAAAGTAATCATTGCTTATGCTGTAGCTAGTTATTTACCAAACTTTGTAATAAAAGTAAGGGCGCGTGTGACGCAGTGGTTGGAGGCGCCATTGCGACACGCACGTGGAATCGATCCCTGCGCCATGGCCCACCAAGCCTTCCATCCCTCCGGATCGGCAAATTGGTACCAGACTTGTCTGGGAGGATAGCAGCACTGGCTCGATACATCGTCAGGCCGCCACGAGTCATTGTAAAGGCCAGATATGCATCCACTTACCTCCGACGATACTTAATGAAGTCGAATGCATGGCGCATCCCTCAGGGATTGATCAACGCCGAGAGCTTTATGCTTTATTTTTTTATAATAAAAAGAAAATTTATCGAGGTAAATGTTTTGATACTTGATTCTCCATAGGCCTGTTGTCAATGGTTGTGCGGCACCAAGCAAATTTTTCATCTTTCGGGGTCTTGCTGGTTTAGCCATTGTGGTCTCTGGAATGACTGATCAAATTCTGCCCCAGGTCGTTACCACGACAGGCCTTGCGGATCAGAGGGAGATTTGCCACCACGCGACTAATTTCATACCAAGACGGTGATGGATCATGATATTGGTTTATTGTATGCCAGACCTTCTGACGAAGATGTCGGACTCCCTCTCAGTTTGGTAGACCATGCCGAGAGTACAAATTCCCCGCTCTACATCGGAGGCGGACAACCAATAAGACCTCCCGGTCACAATGAGGCGGTAAACCGCTGGGGAGTTGGCGCATTTCTGCTGTTCTAAAGTTCAGAAATCTTTCAACAGTGAATCACTGTTGAAAGTTGGTAAAGTAACTGTCCAGAAGTTTGAGCAAGTACTAATCGATTGGCAGGAGGTTCTGTGAGCGTCGTAAATAGAGTGTGGGTTTAGTACTGAAGCTCGACTAGTTCCTATGATTTGTCCTACAGGGTTCCGTCAAGCAAGGATGTACTACTCCCATGTTGTTAAGCCCACAGCAATTCATACTGCAGTGAAACGACAATTTTTGGAAAGCTAATGATCCGTTTGAGAGACGAAGTGAGGATATGGGAATATTAATTTTGAATTAGTAAACTTAAGGAAGTGGTCTTTTCTTGGTTATTGTTTCGAACTTAGGCTCTATTCTAAAGTAAGATTTTCTTTGCTACATCCGCTAGTTTCTTTTAAACCAATTAAACGCTTAACAACTTATATTGAAACCATGTAATCCTTGTGCAAGAATTCTCCTCTATCTGATCGCTCCTGAGGAATAGAAAATTTTTGGAGATAATCACTTTATCCCGAATTGCTTTCTTTCTGTATTGAAACGTTTAAAAGGAAAATTTCATGCATTCCACCTACCATGAGGTCAATGAGATTGTACAGAACATTTGTCTCCTGACCCATTTTTTTCATAATCGATCTATATTTGTTGGTGTTAGCAAGATGGTTAAATATAGAAAACAAAAGTCGAATAGGTATGAGATTATACATGTATATGTCTAAAATATGGGGTAGATAGCGCAGCTGTGGTGATGTCGTTCGTTTTACGAAACATAGATTACCTAAGCTCTTGCTCAAACCAGCGAGGGGACACCAGTGATCCCCACACTTCCAATGTGAAGAGGTTGGTGCTAGACACGCCTGGAGCGAGGTCACTCTCTCTTATCCATCTGGAACCACCATAACACGGCTAACTTAAGGCTTTAGAGAGAATCGACTCACCGGCATTCAACGATATTCATGAGGTGGATGGAAATCGTTAAGCAACAGCTAAAATTACACACAAGAAGTTCGAAGACCTTCGTGTATGGTGAATGCAAGAAAACCAATCGAGTGAAACAGAGACGTGCAAAATATGATTGCGGTATGTAGTGCTGGTCCATGAAAAGAAGGTTTGAAAGAAGTGCAAAATATTCACCTTCCAGATGAACCAGAGAGTCTGTTTTATTTCCAGTCGGTATCAACAAAGGTTTAATTTGCACCAGCTATTATGTTTAGAACAGAAAATTAGCCCTATTGAGCAACTTTTCGCGGTGAATTCTGAAGTAGACCCACATGGTGAAATTTATACAGATGATTAACCTTCCGTGTTGCTTATACTTTCGCTGATCAACGAACACTTAACATCAAAAAATCCGCAGCCCGAATTTTCATTCTACGGTTAACAATATCGGTAAAAATATTCCAATCTCTCCGATATCACCTGTTCCCTAATTACTCATTGAATTCGAGCAGTAGAACCGAATACGTTTTCCTTGGCTGTTCTTTTTCCGGTGCAATTTTATAGTTTTTCCACTGTTACACTCACCTTACATCAGAAAAGTCCATTATTTCTTTAAAATGTTCTCCTGGCCCCTCACATAGCTCATTCAGAATGTTTCCCAAAAACGTTTTCCTGACACTTCACATAGCGCTTTCAGAATGTCCGCTGTATACACTCTTAGCTATCATTTACTCTTGGAAAGAGTTGTTACAACATTTTTATAGTATTTACCATTAGTGATGTAAAGTCATGAGGAAAGTTACAGAGGTAAAATCTTGCGCTTTATGTCTCATTACGACGAGCTATGCAATACTTTATGATATATGGTGTGCCAGTTATCGTCCACCATTCATTCACAGTATTTTACGAGAGCAGTTTGTCATTTGTTGTAATGTTCGAGGTCTCGACATATAAAACGTCCTGGTTAGCCCGATACTAGTTTTGATTCCTTTTGCATAAAAACATGTATAGTATTGATTCAAAGCCTGTTTTATTGTATTCTTCAAAGCATAGGAAAGGAATAATCGTAGCTGGCCTTTTTCTTCTCTCTAACTTTTAAAGTTCACCACCTCAAGTAAATTGCAATGTTCATTCAGAATCTGTGCTTTTCTCAAAATAATGGATGCCGAAGATCGACTTTCTATTAAACTCGGCATTGGATTATAAAAAACAATAGAAGTAAAAAGAGAACAACAGATTTATAGGCTGTTCTTCCATGGTGGAAAACACACAAAAAGGGTGGGTTTTTCGAGAATCCAGTGATGGTGTAATTACTATTAAAATTTTCATCTTTCTATTTGCGTTGTTGAAGCGCTTGACCCAGTAAATTACACATTAGTGCACCCCTCTAGCCTCAGGAGAAGGCGATACTGCTGAAACGTCAGCTACTGTTGGGTTGTATGTGCTCTTCTTGCAAGGAAGTAAAGGTGTGATGAATAACAAACCTCGCGGTTGTTGTAGAAAAGAGAACAATGGATGCTTAATTACCTCAAATTTGAGGGAACATAGTTCACCATCTTCCGACTAAACGACTAAAGACTCTTTGTAACAAAACGATGTGTTTATCCTAATTTCACTTGTTTCGGAAAGATTTCAACTAATGAATTACATATCCGAACCATAGAAGAAGTTCGATTCATGCCATTCTGACTTTTGATTTTTTTTGAGTATTTTCCTCTCATGGTAGGGTATGATGTGAAATAAGACTAAAGCGTTGCTGAAACACACGCAAAACCCGCAACCTCAGCTGGGCTCAGTACTCGGGGTAACCCTTACCAGAGGCTCAAGTGTTATCCACCAAACTACGTGAGTATGCGGTAAGGGTAATTCCGGGTTCGGAGCCTGGCTGGGATTCCCAGTTTTGCATGCATCTCAGCATTTATATGAAAATTCCCTTCATGTTGTGAACACCAGGTATCAGTGTCGTTTCAGAGTCTCCATCCTTTTTTATTGGCTTCATATCATCTTTTCGTTATATTAACTACTTCCTGAATAGTTTCTACTTCCTATGTTATCGTATGTTTCGTATATTAACTGTTTACTGGTAGCTACCCTTAATTTAAGGGGGCGTGTGGCGCAGTGGTCGAAGGCACCCCGCAATACACATGGGATCAATTCCCGTGCGCCAAGCCCAGCTAGCCTTCCTTCCGTCAAGGATGGGCAAATTGGTACGAGACTTGTCTGGGAGGATATCACACTGAGTCGATGCAACGGCAGCCCACTGTGAGTCATTGTAAAGGCCAGATATGCATTCAATCACCTCCAAACGATGCTTAATGAAGTCCACTGCATGGCACACTTCTAAGGAATTGATCAACGCCGAAAGCTTTCTTCTTTATTTTTTATGCCTCATTTATTCTTAAATTCTTTACAAATTGCTACTTAGGCGTCATCTCATTGACTGAATCTGCCGTTCAAATCTACCTTTCGAGAAGGCCTTTATACCGCTTTCACATGAACCTTCTGCACAAGCTATTTGCTTCGCTATCTGATGAACTTTGAAGTAACAGGTTCTCTCATACCGTCCCATCTGATTAGTTTTCCGTATGCACCGTGGTTGGCTCTGAAGCCGCTCTAGCAGATTGTACTAAAAATTAATCTTCTAGAATATTCCTCTGAGTATTATGTCTAGTCTCTTCTGTCGAAACTTCACCCATTACAGAAAGGAATAAAGGGATTATTATGAGTCATTCCAATTCAGGTTTCGCTCGGTTTCGCTTAGCTCGTTCGCTCAGTTAGTTCGCTCAACTAGTGTTCTTTACCTTTCCGGAAGCTTGAGATTGTGCTCCGTGGCAAAGTCAGAAAGTTCCGCGTGCAAATGCGTGCACAGTCTAGCGTTTTACTTCGAGCTAGTAATTATTCGATATATTTATTTATATGATCTTATAAACTGATCTTCTCTAGCTGATGCGAGGTTGGTATAGGTCTTCGTTGTCGTTGTCTTTGTCGTTGACGCCGTTAACTCGGCCGTTCGAGTTAATTATCCGCCGTTGAAGACTGACTCGAAGACCCCTATCCCACTGATCAACTAATTCAGGTGCACAGTTCTACGCATAATCGAAAACCATTTCATTTTCTATATGGAGAACATCTAAATGGAAAAGTTAAAATTTGCTAAAGCAATCCTCAAGGTGCGCAAAGGGCGCAAAAGCAAAATGATGATGATTTTGAAGTGACTCTGCTGATCCTAGCGCAAAAATCAAAGCATCACTGCGCAGGACTCATAAGGCGTTTTAGATAAATTTGAAAAGGTCAAGAATAAACTGCAAAGACGAGTGATACACTATCACACGTGACCTGGCGCCTTTTTTCAAATTCATTTTTGATCTGGGTTGGTTTCACTCGTCATCAGACGTGAAAAGCGCACGGGTGGTACCACACGCAACAACACGGTGAATAGTTTTTAAGTCAAGTGTTGTTTTCTTAACACTATAGATATTTTAGCGTATTATAAGCCTATCGTTACATTAAAGGGCGCGTGTGGCGCAGTGGTTGAAGGCGCCACTGCGACACGCACGTGGAATCGATCCCTGCGCCCATGGCCCACCAAGCCTTCCATTCCTCCGGGGTCGGCAAATTGGTACCAGACTTGTCTGAAAGGTTAGTAGCACTGGCTCGATACATCGGTGAGCCATCGCGAGTCATTGTAAAGGACAGATATGCATTCAATTACCTCCAACGATACTTAATGAAGTCGAATGCATGGCGCATCCCTCAGGAATTGGTCAACGCCGAGAGCTTTATCCTTTTATTTTTTATTGTTACATTAAATAGTCCAGGCTCAAAAGAAAGCGATGTCGCCGAAACGTCAGCCATCGAACCGCAGCAACAACAACCGCAACGAAAACTTATACGAACCTCCTATTAGCTCGACAAAGGCAGTACGTGTGAACACATATACATGAATCGATTGTATACCGAAGAGAAAGTTGGTCTTCTTGTGCATTCCACAGTACATTAACGGCGTTTCGTGGGATTTACTAAATACCAGTATACAGTTTCTTTCGGGTGAATTGTTATGCGAAGATGCTTAGAAGATCAGTCTACGTTCGAACTACACGTTCTTGACAGCCTTCGTTGATCAAAGGAAGCACTGAAACTAGGATTTGTCCGAAACATCTGCCATTTCTGTGTCTAGTCGACCGACCCACTGATCGGCCGCGATGTGACCGACCGATTCCCCATTCTGTTTTATCGATTCTGATATCCATAACCAACCCAACCTTACAGAAAGCTGTGACAGCGTTTTTAGCTTCGTGCTGAATTTCCTTCCACTCGGTTGGTGGTTCGTAATTCAAGTCATTTCCTCTTTTTTGCTTCCTGAGTTTTCAGTTCCGTTGATTGAATAGCGCAAGGTTATTTATGCAATAGGCATTAATACAAATGCACATTCTATTATAGTGTAATCAGATGCCTCCTCTTTCAAATTAATGCACCGATTAATAATTCCGTTTCTGAGAGTCCCGGTATCCGAAAACACACAAAGGAAACGTGTTGTTACATGTATATGTGCCTACATGAGGCTTGCGAATGGCTAATGCACATCGAATATGCTAATTCTTTCTCTTTATTTTAACTTATTATTTATCGCCTACTCTTTTTAATGGCAGGTTATATATTGCGAAATATAACTTTAATGTTGCTGAGATATTTGCAAAATCCCGGACCGCAGGTGTCTGCGGTGGGGAACGAACGCGCTATTGTCATTTCCGGGGAGTAACGCGTTCACCATCACACCATGCGGGGTCCTTTGTTTCGCCTGTCTCTCAGCTAGTTCTATCGATCTTTTACCATCAGCAATCACCTCTGTATTTTGGACGATCTGGGACCTCCTATCATGAGAAGGGTACTGTGGTTGTTATATTCTTAACACGCGACTCGGCCTCAGTTCATTGATACCATAGGAATCATAGGAATGGGCATGTTTGGGAGCGTAGATGAACTTTCTTAGAGCAAGCTACAGGACTGACTTTCTTCCAGCCTTTTAACCGAAGTTGAACCGTCGTATATGCGACTGTGATCTTTGTAGTAAAAAAATTATCTTCAACGGTATGATCATAAAAGAAATCCAACAGAAGAAGTATTTTCGCAAAGAGATAATACTTACATACTCGGACATTTGGACTGTCCGTCTTCACCAGCTGTGTGGACCCCAGCCCATATGCCATTCGTTCCTTTTTCTCGCAATCGTAGTTCGTAGTCATGGTGGTGGTCTTGTTCGAAAATGGTAGCGCTTGCGAGTATTATACCGTGATCTGTAAAACAGCTGCAGCTATGGGCACAGCAGATTAACTTTGTTTACGAACACATCAGCTCGACGTGTGGATGGTTGTCCAAGGAGACATTTACATTCTTTTGGAGTCCACACTACTGTTCTTTTCGTCCATCTGTTGTCTGTTCTTCTCATTATGCGACCGGCCCATTATGTTTCGCTATCGATGTATATTCTCCTTGATTTCGAAGATGTGACAGATTTCGAAGGTCAGAGCTTCGCATTCCGCTTAGATATTGAGAGTGTCAGTTATATTTCAGAAGACATCGCTCAAACTTGATGGGCGCGTGTGGCGCAATGGTTAGAGGCGCCACTGCGGCACGCGCGGATAATCGATTCCTGCGCCCATGGCCCACCAAGCCTCCCTCCGGGGTCGGCAAATTGGTGCCAGACCCGTCTGGGAGGATAGCAGCACTGGCTCGATACATCGGCAGGCCACCGCGAGTCATTGTGAAGGCCAGATATGCATTCAATGACTTCCAACGATACTTAATGAAGTCGAATGCATGGCGCATCCTTCAGGGATTGACCAACTCCGAGAGCTTTATCTTTTATCCTTTTATCGCTCAAACGCTCTGTGGGTAGTACGAAGTATTCTTGGCTTAGTTGAAGTATCAACACACGTCTCCTCGACATAACAGAGCACTGTGAAAACCTTTGAATCGAAAATGTGAGCGCCTATTTTCGGGTCCTTCATTTGATCGGTGGCTTCTTTGAGAGGCCCGAATGCGGCTCAAGCTGCTCTCCTTCTTCTATCTAGTTCCTCCTTCATGTTGTTTTCCATGTTCATTGATCGCCCAAGGTATACGTACGAGGTGGACTCTGCAATGAGGAACCATCCAATTCATTTTTTCGCCTTCGCACCATGGGTTTTTTGAATTGGGTCTTCTTTCGATTAATGCGAAGTCCGATCTTTATCCCTGCTTCGTTGAGCTCGTTGATCAGTATTTCTGCTTTACTAATAGTTTTTTAAAAGATGACAATGTGACGGCAAAACGAAGATTTCATAGAAATTTCCCATCAATACGTATGCCTTTCTCATCGCAATCGAGTGACTGCATTATCCACTGCAGTACTGCACTGAACAACGTTGGCGATATTGTGTCGCCCTGTCGAACTCCTTTTCCATTGTGTGTGGTAAGAGGTCGATGGAAAAGCTGTATTTTCGTAGTACACTTCCGATAACAGTCGGACAGAGTTCTTATGTATGACGGGTCCACTCCTTGGTCGACGAGCACTGTTAGGATTGCATTCGTTTTGACACTGTCAAATGCTTTTTCATAGTCGACAAAGGTTAGGACTAGAGGCAAGTGGTATTCCCGACAGACTTCGATCACCCTGGACACAGTTTGGATGTGGTCCATGCAGCAAAATCCTTTTCGAAATTCTGCTTTTTCGACTGGTTGCGCCTTTTCCAATGTCCTTGATATGCGCGAGAGGATATTCTTCGTGAAGAGCTTGTAGAGTATGCTTAACAAGCATATGGGACAATAGTTACGATGGTTCTTTCGGCCACCTTTATTGGGCAGGATTACCGTCCGCGACGTCCTCCACTGGTTTGGGACTTTTTCCTTTTAAAGGTAGGCTGTCATACGATTTGCGAGAAGTACGTGTAAATTGTGGCCTCCAGCTCTAAGGAAAATGGCGGTGAAATTGCCTGGTCCTGGAGCTGTGCCTCTTTTTATGCTTTTTATCGCAACTCGAACCTCCGACGGAGGAATTCTAGGTGGTGTTTTTTCAGCGTGGATATTAGGGCCCACGACAGGGATTGTGAAACGGAAAAGGATGGTGTAGGACGTTTCCGCTATTAATTCCATATCATGGTGGGAAGTTGTGACGACTGACAGCGAAACATTATAATCACACAAGTCTCGACGACATTTTTTCAGACCGCTTCTTTTCTCTGCTGCTTCCAGTAGTTTCTTCTGCCTTTACCGTTGTAGATCTTCCTACGAAGCTCTTCTACGACTGGCATTTATTACTAGCCATGTTCGACGTGTTGCAGTAGGATCAGGATTCAGTTTCCTTCTTTTTCGAGCAACTTCTTAGTAGTGATGGAGATGCGATCCGATCTTCTTGCTAGAGAATCTAAGGCGGATTCGGCACAGCTTTTTAGTCCTTCGACAAGCAGTTCGTGGTCTTCGGTCGGGTCTTTCGTAATCTGCCAGTCATCGTTGTATACAGCTAGACTTTTTCCTCGTGGTCGATGAAGAGAGTTCTTTTCCAGCCTGAATTGAATTTTCGCGCCGAGAAGGCGGTGGTCGGAACTAGTACATAACGACGGGACTACCGATATGTCACGTAGGCACCATCTTTTGTTTGTCAGAATATGGCCGATCTCCGCATGAGTCATGCCGTTGGGAGACTCCCATGTCCAGCGTCGGCTTTCTTTCTTCTGGAAAAACGAGTTTCCATGGAAGAGACGTGCTGCTGGCCGGAGTACTGCGAGACGGTTCCCGTTCTCATTTCTTCCTCCTAATCCGAAATTTCCGATCCTGTATTGGTTCTCGTTGGCCTTTTCTATTCCAGCGTTAAAGTTTCCGACAACAAATTTATGATATGCTTTATCATTGTGGATGACTTCCTTCAACTGATAGTAGAACGCATTTAATTCGTACTCATAAGCTGCGTCGCTCGGTGAGTAGCAGTTGATGACAGTGATCTTCTCATGATGCGACAGTTGAAGACGGAAGACGGCTACGCGAAGGGAAAGAATCTTGTATTAGTCGACGAGATGGACAATGGGACGGGTGGACGACAATGTCTACGCCCCACATTTCGTGACGGGACTCTTTCTCCACGGATCACAAGGGTCCCCTTGTTTTTAGCGTATGTCGGTCTTCTTGATTTTTGTTTCTTGTAATGCGATTACATGAAATTTAATGCGATCCGCGGCTACAGGAAGGGCGTGAAGATCGGCGTCGGTGGGGAGTGTTCTGAAATTATACGTGCATAATATGACGATCTCCATGGCGTGTTGTGCATGTGTTCGTCAGATCCGGTTCAATGACGTCCTGCGAAACCCAAGATTTTCTAGCCTCTCACCGGTCATCTCACGGCCTGACGTTATTGATGGGAGCACCCAGTGTGCGTGGTACTGAGGCTGGCCTATTGCTGGTCGTGCAACTTGGTCTTCCCTGGAGTCCTGACGTAACCTTGCATGGGCGTATCCAGGTCTTCACCACGATGCGGATCAAAGGGAGGTTTGTTTTTGGCAGCGAATCCTTCGCTCGGTCTTCCTACTAGTGATTCGGAGAGATGTTAAAACTGAAATCAGAAACGAAACTGGGAATGTAAAGTAACCGACCGCTCAAGGACGATGTAGAAGGCGAAATCCCGAAAATGTAACATATACTAAGAAGATAATAGAGTAGGAGATTTCAATTTCAATTTTTTAAGTGGTTTTTTGTAATGAAGGTAGATTTTATGCGCGGTCTCTTAAGATCTTCTACTTGGTGATGGTAATCTTCCACTCACATTTAAACAAGCTCATGCGTTCGCTGAATCTGCTGAAATGCCCTACTCATTCTCCAACATTTGTCTTCCTGTGATTTTAACTTTATTTATTTATGATCTTATAAACTGATCTTCTTTAGCTGCTGCGAGGTTGGTATAGGTCTTCGTTGTCGTTGTTGTTGTTGTTGGTCGATGGCTAACGTTTCGGCGATTTCGCCTTTCTCAGAGCCTGGACGTATTTATATTAGAATATTTTATTTTTCCGGTGGAAAAAGGCTAAAGTATTAATGAAGATCAAACATTCATGTTTTTGATTCCTGCTCTAGGATCCGCAAAGTCACTTCAAAATCATCGCCGTTGTGCTTTTGTGCCCTATGCGTACCTAGAGGAGTGTCTTTTAATTTAACTTTAACTAACTAACTTTAACTAACGATTTTAACTTTTATGGATAGCACAGGGTGCTGGTGTCGCAGTGGTTGGAAGCGCCACTGCGGCACGAACCTGGAATCGTTTCCCGCGCCCATGGCCCACCAACCCTTCCATCCCTTCGTGATCAACAAATTGGTACCAGACTTGTCTAGGAGGATAGCAGCACTAGCTCGATACACCGCGAGTCATTGTAAAGGCCAGATATGCATCCACTCACCTCCAACGATGCTTAATGAAGTCGAATGCATGGCGCATGCCTCAGGGATTGTTCGACGCCGAGAGCTTTATCCGTTATCCTTTATAGACAATACGAGGGATAAGTATTTTTTTCAGAAGATATTCACTTATGCATTATGCGAAATCAAGCATAATTCAATTCAAAGTTAGTTGAAATTAAGTCACACAACTGTATTTATTTATTTATTTCATTTCACTTAGCCTGTCTTCACGTCTGCCGTGCCGATCCCAGCACTTATCACATTCGATTCGTTTCCTAGCATTAATTGTGCACAAAGATCTTCCAACTTTTTCGTGTGGCTTCGGTTGCTGCTTGAGGATTTTCATTTCATCTTGAATGTCGTAGAATGCTAATGGAGTCGATTCTCCCTGGAGTCCTGAGATAGCCGGACTGAAGCGCTCCCATTTAGATTGCAAAGAGTGATTTTTCTCCCAGACTAGTCCGGTACCAATTTCCTGACCCAGGAGGGATGAGTGGGTTGGTTGGCCTAGAACGGAATCGAACAAGCACCACGCTCGTGGTAACAAGTCAAAAAACTCCAAATGATAAATATTCCTTTAGTGGGACAACATTCTTTTGTCTTTTCTGTGTGTTGTTCCGGTATGCTCAGCTTGTTTAAGACATTACCCACTACTGGTCAGCTACTAACAACGGTGATCGCTCCGGTGGCGCTCCAAAAAAAATGCTAATCGCAATGCTGTTCACTTTCTTCCGCTCCACAACTGCAGATCTACAAAGCACTAAGATTGGCTTGTATTTTCACATATCGGGTTGCAAATAGTGGAATCTTCAACTAAATTTTCTGAACAGTTGTGGCGATTAAATGTGTCACTTGTCAACATTACTTTAAGGAGTTTCCTTACGTCTTTCATTCCTCTTAGTTCTACTGCTTTTAGGCGTAAGTTATCGCTTTTGGTACGAATATTACCACATTGCCTTTTTTTGCATATAATCAAGTAATGTTTTGCATAAGTTTGCAACCTTGCGTGAAATTAACCTCTTCTCAGTGGTCTATGACAAATTGATCTTCACACTCGATTAATGAGATACACAGTTGGGAAAAAACCGTGGTTTTCTATTCATCATCTAGTCGACATTAGAG
The DNA here is from genome assembly GCA_009735665.1 of Angiostrongylus cantonensis. Classification (NCBI taxonomy): domain Eukaryota; kingdom Metazoa; phylum Nematoda; class Chromadorea; order Rhabditida; family Metastrongylidae; genus Angiostrongylus; species Angiostrongylus cantonensis. Next base: position 434,615 of record MQTX01000067.1, read on the forward strand.
AGAAGCGTAGTCGTGAATCACTCACTGAATGAGTGAGCTTAATACATTTAAAATATAATGAGGCTGATGCCTTACGAGTTCTTATAATTTGATTTCGAAACGACTGAGTTACTGAGGCATGATTTCATTTCCTCACGTAGACAGCAATATAGGAATGATTTCCTTCAGTGCATTACCACGTTTCTCCTGGCGAGAATGGTGAAATTTTGAAGAAAGCTTGAGCTCTTAGTGCAGTGTCCAAAGGATAATTTTATTTCTTAACTATGTTACACGAAGGGCGCGTATGGCGCAGTGGTTTCACGATTACACGTGAGACGCCACTCCGACAGACATATGGAATCGATCCCCGCACCCACGGCCCACCAACCCTTCCATCCCTTTGGGATCGGCAAATCGGTACCAGACTTGTCTGGGAGGATAGCAGCACTGGCTCGATACATCGGTAGCCCACCGCGTGTCATTATAAAGGCCAGATATGCATTTAGTCACCTCCAACGATACATGATGAAGTCGAATGCATGGCGAATCCTACGGGATTGATCAACGCCGAGAGCTTTATCCTTTTTTATCCTCTAACTATATTACATTAATTTGCTTCATAGGAGCGCCAATTTTTTTCTCGATTACCGTATTTCTGACATCATTTGCATTAATCATTCTCGGAGATAATCAACACGTGCATTTCTTGCTGGGAATATCCGCCGATCTTACTGAAGTTCCATCTCGCTCGGATGTGTCGCAAGTCTTCTCTTTTCCCTTCATTTTTCGCTTTACAAATACTTTCCTTACTTTACTTTTTCCACTTTCTTTCGTCACTCACTCTTTCCTCACTTTAAAGGGTAAAAATTTAGATGTGAAATGAGTATAATAAACTAGAGTTAAAAGCCAAAAGAAAGGCAAAGCATGGGTCTTGGTTGGTGGGTTAGTGGTCAGCACAAAAGGCCTCAATGAGGATAATCGCGACTGAAGCTCAACTGGGGTTCCAGGTTTGCTCATATCCCAAGATACGTGTATCTACTTACATTCCACATAATACCCTGCCATAAAATAGGTATAGGCTATAAATGAAAGTGCTTATATTCCACATAATACCCTGCCATAAAATAGGAAACGGCTATAAATGAAAGTTAAGCACTGAAATGTTACCTAAACTCTTACGCCTTTCGTACTGCTTTATTATTTATTCAAAACTGGTCGAAACTCGGGAAATGCTCAAAATTTTCTCGTCTTTTCGAGTTCTGCTCAATTTTTCGTTTCTGTTCTTTCTCATTCCCTGTTTTATAATTCATCCCTTCCGGTGAAAGGATAACAAATTGGAGACAAAACTCATTTTTAAGCACACATGCTGTTCGCTCTATTCGTACGTTAGAGCAAAGGCCAGAAAATCACTTAAACACTGTTTTCTTGATTGGTTTCATTTTTTACTTGGTCACGTTTATCACCTGTCTCACCTGCCTTGGTACTAATAGTCAACCGAACCGTTGTGCTGAATTCTTTTCACAACTCCGTTTCCTTGAATGCTAGTGTTCCCGCCCAGTACTCTGTTGAAGCGGACTGAAGGTAAATCGAGTAACTACGTGTGACGTCATTCACTATGGACATTATTTCCCAATTTAGTACTTCTCTTTTTTAACATTTAAAAAATTGCTTCCATTTAACCTCAATATGGATATATTTTTCGTCGGCTAACACAAAATGGCTATAAAGATTTAATCGTCTAACTTTTTTTAAAACCTTTTTTCAAAGGAGACGGTGTCGAACGCTAGCTGAATAATTTTTTGTAACAACCTCGTGTTAACCTATCAATGAAGGAAAGCTTACATTGGTTCTTCTTCTTTGGTCAACCACCCTTTCGTGGATCGGGAACATTGCACTCTAACGTATGAAGAGCTAAGCCGGTATGTGTAAACGCGATTGGCCACAGGTTCTCCAGATGTTGCGTCATAATCCGACCAGATCTGATGTTGTAAAAGTTGTCATCTGAGAGAAGTTTGGAACGACATATCAGTTCTTTCCGACATAATATTAAGACAGGAGGACTTGTTTGTCTAAGAGTTCGAGTTGGAAGTTGGAAACCATTTTTCCCATTACCTTCACTAAATGCAATGACCATTCTAATAGGAAGCTGTAGAACCAAAGTCATATTGCCAAAAGGATCGGCAAATTTTCTACAGGTAAGCGGATTTTATTTCTTATTTGCGTAACTTTTACCAGTGCTGCTCGCCACTCTTTAAGATTTCCTCCTATTGCTTTTCCGGTTGGTCTATGGTTACCTGCGGTTCGTATACAAGTGCAAGTTAATGAATTAGCCAAAATCAAATTAGTCAGTTAATTAATGAATCACTTTAACTGGGGCAGATCTCACAGTTGGAATTTTACGCTCTCAATGTTGTGTTGTTGACGTTAGAACACGCCTCTTTCTCTCCAACTATCGAATATTCTAATGAATAGTTCTTCTTCAAAATGACCAGCACACTTAATGGCTATTGTCTTCTAAGTCAACACGATGATGTCGTACATAATATTGTGTCGTCACATAAAGCGAAGTTTTTTTCTTAACACTTCTTTATTTTAAAATATATAGAAAATTACCGAGTAGGAAGTGTTAGCTAATAAAATTGCCTGCACTATCTAAAACAGAGCTGAGCCTATAGACCAATCGTTGGAGGCGCCCAGCGATACACAAGGGTGCGATCTCGCGCCTCAGGCTCATCAAGCCCTCTAACTCTCCGCGTTCTGCAAAATGGTACCATATCTGCTTGGAAAGATAGCACCGCTGAATCGATACATAGGCAGGCCACCGTGAATCATTGTGCTGGTAGGTACGCATTAAATCACCTCTAATGATGCTTGGTGATGTGTCGAATGCATGGCTCATCTCCCAAGGATTGATCAACGCCAGGACCTTTATCCTTTGTTCTACTTATTATGTGTTATTCCGTTAGTCATCAACTGAGTTGTGCACAAAAAATTGAAATCTTTATTTTTTTATTCCAGAAGATAGTTGTCACGGGTAGGTTGACCAGGCCGGTCATCTATATTTAGTACCCGAACAGGCTGTTTCGGATTACGCCTTGACGATTATTTATTAGAAGTGGACACGGCATCAACCTTCGTGTACTTCACAAATCCTTCCAATTGATTCAGCTTACGTGTCCTAGCTCTTCTAGCTGATCTTAGAAAGAAAAAAAAAGCCGAGAAAGCACTCTTGAAAATGCTAGGAGTGAATAATAGACGTCATTTTATCATCTGAACAAGTGCCGTTGATAGCTATTGCCACGGCATCTCAGCACAGGCATCTTGTTTAAAAGTAATGTGGACATAAGAAAAGCATTTAATTCGTTTCTTTTCATTTAGCCCGCTTTCGAGTTCCTTTGCTCCAACTGACTAGAAGAACCGCGTCCTTCACGAAATTGTCAAAGCAGACTTTTTTCAGTCATTAATAAGTAAAGCGGTCTGTCCGTTCGTCATCATTTTCTAACTTTAATCATGGGACCCACCTCTCATTCATTACGGAATAGATAGACTCCACTCAAGTTCCTCCATTCACAAAAGTTTACCAGATAGTGGTAAGCATCCACTTTGTGAGCTCATTTTACCTCCTCATAAATGATTATTTTAATGAGCTTCCGCTTAGCGATGTTCCAAAACGTTCATTTGTGATGCCAGTAAATGATTGAATGTTCCTCTCACCACTTTTCGGGTAAATGAAATTTACATAGATCTTTTTACTTCTGTTTAGCAAACACGGGGTGTTATATTCCATTAATGCCGAGGTTAATAGAAAGTCGGACGTGGTAGCTACATAGATCTCTCCATTTAAGTAAGGGATTCAAAGCAAATAGTTTGAAGCTTACAGACATAATAAATCGCTTGATATAGTCTTCTCTTTCTACTGATCACTCTTATGTTTTTGAGCTTTTCAATTTTTACAGCTTTTTTCTTCTTGTCCTTCTTTTTTGCCTGGAAGTGTTGAGGGTTTTTATCTCGTCATAGTTCATTCACGTAGCCACATTTTGGTGTTTTGATGATTTCCCTCGTGCCATGGGACATGAATTTCCTGGCCCATGTTTTTATGTTTTTCGATAAACTGCTTTCTTACGGTCACGGATATTCTTTAGAAAAGCCGAGTTTTTCCTTGATAGAATATTCTAAAGGAAGGTTTTTAAAAGCAGACAAGTCTTTGAACTGTCCTCAGATTTTCGACTTTGAAATGGATGGCTTTTACGAGAAAGCACCATAAATTCTAACAACCCTAGTATCAAATAATTCGTTCATTTCTAGTCTATCCGTTTTACGAGATATATAATGTGGGTACATGCACTACAGTCGTTAGAGTTATTTTCAAAACACGCTTAGCCATTTGCTCGATCCCGTGCGCCATGATCACCAAGCTTTCCATACTTCCGGGTTCGAGAACACACAACGGATTTGTCTAGGAGGAAGAATTAATGACGCGATACTTCAGAAGGCCTCAATAAAAGATTGTATAAGCTAAACATCTCTTACTCCCCTCTACAGTGCTACGAATGGAGTTAAATGCATGGTGCATCTTCAGAGGATTACTGGGCGTCTAACATTTCATCAACATGGTTCTCTTGTTAACCTAATGACTTCTGTGAGCTGCTTGTGCCTAAATGTAATTGGACGAGGCCGAAGCTTCTGGGAGATAAACATAAAATATTTATCATTCACTACAGTTACTATCTTTTACTATTATCACGCAGATATGTATTCTTTCTTTGATGAGCTTGCACGAGGTTGATAATAATAATTATTTCAAGGAAAGTCGGATTCGAAGTATCACGCAGATAGTCTCATCCCATGGGAAACATGAATACAACTGAGAGAACAGGGATCTAAAGGTCACGGTAGGGCTAAAGGGATAGCCATCAAGTACCAAAATGCGTGTTTACTACTACATGATAGCTCATAAAGGAAAGGCAAAATAACATACAAATGTTTTTCAGAGTATCTCGAGGGATCTAACAAAGTAAATACGATTAATGAGCATTCCGAATTCTAATCAAGTCATTTGAGCACCGTCATCGCAATTTTATTACGTCCATTCTGCTCTTGGAAATTTCCCGCATTTTCACTTTTGTTTATTCCACTTTCACATCTTAAATGCCATCTTTAGTGTTTCACATATATCTTAAGCCATTAAATGTTTTTTAATTGCCAGTGTCTTTTTCTGCTATCTTTCTTTCTTGAAGAGTTTTAGATGCTATAGAAAAATGATTGAACTCTTTGTGTTTAATCACAACGATGCTGAGATATTCTCGAAACTTGGACCACGGGCCAGATCGAACCACCATTTCCCTTTCGGGAGGCTCGCGCATTACACACTGCGCCGTATAGATCCCTGCTCTGCATTTCTCTCAGCTAGTTTTCTGTCTTTTAATATATTTCGTGTGTTTCCTTTTTTCTTTAATGTATTTGGTCTAATCCTAATCTGCAGTAGATGTTGAAAAGCGATAGCCGGTGCTTATAGTTATGAGCTTTCGCTTCTTTCTTCCATGAAGGAAATTCCGGTTTTTGAGGAAGAAGTCAGTTTTACTTCGAAGGAATCACAATTCGTTGAATCCTTTTACGGAACAAATTCGAATGGCATTTGGTGGATTGTTGGATGATTTTCTTGCCGATAAAAACCTTAAACAACCACATGACGGTGGACGCTATCTTAAGTTCGGAATGAGAGACCAAAAAACCTTAACGGTGAGTACTTTTCTCTTCATAAACACCGTCAGCTGTAAATAATTTATTCCAATTTATTTGGCAGTTTCTTTAAAGCAGCTATGTTACTCTTGTTGTTGACAATAATAATTATTCTTTTTTAGTCACAATCTTAAACGTTTTATTTACTGCCTACTATTTTTAATGGCAAGTTATAATGCGAAATATGACTACAACGATGCTGATGTACTTCAATCAATCTCGCTGACGGGTGATTGCTGATGTCAGAGATCGATAGAACTAGCTGAGAGACAGGCGAAACGAAGGACCCGCATGGTGTGGTGGTGAACGCGTTAGTCCCCGGAAAGGACGATAGCGCGTTCGTTCCTCACCATAGACACCTGCGGTCCAGAGCTTTGCAAATATCTTAGCATCGTTGTAGTTATATCCCTTATTACTTTATTTGTTTCATTTTATCTATCCTTTCATTACAACTATTGTGGGAATTCCATCACTTCTCGCGTGCGGCAATAATTGACGAACGTATTAAGAGCAGAACGGTGACTGTTTAAAAGAAGCTGTTTACTGTGTTACTGAAAATGTAGGTATTGAGCCTTTTCTGCTGAGGTTACGAAAGTGGTTGTCTGAGGAGACTGCGTGTCAATTTGACCTTTCCAAGCTCTGAAGACGTCGAAATCACCGAAACCAATTCTAAAAATGAATAGTGTGAACCTCGCGTCAGTTCATCGAAAACGCTGTGAATTACTGCTGAGATTTTTGCGACCCATAAATTATTTGTACTTCTCACAACTCCGACGACATTTCACCTTCAAAAAGAAAAACTATCAGAGCAGCGGAGGCAGTCGCGCATAGTCACTGTGCTAAAGAATGGGTGATCAAGGGAACCTTTGTAACTACAGTCCGACATGCCTGTTGTATGTACTCTACGAGCTGTTCACGAAGATTATCCTTTTGTGCATAACAAAGACTGTGGATGAGACAAAATTAGCCGAGTATTCAAGATTACAACAAGGATTTTACTGCATTGGTCACATCGAAACCGTTTCACGGGTCATTGAAGTCTGCCGAGAGTATCACCTGCTTCTTGTCCTAACTTCCTCGCCTTAAGAAAAATAGTGGTTTGAGTAACTACGTCATGAATGCAATCCTATCATTGCTTGTCGTCGAATAGAGTGATCGCGCCCCATATAAGATTTCTAGCCTACTATTTGGGGATGTATATCACAGTGGTAGTGATGTCCGTCATCACGAGCAAGGTGTTAGTTAGACTCCGCTTCGGAGCAATCAAGCCTCTCATCCCTGTGGGGTTAGGAACATGGTATCTGGAATAAAAATCACTCTCTGCAATCCAATTGAGAAGGCTCCAGCCCGGCTATCTCAGGGCTCAGGAAGAATTCCTCGACCAGCGTCCTATGACATTCAAGATTTAATGAAAATCCTCAAGCAGCAACCGAAGCCATACGCAAAAGTTGGAAGATATTTGTGCACAATTAGTGCTGGGAAACGAATCGAATGTGATAAGTGCTGGGATCCGCACAGTAGAAGTGAGAACGGTCAAATAAAAAAAAAGAGCAGTGCTCTTCCATTTGCTACCTTGAATGAACACGGCCTACATCAATTATCCTTTCCGGTTGATCAGATAATAATAGGCGGTAAATTGAAAGTTAACACTGAAACCACTCAGTTCTGCTCGCATGTCTTGCAAATCACTATAGGACTTAACATGTCGCAATGTTCAAAGAAGCTCACCACCATCTAGGACGATGGCACCAGAAAGAAACGGTTAGTGGAAAAACGTGCCGTCATCCGCACTACTCATAAAGACGCAACATCCATGTCTCATTTTACTTTCTAACCTACGGCCTTTCGGCCACTTACCCATTTCGTGTCTTTGAAGTCCATAGCACCGTAGTTGATAGTGATGTGGAGCACGGGTGATAAAACTGGACAGTTGGCGTGCCTTAAGCCTTATTTATTTAAGTTCCCATTAATCCTGATTTAAGGATGAGTAACTTTGCAGTTCGTCTTTGTAAATGAATCTTTGTTTGCAGTTAGATTTTTTTGTTGATCTTTATCTTCAAAAAAATATGGTGAAGAGATCTGCATATTGTTAGCAGTCTACAGTTTAATTGTTTATGGCAAATCAGTGACCCAAAACCTTTTGCTTTAATAATGCTACAGATGTTTAATTTATTGTTTTATTTTATTTTAATGTCTTGCTAGTAGAATATTAAACATCTCTTACGGTTTACTGCCTCATCATGGCTGAGAGGTGTTCCTGAGATTCGGGCTGCGATGTACAGCGGGAAGATTCTTCTCCCGGTAGGGCCTCCCATGCTGAGAAGAAGTCCGGCGTTTCCATCAGGATATCTAGCTAAGAGTAAACCAATAATATGATGCACCGCGCACCACCGTCTTGGTATCAAATTAGTCGCATGGTGGTAACTCTCTTTCTGACCCGTTTAGTCGGTGACTGCCTATGGTGGGAACGACCTGGAGCACACTTTGGCCAGGCTGACCTCGGCACTCCAGGGAAACACAATGGTTAGACCAGCAAAACTTCGAAAAATGGAGAATATACTGGAGCCCGCACAACCAGTGATGACAGGCGGTCTAAGTATCCAAGTAAGGTATTAGAATAAACGTGGAAAACGTTTATTCAAAATTACAGTCCTCGCCCATGTCGCCGCCCTCTGTGCGACTGCTATCCATCAACTAACTTAAACGCTTACAACAAACAGCTCTGAAGAAGGCGGAGCCGATGATCGTGTCTGCTTCCTGAAGAAAAACATCGAATTATTCAAAATTAGTTCTCCAGTGCAATTGACTTGCTGTAAACCATTTAGCTGTATGATGCTAGCAAAATGAGAACTTATCTACCAGTCATTTCTTGGAATTTTTTTTGCCTCTTTACTTTTAATAGATGTTCAATCTTTTATTAGAGATGTTTTAGAAAACCACAGGATTAGCAATGAGTGTGACGAATTCCGCTGGTTTTGTAAGGCAGAAATACTGCTGGCCATTGGTGTGTGGTGGGTTTAGAGCTTAGTTACAGTAATTCAATTGTTCAACAAAATCCACCCTGGATGCTATCGCAGAACACGATGAGCATCAGCAGGGACGGAACTCACTCAGTGGCATACCGAAAGGTTTGAGGTTTGACAAAAGTTGTACATTGAACGAAAAGCATGCCTTTAAATCAAACGTTGTTTTACTCGTTTGCTGCCCATTTGTTTCGTTTGGTAGTCCGGTTTGGCTTGGAAACAATTTTTGCTCTCCGTGAAATCGATATTTTTAGGAGTTGTGGTGTGTAATTTCTTTTATTTTCTTTCCTAAAGGCGTCTAAATGTCACTAATGAATCCTTTACTCATGACGTTTTCTAGTCCTTTACGACATAGGACTCTGTGCTGGAAAGAGGAAATGTGCTATAGATTTTTTTCCTTTGTTTTAGGAAAATTTCGTAACCATTTTTCCTGAGGGATATGATAAAGAGGGTGAGTTAACACCAGGGCGAGGAGTGAGCGCGAATTCGCTTAGATTCGATGGCACATACTTACGAGCCTCAAGCAGACGTCCCTGGAGGCCATCTAAATTTGATCATCACCAACAAGTCTTACCCGGAACTCGTTCCTAATTGTTGTTCACTAAATTCACAGCGATTATTCTGATAGCTTTAGATGGTCTCTTGGAAATAGGTTCCATCTAAAATTTGGTAGTCGGTTATCCAATTTTTTTGAAAATTTTACATTTGAATTCTTTATTTATTCCTCTAAGCAGCAGATATAATGGTGATTAGAATATAATATCAGTGAGTGATTTTACGTTGGTCAGCAGACAGTATAGCTTCTACTTTGTAGGAAGTTTACTTTTTTACTTTTTTCTACTTCTCTCTTTCTTAGCACCAGTGTAAGTTTTGGGGCTATTTGAATGTCTCCAATGGGTCCAGTGGTGTTAAATTCCTCTCTGTAGAATGCGTCGTCACAACTGGATCATGTCGGAAAGTGCGTGTACTACCTTTGTATGTGATCTCTTGCACGGCTATGAGAATAGTCACTAGGAGCATTCACGTTCACTGTAATAATATCTGGTGTTAGTATCGAGTAGGCATGGTTGGCATCATACCCCCTGCTCATTCTGCTCTTGTCTACCAGAGTCTAGATTATTCTTAACAGCACTCACTTGTCGTCTTGCGTCATTGATGTATTGCCTCTGTACTCCTTATGAAAACGCTGGACACTGCTATTATCGCTACATTGTTTTTGAAATATTTATATGCAAAGGCCTAACTGCTCAAGTCTGAGCTTCGTTCTCCAAGAACCATAACAGTATCGCGCATGACAACTTCGAAACTAGAGGATTCTTTACTTAACTGACTAGCAGATTTGCTGCTGCATCAGTCCATTCGTTGTTTCGGAAATGAATGCTTCATCTAGATGTAGATGATCTATGAATGTTTTCGGCCCTTGTCTCTTTTCTCATCCTATAGAACCTTCGTAGAATTGGAAACAGTAGAAGCAATAAGGTATAAAATTTACGACTACTTCTCACCAATAAAAAGCTGATACGCTCGTTTGGAATTATTGCACTATGTTTTTATCAGGGTTAATTTCTTTTAGAATATAAGGATAAGTCTAGCTAAAGTTAATTTTTGAAATGATTTTCCTAATGAGGCCGTCTTTTCGCGCCATTTTTTTAGAGACAAAAGCTCAGAATGGTATTTGTTTGTCAGAATTTTCTAAAGAGAACGACTCGTTGAGTTTGGTATGTTGGTAATGGAAAGATCGTCTTAGGACGTGGTAGCTTTCATATTTTCCCTCTTTGAAATGACTACATTGCGCGTCGTGAATCGAATGCAAGTTTTTTTCTGGTTTGTCCTTAAGAAAAATGTTGAGCACCAATCGTTTTCTTCCGTGTTCTTCTATAGACTCGCATCCACCCTCCGTTTTCCTTCATCCCTCCTCGTTTTTTTTCATTTTCCTCTGCCCAACCTTTTCTTGGTGTTAATATAGACTTCCTATCTCTTAAATCCTTGTATCCTCTAACGCAGCCCAACGTTAATATTCATTGTTCTCCTGCTCAACCTTTGTTTTGTTTCTTTTTGCTACTCTTATTTATGGTTACTCACTTTGAAAAGCAAGATCTAAAGACTTGTGACATCTGAAGAACATGGAAACGTCGAAATACAACATTACCACTTTTGAGAGTCTTCTCCTAGTGTTTCGCGAAACCCATGCTACAGCGTTTCCATGTTACCATAGTCATCCATCCCGGTAGGCTAGAGGCAGCTCTCCAGTGTGGCAGCAATTTCTTGCATTTTTTTAGCGATCGGCTAATCTTTCGAACGGAAATGTCGATATCTTCTTTAGCATGAGAATTTTGGTAGAGCATGAAGACCTCCTTTTCGTCAAAGCCCGACATCAGCCAATGTTTCTATCCTGTAATGATGCTGAAGTAAACACTTTTTTTTACGTTTGACATGATCCGAAACCACGTGTTCTGCTGATTTTAGCATTTCTTTAGCTCGATCCGTTTCCACGTGTCCATAATTTACGAAGGTGTTCAGTTTTTTGTGTAGTTTCAGCTTATAATCACTGATTTTAGTTTTCTTTACGGATATTGTGAAGTGCTGCATTCGGTAAATCCTCCCTGATGTGCTCGTATAAAGTGGTCGTAGGTTTCCACCATAGGCAGTGTCCAGCTTTGTGCACTACTAGGAGTTCCTCCTAAACAAGTCTGGTATCCGTTTCCCGACCTTTGATTGATGAAGGCTTCGTTGTTCCACGGTGTAGTCGGAACAGGGCAACGCCTAAATTATTGGGAGACATTTCTACTACTGCGTTACACACTTATGTGCTGAAAAAATGCGGCTGAAAAACAAGGTCATAAGGAAATAAGTTTTAAAAAAATAGCTGCTTTTTGTCCGAAGTTTTTGCCTACTGGAAGCCCAATCTATAAGTGTTTTCTTTGCTACTATGACTGGTTGTCATCTAAGACACTGCCTCTAGTACTCAAATTGCTTTAAATTAACTAGAAAGGACAAAGCACATTTCTTTGATCAATCCCAGTGGGATGCCCCATGCAATCTTCATTAAGAATCGGCGATGCACTCTACAATGACATCGAATGGCCTACCGACAATTTAGTTTTGTGCGAAAAGACACGTTTAGCACCAATTTGGCGACACCATAGAGATGGAAGAGTTCGTTTTCTCATGCTTCTAGCCTAATCAACGACTATGTTGTGCAGCGCGAGGATGTCAACAAGCTACTCGCTACACGATCTCCATTTTTCTCTCGTCATTGCCAAATTCTACTCCTTCAATGTTTGAAACTGAAAAAGCCTTAAGGTATTCTTGCTATAGTCGTTGTTCCGATGAAATCTCTGTGATCAACTCTTTCACCTAAACTATGTTTTTACCAACATTCGCAGTGGTCAAGAGCAAGAGCATTCACGGCAGCATCGTTCTCCTTTTTCGTCGTCATATCGGTGTTCTTGAGGGCTATTATCTCCACTTTACTACTAGAGTACAACCACTAAAAAAACTATCATCTCGATGTTTCATCGAAATGATGAAAACGTTGATGAAATTGATGACGATGATGATGATGATGGTGATGATGATGTCCGATGCCTGATGCTCAGCAGACTCACGTCAAAAACACCAAGTCCTCATTCAGCATACTTCATCATCATCATTCATTTTATTTTTGCCTTGTTCTCACTCACCATTTGAATAACAACTGCGGTTCAACGATTAACAGAACGTTCGTCTTCTTTGAACAACAACGAGCCAAATACGTAAAGAAGATCGTCGTTGGCGAAAAAAAATTTTCAACTTCGTCATTAATATTTGTTTTACGCTACACTTATTCATAGCCGCAATAGACATCGAAGAAGATATTAAAACCAATATTCGTCCCACTTCTTTTTCTCTTATCGACTAGCTGTTCACTTTGCCGAAATTGCTTTGTTCAGTTTTTTTATCGTACTGAAGTCTTTCTTATTTTTGTCCGCATTTTCCATCGTATTGCTCAATTCAGCTCCATCACATTTTTTCTCTTGCTATTTTTTCAGTATTTTCTTTATTTCCGCTTTACAGCATCAATTAGGATTCAATTATGGGTTCTTAATTTCCTTCAAATTCTTTCCGTTTTCCTCAATGAGATCCGCAATTACAATGAGAACACAAAAGTGCAGATCGTTCAGAAACACAACATGAAAGCTATAGATCAGATTATACTAAAGGCAAATAGTAGAAAGTAGATTTTTACTATTTTCGTCTTCTTTGATCCATCTTCATGTCTACTGTTCGGATCCTATCACTTATGAGATTCGATTCGTTTCCTCGCATCCATTGTCCACGATGAATTTCTAACTACTACGTGTGGCTTCGGTTGCCGCCTGAGGATTTCCATTTCATCTTGAGTGTCGTAGAATGCTAGTCGAACAATTCTCCATAAAGTCCTCATGGAGTCCTTGGTTAGCCCGGCTGGAACGTTTCCAGTTGGTTGCAGAGTGATTCTTTTTCACACGCAAGTTCAGTACAAAGTTTCCAACACTGGAGGGATGAGAGGCTTCATTGGCTCGGAGCTGAATTGAACTAGCACTATATTCGTGATGACGGACGTCGTTACCATTGCGCTATCCTCTCCTTAGAAAGTAGAGTAAAAACAGGAAACAAAAAAGAAGTAAATAAGAAGAAATAAGGAAATATTTTACGAGTTAGAGAAATTTGGGTACACGCATACTCCTTTGTAACGAGCACTGAAGTTCATTTCTCTCGTAACAGTAATATTCCAGGATCCTGAAGCTCAGAAACCTTCTGAAGTCACGAAGTGCTTAAATGTTGCGTCCCATTCTATAAAATTAGTTCACCCTAAGTGTTTGAATAAGTGGTATTTGCTTCATAGTCAGTAGGTGTGCTAGATTAGATAGAGTGTCATTCCCAGTTCTTCCCATTAATTAATTAATTCCAGTTGATCAGCACGCCGTAGTTCCTGGCGTATTTAAGTTCGTTTTCCTAGAATACTTCGTTACTGTAATGATGACGAAGATATAGTTAGCGACTCCACACCTCGTAGAGAGCAAGAAATAGTTATTTCAACATTACTGTGTAGATATGGAATATAGAAATGTTTCTGTGTTTCACATTTAAAAACCTGCTGAGCAAAATTCCATCGATTTCAGTAACAGAAAGGCGGACAGTTCGACGTATTCACACGAATGGTAAGGCCTAGCTGGCTGTGTTTGACACTTCAAGTTAACACTAATAGAAATCAAAGGGGTTCGTGCTAAATATGCGTGAGCTACTCTTGTGCCTCGACTGGAGCACACCGAGAAGCTCTGGTCTTTGACATGGAAAAATGGAAACCATGCTGTTATCCCGTCTGCTTTTCTGCTTCGGCTATTGAGCTAGATATCACAGGATTTTTAGAAGTTGATTTACCAAATACCGAACATGCTGTAGAATATGGTGCTATTCCTGAAATGACACGGATCCGGCAGCATACTCTGACTTTCCTCTCGCTATTTTTGTTTCAGTCCTAAAAAAATTTTAAGTAAGCTATTGAGTTATGAATATTATTTGAAATAATTGAAATGGGTTTCTATTGAGAAAAGGGAAGTGGTGAAATGAAGTGCTGTATACGATTCCAAAGCGTTGCCGACTTAAGCAGTTATTATTTATCTCTTTAAACTATTTTTAGAATATTTTCTATAGATAGGAGACTATGATTAGCAAAACAGTTGAACTGTTTAGAAACCTGTTGTAGTTCGCCGGATCAAATTTATAAGGACCTTTTCATTTTATATGAAACTTCTTGGTATTTTGTACGAGTTCAATCACATCATTGATCCCTTTCGTTACCGTGCTCCCGTCATCCACAATGATCTTTGCATTTTCGTTGGTTCCCTATGCTAGCGACTGATCATTTTGTCTCCTTCATCAATGTCGATGGATGCCGGTCGATGTGTTTCTTTTTGGATTTCAGAAATGGCTGTATTAGATAATTCTCAGGTCTTCATCATTACCACCCATCAGCCTTCGTCGTACGTATAGCTTCTTTGCGATAAGTCCGGTGAGATCTTGCCAACATGGGAACAATGGTAAGCTTGGTTGGAAGGTGGGAAGTGATCGAACGAGCGACTGTGAGTTATTGCACAACATCTCTAATCACTGCTCTTCCTGGGTTTCGAATATTTATTTGAGTGAACAAAAATATAAATCTGCGCCAAAATGGTATTGAAGTGGTACTTGAATTGACACGTTATCAACTGTTTGCTCCAAAACTTCTTCACATGTCTGAACATTAATTTTTACATATGAACAGAAAATTTCACTCGATTTTCATCGTATAGCGCTTTAATTATGGTTACATTACAAACCACATTATTGCGATTACAACTACAGTTAATATTGATCGAAAACCGGCAAACAAAGTTAAAGCCTCGAGGAGTACGTTCCATATTGGGGGCGCGTTAAGCGTAATGGTTAGAGGCGCCTTGCGATACACATGGGAACGATCCCGCCCTATTGCTTCACCAAGCGTTCCATCCCTTCAGAGTCAGCAAATTAGTGCCAGACCTGTCTGGGAGAAAAGAAGCTTTGATTCGATACATCGATATGGCACCACAAGTCATTGTTAAGGGCAGATATGCAATCAATCACCTCTGAGGATGCTTAATGAAGTCGATTGCATAACGTATCTCTCACGGATTCATCAATGTCGAGAGTTTTATCCTCTTTACCGTTTTATGCTTTATATTACTGTTGTGGACTGTGCAATAGCCTCTACCCTTGCCCATCACCTAGCGTCTTATCATGGCTGAAGACATTCACTATATGGAAATGCAATGCATTTTGGCATTTCATACCCTGCGAGTTTAGCTATGTCATTCGTTGCAACGCCGATGTCAAAAAAGAGTAAACATGAAGGATACCATATAAAATGTTATACTTATCTAACTGAGCAATTCCTTCGAGCAATCGGAGTCGCTCTGATGCACATAAATGGAGACTTTACAAATTATCGTGCGAGTTACCTTGTGATAACAGTGATAGGAATGATACAAGCGCATTCCTATAACCCTTCAAACCGTACTTTGTTTGTGTGGTCCGATTTTTGGGCGACGTTCTTAACTTGCTTTTCTCATCAATATATTGAGCATTCGGAGGCCGATGAACAGCTGCAAGGATTTCGTTTTGTTCGAGCCGTCATCGGTTCCTGTTCATGAATTTTAAACGATATTTGCGGTAGATTTTGAGCAGAAAAATCAAATGGAAAGAAAAGGCTTAGAGAAGCCTTATTTCACTGGACGAATTTTCCACTTATGGCAAACGATTGCTCTAAAATGACTGTTACGGTAAATGAAGTTCGTATTTAAAAAGTACAGTTATTTCAGCTGGAATCCAACACCATAGATGATCTACACCATAATTAGGCACGTTCCTTAAAATATGACATCAATAAATTTTTCTCATCTACATTTCAGTTAGAATCCTCCTCTCTTAAAATACGCCAATAAAATTACGCCAATAAATTTCTTCTCTGTAATCCCTTTTTTTTATTTTGGACTAACCCGTCGACGCCTTAATGTTATGGTAACCGGAAGAATTTAATTTTCTTTAGTTATTTATAGGTTCCGCCGTTTACAACTATTCGCTTTCATGCCTTTTCGTCGTCGACTTAGTGATCTAGGTAAAATGGAGCTCTGTTAGCAAATTAATCTTATTTTAATGTAGAAGAGTTGTTCTTATACACTACAATGCTTCTGAACTGTAACGTCTTTCAAAACGGACTTTTCCTTAGCCTCGGTGTTACCAGTCAATATGTATTCTTTCTTCAATAAGCTTTCACGATGCTCATGAATAATCTGTATTCGTCTAATGTTTCAATGTCTTCGTCTTCATCACAGCCGATGGATGATCTGCCGCCTTACGCGAGTCATTTATCTACCTCGTATAGGCTAATCGAAGAAAGAATATTTATATCGTGCTTGCTATTAAAGAGTTTGATTATATAAATCTGAGTATCGGCTTGTTAAATTGTCGTTTGTCAACTGTTTCCAAAATGCACTACTGTCAAAGGAATCGCTTCCGCTCTGGTAAAATCTTATTTGCCATGCAGGAAATTCATGCGATTCACAAGGGCAAGCGAACTCCCGATGGTGAACATGTGGAAGTGGCTCAGCATGGATACCACGGTACTCCTTGAAAAAGGGGCTTTTCAGAAATCACTATGTCATTGTGAAGAGAAAATGACACATCGTGAAGTGGTAGTCGAAAATAAGCACCAGCCTAACAATCTCTATGAAGAATGAATCTCTATGAAGCAGAACATCGCAATAGGTATTTAGCATCAATGTAGAATGGTAAATGTTCATGGTTACTAGATAACAATTGTGCACATTGAAATGCATTTGCTGGCTTTCCAGCATAACTTTTTTATCTTCAACTTTCATCTTTTTTTGTTTTTTTCACTTTGCCTTTAATGTTGTTCTTGCAACTTTAAAGCGATAAAAGCCACTGGATGAGAATCCTTGGTGGTCTTGGAAAAGCGGAGCAAAAAGTGCTAAAACTCAATAAGTTTGGTGTTTGCTTTTTTGTGGCTGTGAATTTCAGTTACTTCGAGATGGCTGAGCAAATTTCTTTACACTCTCTCTTACTTCAGTGATTCACAGAAGTAGAATTTTGTTATCCGACTTTCTTTCCGGTGGAAATCGCTTTATCTCCATGATGTCATACGAGTATCGGTTTTGGCAGGCATAGGAGATATCCGATACTCTTTCATTCATATAACACGACATTCTCCATAACTCCATACTTCACTGAATTTCTTTCTGTTAAAGTTGAAGACAATTTCGAAAGTAAAAGGATAAAGGATAAAGCTCTCGGCGTTGATCAATCCCTGAGGGATGCGCCATGCATTCGACTTCATTAAGCATCGTTGGAGATGATTGAATGCATATCTGGCCTTTACAATGACTCGCGGTGGTTGGCCGATGTATCGAGCCAGTGCTGCTATCCTCCCAGACAAGTCTGGTACCAATTTGCCGACCCCGGAGGGATGGAAGGCTTGGTGGGCCATGGGCGCAATTCACGTACGCGCCGCAGTGGCGCCTCCAACCACTGCGCCACACGCGCCCTTATAGTAGTAGTAGTATAGTATCCGCGTCTGTCATTTTCGAAAGTACTAAAGAAAAATCAACATCTTCATAATTGTGTTTAAGGAACTTCTTTAAATGAAAGGTTGAAAATTAATATCTAATCGATATATCGAGATTTATGAACGTCCAGATGTTTAGTAAAACATTTTATTCTAAACAATCAGTGAAGGAAATGGGGAGTAATCGTCTATGTAGGTAGGAGAAGGAAACGAAGAGAGTGGAGCGGTTGAAAAACAAGTGAGAGGCTCTCAAATGCGTCACGACAGGATGTGAATCCTGTACTCAAAAAGCTCTGTTTTCATTGACTTACTGCAGGGAATTCATTGGCAACGAATGTCAAATTTGGCACTGACCAAGTTTAAAAAACTTCACAATGACTGTTGAAAGAGTGAATATGCGTTTTCAGATTGAAATAATGGAAGAAGAATTTTGTATTCTTTTGAGAACAAAATTATCCCATAGGAGTTTAGCATTTCGTACAATTCCGACGGGTAGGAAGTCGTCGTGGTGGACGGCTCCATTACTTCTCTGGTACAGCAAGTAGTCTTCCCGTTCTCAGACATGATCGGAGGCGAGATCATCATATTTGCTCTGTGCTCACTATTGCAGTGTAAATGGGTAGTACTTTGTAACCAAGCGTTTCACTATGACGCCACGACAGTTGACTCACACCAGTACTATTAAGTCCTGACGACAGCGAAGTCTCTGAAATGATTTGCTATTACCAAGTCACAGCACTGAACTTTCACTAGCCTTCTCATTTTTGAGAATCACTGTCAATTTTCTTCTTTTCATTTTCCAACTTTTTCTTTCGTAGTCCATATCTCTTCGCTTTCTACTCTTCTTATTTTTTTCTATTTTTTCTTTTCATACAAAACTGCTTGATTTGATATGTATTTGGCAAGGTTAGCACAAAAGATACGTTGCCTTCAGTCAGTCTGTCCATCCTATTTTAGCAGGTTTTTCAATAAAGTGATAGTAATTCTTTGTATTCTTGTTGAGCAAACGCGAGGTGTTATTTTTATTCTTTATTTATTATTTTTATTCTAATAAAGAATAAAATTAACACCTCGCGTTTGCTCATGTCAACAAGAATACAAAGAATTACTTGATCAATGCCGAAGTTAATAGAAAGTCGGTCTATCCCTTTGTTTTGTTATTAAGGCTTTTTCTCGAAACCTGAAAATGTGTATTCTGCGAATTTCCCTACATTACTCTGATGTAGTTTATAATTTTCTCTTGACTAATTAACTACGAATGATTAAACTGATTTTTCTTAAATGTCAACTTTAGAGCGGATAGTCATTCTACGGCCCACCCGTAGTGTTGGCTCTATTCACCTCGTTTTCTCACTGTAATAAAGCCTTATCTCATAATGGCTAACTCGTCGTAGGCTAGGGCGTATCAGGAAACAAACTTGTTTTGTTGGATTTCATTCTCCAGCAGCTTTTCCCAAACTGAGGAGTTCTACATTCTAAGACGAAAATCAAGCTAAGAACATGATCATGTTGGAAGCCGAAGTTCAGCGGGCAGTGCTTAGGTTATCTTTTATTATCTTTTAACTCAAAGCAGTAAGAACTCTGGCTTGCTAGATGAGCGAACGGGAAGTTTATTGGTGCTCATTTGGTTTTCCGATGTTTAACGAGATTAACACATTTTGCCAAATTCGCATTGGTTTTAATATGAACATAATAGAAAATAACCACTCCTTTTGGCTTTTCACATTCATATCTGAGCTTACAAGTAGCCGTCCTTAATTGAAAAGGAGGCATTTAAGAAATGAAGAACAGCAAAATATTGATTACTCATTCCGAGATTGAAAGGAAATCGGTTTTACATGGTAATGCCTTCCTTAGTGTCGGCTAATATAATTCCGATTGCTACGGAATATTTTTTGATGACAAGAAATCTCGAACGAACCATCAGTCACGTAATGTCCTCTTTGAAAAACACTGTCGAGTAGCGTTAGTTCTTTCCAGGGGTGTTCTATTCCTCTGGATTAGATTCAATGCGATAACGAAAACCCATATTGAAAGCGTGAAAGACTGTCGTTCATGGACTGGAATGATCACGGCTCTGAAGAAAAGATATCGTCAAAATCCTTCAAGTATATGAACAAAATATAAAGCCATGAAAACTTAAAGAACATTGACTAGAAAATACCAGTTTTCTTACTCCACAGGGCTAGAATTCAGATGTTTTGAGTCCGTAGAACATATTTTACTTCTTTTTCTCATCTAAGATCGCATTCCCAACAACGAAATGATTAAGTAGGACTTCTTCCAGCACAAAGCGGCAGCGCTTTTCGATGCTCATATTTGAAACGCGCTGTTCTTGTGCCAAATATTTTAATAATCCACGTCATGTTGTCATACTTTTGACCCGCCTTCACGTCCACTGTACGGATCTCAGCACTTCTCGCATTCGATTCGTTTCCTCACATCCGTTATCCACGAAGATCATCCAGCTTTTACGTGTGGTTTCGATTGCTGCTAGAGAATTTTCATATCATCTCGAATGTCGCAGAATGCTAGTCGAGCAGTTTTACCTGGTGTACTGAGATAGCCGGGCTAGAGTATTCCCAGTTGCATTGCAGTACAAAATTTCCGACCCCGGAGGAATGAGGGCTTTGTTGGCCTGGAGTGGAACGAGTTAGCACTATGCTCGTGATGACGGATATTACTGTCAATGTGCTATCCGTCATATTTTTCAATTTTCAATCCCATAGAAATTAAAAATCGTGGAATTGTTTGCGTAAAACCATTTACACTGTAGTGATAGGGCAAAGCCTTTTCGATAAGTATGTTTCCAACTTCTAAAGTGCTTCAGTAATCGAAGAATTTGCAGCAATTACCGACAACGCTAACGAGCTCACTTATTTGAGGATGAGGGATTTCATTTTCAGATTTTCATCTTTCTGTTTGTGCTGTTAAAGTGTTTGATCTAGTAAGTTGCGTACTGGTGTACCCTCCCAGGCTCTGAAGAAGGCGATTCTGCGGAAACATCAGCTACGATTGTGTTGTATGTGTGTTATTGTATGGAAGTAATCGTATGCTGTTTAACAACCTCGCGATTGCTGAAAGAGAAAACGACGAATTCTTTTATGCTTTATTTAGAACATAAAGTTAGAACATTAGAACTATTTACGACTAGATTCCAAGCGAAGGCTCATCAGTTGCCCCTAGTCGTGCTGCGTGTAGAAATGCAGGAGTTCAAAAGGAGCTGGCCATGACACTGGACAATGGAATAAAGTTTAGAGTTTAGTTAGTTTAGTTAGTAGCTGGTAGAGTTTAGTTTTCTAGTTTAGAGTTTTAAAAGTTCAAGTTTTAGAAACTTCGATCTTGTCGTTAATGTTATCAAACCCTGAGAATGTTTTCTATCATGGCGAAATTTCAGCTTAGTTTTAGCCCTTGGGTAATCTTCATTATTGCTTTTATATTAATGGTGTAGTAAAGTGTTCTTCTCATCAATCTCTACTCCTACACTTTCTGTTCCACTTTCAAGTGAACTTTTCGCCAAAAAAGCGTTTGTCGAAGGGAAGAATCAGCTAGCTGAGGAGTTTGCGAGAAAAAAAAACAAATCGAATTCGTGGTGTTGCTACTTAGTAAAGGTTCATTTTAATCATTTTGTGGCGTATGAATCGATAAAGAGCTCTTGTGTTTTCTCTCACTCACTCTCTCTCACTCTCCTCTCTCCCTCTCTTTCCGGTCCTTCTTCATCTTCTCGTGTATATTTCATCTCTCATTCACCCTTTGTTGTTTCATTCTACCGAATTCTATTCTAATTCTTCACGTTTTCCTTTAATAAATAAGACTATCCGAACTTTGTTCGCCTTCTTATTTCTTCTCTAATCGTCAAGGACTAACACGACCAGTTACCAAGTTACCAGTAGCGTCTTTTTGCGGCTATTGCGCACTTGAACTGCTCAGCAGGTCGCCATGGCTCAGTGTACTCCAATAGTATTGCGCCTTTCTTATGAGACTTTTTACAAGTATTTTTTCGCAAAAGATTAGCTACATTTTCTTCCGCCCGCTAGTTTCACTCATTCAAAGGTTTTTTCTAAGATTGACTTTTCCATGGAACTGTCGGGTCTTAGTTTAGACGATGATGCTAGGAAAACGAGCCATGGCAGAACATCGCAATTCAACAATCAGCAATTCACTAGAGCACCCTCAATCACTAAGAGACTAGAAACCATTAGAGGAGTTTTCCTCATCTTACATTGGTTTCACGAGCATTACTAGTAATTCCTCCCTTGATGTGTCGACAAGCTTACACGAGATTCTTACAAATCTTCATTATGAGTAAATTTGGGTCGAGTGTCCGGAGTAGTTGCTTCATATGATGTGGGTCTTTGTAGTCGTCTTCTGGAGCTGAATAGAATGAAGTGGATCACTGCTCGAATGATATTGAGCTCAGTACCTTTTTTATAGAGAATGGTTTTTGCCTATAGAATTGACCTGTCGACATCATCGGAAGGTTCTTCAGGATGCCTCTAGTTTATCATTGAACGAAGTCAGTGATTATTTATATTAAAAGGGTTAAATAAAAGTTAATGTTGAAAACAGTGTTCTCGAAGCAATATGTTTGAATAAAAACGTTTAGAAGCTTCCCTTTTAGTACAAAATTAAATCAAATTCGTATTGCCGAATTAAAACTTGTCTGCAGTTGTGAGAAATTTGTCGCTAATTCATAAGATGTAGTAAGGTTTTTTTGATAGTTAAGCTTAGACGAGGTTGATAAAAAACCTTGTAGTAAGCCTTTTGATTCGCGCATCATACAGGTGAAGATCCTGTTGTGTCGACTTTTCGTCAGACACTTTGACGACACACGTGATCGGTTCGTTCCCACGCTCCTACGAGAACAAATCTTTCATCCGGTTTAGGCCTGATTAGTAGAGTTGTCTGAGAGATCCCATGAGTAGTATTTGCGTATCCATTGGAAAAAAAGACTTTTCAACTCTATGGTATTTTCGTCTAATACGTTTCCATTACTCTGATAACCTTCTAAATTTACTAATCACCTGCTAAAGATCTCTACGGAACATTTTTTATGATAATGATTTATTTATTTTCTGACTTTGTTGAAACGTAGTCGAAGGCATCACAGTTTCATTTTTCTTTTGAATTTTATACTGCCCGTCTTTAACACGCACAGTGCGGATTCCCGCACTTCTCACATTCGATTCGTATCCTCGCATCTATCACCCACGAAACTCTTACAACTTACATGTAAGCTTTTGTCATGTACTAGCTGGATCGAAGCAAAACCGTACTCTTGATGACTTGCATCGCTCCCACTATGCTACCGGCTTCTATATATTTGTATATATATGTAATAATAATAATAAAAGGATTAAGCTCTCAGGGTTGATCAATCTTTGAGAGGAGCACAATGCATTCGACTTAATTAAGCATAGTTAGAGATGATTGAGTACATATTTGGTCTTTACAGTGACTCACGGTGCTCTACTCATGTATCGAGATAGTGCTGCAATCCTCTCAGACATGCCTTGAACCAATTTTTTGACCCCGAAGGGAGAGGGCTCAGTGAGCTTGGGGTGCGGTATTGGAAGGCGCCTCCGGCCAATGCGCTACACGCAGCCTATATATATCACCTGTATCACTTGTAGCCCTACTGATCGTCTTGTGATTCGAGTGAGTGCCAGTAAATCTTCCATTTTTTCTCTTTCGCGTGCAAGAGTAGCCCAGCGGGTTCGGCTCGCTCTAGGGACTCGTCGAGCATCATATCTTTCTTCTAGACTCTTCCTAAAAAACACTGACTATCGGGTCGGTGGTGTTCCTGCAGTACGTTTGATATCTCGAAGAAACCAGTCATTAACGGCTCTTATTCATCTCCATCTTATCTCATACGCATTTCGTGTCTAGCCCACCTTATCTTCGACTGTTTGGCGTGCAGAACGGTATCTTTGATTTTTGATCGTTGACACTGGTCAGAGTCTCGGATCAAATTCCTTACTTATGTAAAACGGGTTACTCCTAGCATCGCCCTTTCAACTGCGCGTTCGATAACGTTGAGTGAACTTTCATCCTGCTTGCGCAGCGACCAGGTTTCTGACGCATGCGTTAAAGCAGGAAGAACCATTGAGTCGAAAAGGTGGGCACGGAGTCGGATGTTCATTGTTCTCTACATCCTCGATGCTCTTGAAAGCTCTCCAAGGCGCTCGTTTCCTTCTGCTCAGCTCTGGAGCTAAGTCGTTCGTCATATTGATTTCCCGACCTAGATAGACGTAACTGGAGCATTCAGGGACTTTCGTTCCGCTGAGCGTCAATCCCCTAACCACGAAAAAACTCCAATTTCGCAGCGTTGGGTAGGATGAGTACGGAGAGGCTGCTAATCTCAGGGCTAGTGGAAGCTGCGCGGATCACGAGAAATTAAGGTGACGATCTGTACCTACAGTGCACGCACACATGCATCCGAGTCTTCGATAGAAGACTTGCTCATGCAAGCAAGTAGGATATGGTACGGTGTCATCGGCCTGGCCGAGACGAGAAGGCGCCACCCATTCAACGCAGTCTATGACACTGGCGGAGAACTGCTTTCTGGAACATGCGACAGCAGAGGTGTCGGCGGCGTCAGCGTTCTTGTCAATACGAATTTGTCTATGAACATCGATTCATTCAGACAGCTCACAATCCGAATCGGACGTTTACGATTAAAAAATAATGTGGATCAATACCAGCTTTGATGACGAAGTAGAGGTTTAAGCGTTCTTTATAGACTTAGAGGAGTTCTGCAGAGAAGATGGTACAATCTTCAAGGTCATCATTGGCGATTTCAGCGTCCAAATTGGATAAAGAAGAACGTCTAAAGAACGTCACATTGAGATCGACGGATTATAGTGGAACGAACAGGATAAACGGCTGAGTTTATCATGACAACCAAGACAATCCACTCCCAGTTCCAGAAGCCCCACCCTAAACGCTGGCCGTGGAAGTCTCCCAATAGAGAGTACCATAACGAAATAGACCACATCATAAGAGACCAACCACACAGAATTCACATGGAAGCGTAAATGTACCCCTTCCATTAGAATAGCAGGCTTATATACTGCCCAATATCACGCGGGATTATGAGGCATTCTCCCTACGGTTCATTTTCGGTTTTCTGGAATTAATACAGAACGCCTCGAGAGTTTTGCGCGATTGTGCTCTAGGTTCCTGTGCTAGGATCATGGCACGTAGCTCACAGTCCTCCCCGTTATGTCTCTGGGTCCTATGCGTGCCTAGTGAGGTATTTGGCTTACGTTTGCCAACTAGGTGTTCTTTTATGCGGGCACAGAGTGGTATGCCCATTGTGCCAATGTATTCGTTTCCGCGCGCCTTGCAGGAGATCGTATAAACTGTACCCGAACTAATGCAGTCACCGTCTCTACCATTGGGGCAAATTATGCGATTTTACATTGTACAGAGACGGTCATATAGGCGGTTACGATCTTACTGGCGTCTTAGATTACTTGGTGGTATTTCAGTTATCGTTGCCGAATTCTCTAGACCGGCCCTTCTTAAACAGCTTTTTATAGCTGCACTTACATCATTTGAGATGAAGGGTAGGATAAACGGGACCTCTTTATCGCTAGAGTTGTTGTTTGGGGGCCTAGGATTTTCCATACACTTGTCCTGAGCTGCGGTTTCGTAGCCATTAGAAATGGCTATTTGCCGTGCCAATCCCAAGACTGCTCTCTCTGACTGTTGTCTCAAAATTCTGCACGAGATCAGAACACCGTCTCCTTCGTGCAAGGTCTTATTTTTCGCGAAACGAAGAAAAAGCCACTGAATTCAAAAACGATGTCCCAGGACCACCACGAACTGTCTGAGATATTCGACCCGCTTTTTTTTTTACTGTGCGCAGTATTTTCATACCTACGTATAGCTTGCTGGGCTCTGAATGTGTCGGCTGGGTATACTCATGGGTAGCTTGCAAAGCATTCCCAGAGTGGACAAGGAGCTTATTTGTTGGAGGCGACTCCTAACCGCCTCCCATATACTTCCCTGTCACTCTTTATCGCTAGAGTTGTTGTTTGGGGGCCTAGGATTTTCCATACACTTGTCCTGAGCTGCGGTTTCGTAGCCATTAGAAATGGCTATTTGCCGTGCCAATCCCAAGACTGCTCTCTCTGCACTCTTCCCATGCACACGTTTGTTGCTTTTCGAAAAATGTTTCTTACAAGTGAATTTTTCGTGTGAGGGGTGAGAGAAGAGGTAATGGACCAAGATGTTTTTACTACATGGCTTTCGGTACCGTTTCGTAACGTAGCCGTTTTCTGATAGGTTAATTTGCACGTTCAGAAATGGAAGCCAGTTTTCTCGTGGTTTCTCTCGAGTGAATTTAATATACTCTGACTGTTCTCTCTGCAGCTCGAAACATTAGTCTATTTGCTCTTGTGTTGAGCTAAGGACAAAACAGCCAGCTATACATCTGCAGTAGAGTAATGGCCTGAGATCGGTCACTGGTGCTTCTACCTTAGACACAAACGCAATGGCAAGACTTGCTGCTAGTCGTCATTGCCAATCCTCTTATTTGAGCGTAGTACTTTCCGGACCATCTGAAGATGGAGCAGCTCAAGCATTTTTTTAAGAGTGCCATCTACTGCTCTGTCTTGAAGCAATACATGTTTATTTTTCCTTCGTGTTTTATAAGGAGTTCGAATATGGCTTGCATTCGGCAATCATTCGACACGTTTGTATAAATGGCGGTAACGTCGAAGGACTCTATCACGTACGCGCTGCTCGGCTGCACAGTACGTAGACGATCCAGAAACATCTGGGTATTCGTAAGATGGGCTGCAGTGTGTTTTAGCAACTGGATAAATATTAGGGTTAAAAACCACGCTATCCTATCCGTTGGCCCGTCTACACAGCTGATGTCAGGTCCAACCTTAAGCAGTGGTAGATCGGTAGACATAAGATAATCCCTGGATACTAGCTAACTATTTTTTTAACTTCTTTCAGAGTAGATCCTCCAGTAAAGGAGTAAAATCAATGGTAGAAATTAATCTTTTATGAATTTGTATTCATTTACTGGTTTCACTTTTATATCATAAAGGTTTCTCTTATTTTTTTCTTTGTACCTTTTAGGAGCTTCTTCACATTCTTCTTCTTCTTCTTCTCCTTTTTCTTCTTCTATCGCTTTTATTTTTTGAAATTCAAAAATTTCTTATAGGTATAGTTAGGTGGATATTGAATTGACAATGTCATCGAGTAAATTGATTTTCGCTCTAGGATGCACCTCTGTGAAGTAAATTCAATTAACCGACATAGTCGATTTGTGTTTTAATTGAATTGTCCGTTGCTTTTGAGATTACTCTTCTGGGATTCGTATGATTGCTAACAGTCTTTGACCTAAACTACGTTTTCGGAGAGTTTAGTGACTATTTTAAAGCTAAAGTATTCTCTATATTCGAGAAGTTCAGTGGACTCTATGGCCACGTGTTGAAGTTATGGTGTACCCGACGTTCTTATCACTGTAGGATCACCTATGAAGCTCATAAATACTCATCATTATCAACAAGGATATAACCAGTACTGTCGGAATTTTGGTCGCCATCCAAGAATTCTTAGTAAAAAGTCAATAACACAGATGTGTTTTGTGTCACCGAGACAGCACCTAAACGTCTCTCATGAAGACATCGTGCATCTTTGATCTAATAAATCCTGGTCTCTCAGAGGACTTTACTGTTGAACTATTACTAGTGTTCTGAAAAATGATTCAAAATGGCTTGTCTAAACATTTGTACAACTAAACCAACGTTGCTTCGATGTCGATCATTCTGAAAAGAAATAGCTCGTTGAGAGGAGGAACGTCTTAGTGAATCTTTTTTTTTGGTAGGTAAGAAGGTGAAGAAGGGTAGCTGAGGTTCGCCACTAAGTAATTAGGGCAAAATAATCTCGAACTTTTACCTACAACCTTTTTTGTGATTTGATTATATAGCATTTGTGTTGAAAAGAGATTCAAACGCCCACAACCCTTTTTTTCACAGATTTCCGAAAATAGAACTCCAGCTTTAATCTCTCTCGAGGTTATCCACTGTTTGGCATTTTCAAGGAAACAACGAAAGATGACAGCTTTTCTTATTTGGCGCAATTGTTACAAGATATATTAGTAAATAATTCTGTTATAGTATAAAGATTTTTAAAGATTTTACAACTTCCAACTGATCGTTTTCAGCTTCTACCGTGCTTGTTGCATGCTTTCTGGTTTTCTCTCTCTTCTAGATCCTCACTGGTCGTCCTTTTTTTTTACGAATACAATCTTTCTTTTTGGTTTGCTATTGCAGGGACGCATGAAGCGCAGAGCTTACAGGTGTTCCAGAATATACACGTGATCCATGATTCGATCTCACCAGGTTCATCAAGCCTTCCATCCCTATTGGGTAGGAAAATTAATACCAGTCTTGTTTGGGAGGACAGCGGCACTGAGTTGGCACCTCAGCTCATTGTCTATATCACATGCGCATTCAGCTATCTCTACAGCACTAAATGAAGTCGGATACTTGGCGGATTCCTCAGAAACTGATTAACCTTTAACCATAAACCGTCAGCTGGAAGTCTTTCTTGACTAATTTACTTATGAAAATATGTTTTTGTGGATATTTCATGTATTGCAACCTCAAGGATACCAAGATTTGAACATTACGCAGAACCTCACTAGGGCTACAAACCCTCAATTACCTTTACCACAGACTCACGTGCTGTCCACCACCAATGTCCCTTTTTTGTTTTCCTCTCAGTCATAGTACGTGAGCCATCGAAGCGGCTTGAGTGCAGAACTGAGGCTTCTAGCTTCGCACATTTCTTAGCATCCTAGTGGTTGTAGTTCCCCTCATTCCTTGCCACGGAGAAAGAATTGCAGGTTAATAAAACTTAGGACAATTTAGTCACGATGTTAACTTAAATAAAAATTTTCTGCCCACCACATTTTTTATGGCATGTACAATTTGCAATTTTTATGGCAGGGTACTAGGAGAAATAGAACCATAATGATGCTGAGATATTTGAAAAACTCCGGCTGAGAAGGGCGCGTGTGGCGCAGTAGTTGGAGGCGCCACTGCAGCGCGCACGTGAAATGCGCCTATGGCCCACCAAGCCTTCCATCCCTCCGGGGTCGGCAAATTGGTACCAGACTTGTTTGGGAGGATAGCAGCACTGGCTCGATACATCGGCCGGCCACCGCAAGTCATTTTAAAGGCCAGATATGTATGCATTCAATCACCTCCAACAATGCTTAATGTAGTCGAATGCATGACGCATCCCTCAGGGATTGATCAACGCCGAGAGCTTTATCCTTTTTTATCCGGCTGAGAGACACGCCAAACCAAGGTGTGATGGTGAACGCGTTAGCCTGAAGAAATGGTAATTGCGAGTTCGATCTCCACCGCAGACACCTATTGTTCGGATATTGCACTCAGCATTACTGTAATTCTATTAAAGTTAAAACATCCTGATTTCATGAAGTATTTATTTTTAAGGAGTGGTTAATGCAGTGGTAACGTTCCGTTCATTACGCTGGCAGCCCAACCTAACGAAGCTCTGGTTCAATACCACACCGAGCCCATCAATCCTTTAATGCCTCCGGGCTTGGGAAAATTGTGCATTACCAATCTTCTCTGCAACAAGCTCACTCCTTCTAAAGTACGTGGATCCCACACCACGACTATCTCAGGATTCCAGAGGAAACCGACTTAAGGAGCATTTAAAGAAATTCGTGGACAAGATGAAAAAATGCTCAGATGGCTGCTGATCTTACATGCAAAGTGGTTCGAAGATCTTCGATTGTAGTGGGTGCAAGGAAACGAATTCAGAACAATAAGTGCTGAAATCCACAAAGCATTACATATGTGATTCCACTTTATGTAATCTGGCAAGAAAATATATCTATTTAAAAAAATCTGGTTGAAGAGAGTGTCTCTCTAACCGTTAACAACTTCAGTTCATTGTTTCTCCGAGAAAAATGAACAGTAGAGGAAGGAAAATGTACTGCAATTTTGCAATCTGTTACAGAGACTGGAACATGCAAAAGAAAATAATGAATAAACGAATGGATTGAAGTAATTCTGCACTGAGAAACCGTTTGTATCCTGAATTTGGACGTTTTTTCAGGAGTTTCTTTTATCCCAGCAATCACTTGTCCCACTAATCGTGTTTCTGCGGGCTTAATACTGTTGTCTT
Organism: Angiostrongylus cantonensis; assembly: GCA_009735665.1. Taxonomy (NCBI): domain Eukaryota; kingdom Metazoa; phylum Nematoda; class Chromadorea; order Rhabditida; family Metastrongylidae; genus Angiostrongylus; species Angiostrongylus cantonensis. The sequence goes on from MQTX01000067.1 coordinate 464,666, forward strand.
CGAGTTCTCCAATTTGACTGTCTAACTCCTTTCACCAGCCACCAAGCATATGCTTATTTACTTGGATACTTGTCCGGGCCATCCTGACGGATTGTGAAGATTTCAGCATATTTACCATTCGTTTCCTTCTCTTGTAATCGTCGTCCATGGTGGTGATTTTGTTCGAACATGGTAGAGCGTGGGAGCCTCATACCGTGATCTGTAACAACTGCAACTGGAAATATAGCCTTTTTGCAGACACTTCCTCTCAAAGTATAGATGGCTGTCCTAAGGAAGAGCTGCATTATCGTGGAGTCCATTCTAGGTTATTTTCGTCCATCTGTTTTCTATTCTTCTCGTTATATGACCAGCCCATCTATGTTTCACTATCGATGTATAATTTCCTGGAGCCCGAAGATGTGTCAGGTTTTGAAGATTAGAGCCTCGCACTCCGGCTGTATATTTAGAGGGCAGGTTGTATTTCAGAAAACATCATTCAAGCACTCTATGAGTAGTGTGAAGTATTTTGACGTGGTTGAAGTATCAGCCCACGTCTCTGCAGCATAACCGAACGCTGGGAGGACCGCTGATTCGTAAAGGTGATTGCGTTTTTTCGGCTCCTTCAGTTGGTCAGTGGCTTCTTTGAGAAGTTCAAATGCGACCCAAGCGGCTCTCGCTATTCTGTTGAGTTTCTTCAATCATGGTGATTTCCATGTTTATTGATCGCCCAGGATATGTGTTGAGGTGGTATCAGTAATCAGAGAACCATCCAGTTCAAGATGTTCTTCTTCACACTACGGGTTTTTCATGAACTGGGTCTTCTTCCGATTTATGCATAGACCGATCTTTTCCCCGCTTAGTTGATCAATGAGCTCAACCAAGCATATATATATATATATATACATATATATATAATGCATTTGCATTTCTTTATGATGCCTATGTTTCAATATGTAGGCTCTCTTTTATGAATTTGCAGTAGAATTTTTGTTTACAGGAAGAGTTCTCCTTCGTTGTATGAGGAAAATATAGACCTCTGCTTATTTCCTTCTTTCCTTTTTTTTTTCTTCAGTTAATTTTTTCAATGACTCTTCTGAAAGTTGACTATACTACGGTTTGAAACTACCTGTTAAGTACTTAACTAAACCGACTTTTACTTCACTCCGGCATGAATAACCAAAAATGTCTTTGAATTGTTTAGCTTAGACGAAAGTGATATAGAGCTTTTCGTTGGCTAATGTTTTGACGTCTTCTCCTTCCTCGGAGCTGATTATCCGAGTTAATGTCCACAGTTGATCATCTTCTCGATGTGATGTCCATGTCGTCGTATCGAGTCGAATCTTCTCCCAGCGGAGGACGACTCGGATGAGGAAACTTAACCCGGCTATCTTTTTTATACAGGACGGTTGTTGACTGATTGTGAAGCGGTAATGATTTCTTTTCATGTCGACAATTTATCCTGTAGCACTAGGCGTTGTGCTAACACACAGCGCAGTAATACTTAATTAAACCGACTTTCAGCTAACCTCGATGCGTCAGCTGGATAAAATTTGTGTATCAACGTCATGTCAGCTGAACAATTCAAAGACACTATTGGTTATTCGCACCACAGTAAGGTGGTAGCGCTGTGTGGTAGCCAGAATAAAACTGACTGCTGCAGGATGAATTTTCGACATGAAAAGAAACCATTGTTAGTCGACAGTCAGCCAGTAGCCATCCTACATAAAAGAGCACGACTGCGTGAGGTTGCCTCATTAGAGCGATGCTTCGCTGACGAAGATGGGGCTGGATAGGACGACGAAGAAGACGCCGTATCGAGAATACACACAGCTATAGACATCGGCTCGGATCATCGGTTTTGATGAATGCGATGAGGTCGAATCGTTAGCAATAAAAGTTGTATGTCAATTTCATGTAAGCATGAAAACTCTGAAGACATTCACAGACATTCTATTCAAGACAAAAAGAATAGTGTTTTTATTTCTATACTAGTATGTGCATTTCAGAGCCCGAAATCATTTCATGAACGAAGACTGGGGAATAGCAGCATTTTTTTTTTCTTTTCATGCTAGCCTTTACTTTCCAGAAGTCGAAATCACTTTGAGAACACTAGCTGAACATTTCCATAGTTTTCGCTTATTACACATTTACTATGTCTTTCGGAGGTCTTAAAAAGCGCATTTTTCTAGCTTTATCACTCCAATGAAATAACCTGGACACTTTAGTTCCTAATCTTCTTTATTGCTCTTGAAACTTGCTTACTTCTCAAAAACGAGTGCTTAGTACTCTCTTAAAGAATCTTAATCGTGATGAAAGCTTCAGACAAATTGTGCGGTGAACAATGTCCGTGCCGCAATAGATGCGTTGTCGATGATCTTGAAGGCTTCCATGAATGAAAGAGAAACAGGAAGCTCTTCGGAACGTGACAGCGAGGCTATTTTTCATTAAATAAATTTATTTTTAGAAACGCAATATAGTTTGCCTCACTGACTCCAGGCGAGATGCGATACCATTAGTGTCTATGTCTATGTGACTGAGTATCTATGTGATATGTCTATGTGACTGAGGACCACCTTGCTCAGAAAGGATTGATCAGATTCTCTTAACATAAGGAACAATTCTTTGCATAGAATTTGATGATCGGCAGTGCTACAGTCTGTCACAACCCTTATCTTAAAGGAATGCATTTCGCCTTTTCCAGTGCAATTCTTTCCTATTTTAGACCTTCGAAGTTTCTTATTTCTTAACTGTTTCATTTTCGGCTTCTCTAAATGAGAGTTCCCTTTCTTTTTTGTTTACGCTAAGTACTTTTCAGGTGAACGTAAACAATGAGTGAAAATGAGTAAGACAGATTGTGCTCTAAAAAAGCTTTTTTTCGAAAGTCATCGCTTTATTCGATCCTTGAATAGCTTTTAAGTTCTTTGTTTTGATCCTTTTGAGTTCCAGGTTAGGAATAAGACTCTCATTATAACGGTTCATTTCCCTTCATCTATCTAACGTCCATTAGCTCGTCTCAAAAGTGACTTCCGTTTTTCTAAGAGCAGGTTTAACACAAAGGTCAATTAACTACCGTAGTTGTTATGAGAAGATGAGAATTTTACGGTTGAACTACTTTGCCTTCGAATCCATTACCTAGGTCCGCGCTCGATCTCGTAAGTACTCTATCAGACTGCTAACCTCAAGCTGACAGTTACAACGCGTCGCATACTTCAGGCATAGAGCCTTCCAGGAATTTGAAGAAGACCCGACAAAATCGGCTACTTTCTCTCGGACACACTCTCTATACAATGAGCTAATGCAATTACTCTTCCATAATTGGACGAAAAACCTTCCCTTGTTGAGATATTTGATCTAGTCAGTTGGAAATTGAAAAGGCAATCTTGATTTTTCTCGTCTTTTGCTTGCTCTTTTTTATTCGTACTTTTTCTTCTTTTAACCCTCTTTTCCTTTTTTTATCTTACCTTTCGTTTCTCAAAAACCGTTCACATTGTCTGTACTGGGTGTTCTGGATCTCCGCCGTATATTGGTTGAACATCTCGATAAACATAACGAGATAACGAGCTCGTTGATTCTTGGAATCTATAGGTGTTTTTCTTTAGGGTATAAGTTTCTCTACTTCAACACTGTGTGAAATTTTGATCTTCTGGACCCTATAAGACATACCACTTCCATTTTATCGTTCTCTTATTCCGAATGCGAAGCAAGTGAAAAAAGGGGTTTCTCTTGGAAGGCTTGACTACCTCTCATTCTGGGACAATTACCTTCTCTAACAACATCTAGGGCGCATGTGGTGCAGTGGTTGGAGGCACCATTGCGACACCCACGTGGAATCGATCCCCGCTCCCATGGTCCACCAAGCTTTCCATCTCTAAGGGGTCGGCAAATTGGTAACCACACTTGTCTGGGAGGATAGCAGCACTGGCTCGATACGTCGACAGTCCATCGCGAGTCATTCTAAAGGCTAGATATGCATTCAATCACCTCCAACAATATTTAATAAATTCGAATTCGCATCCTTCAGGGATTGATCAGCGCTTTATCCTTTTTTATATTATCCTATATTATCATGTTGTCACATTATCCTTCGCAAGTTATTTTGTGGAAAAGTAAACATTGTAAAAAAATTAATTTGCAAACATAATAAAACTGTATCATTCAGTCTAGGTGAGAAAAGCTTCTTCATCGATTGGAGGTGCTTTTGTATCAGTTAAAAAAACCTTAACTAATCAGGAGTTCTCGCTAGATCAGATTGGATAGTCGGATTTCCAGTTCGTTATTGGGGGCCAAGGCGGATCCCCAAGAAACGATAGGAGGATGAATGCTGACCAAACATGAATACTGGAGACGCTGATCATCGGCTCTTCCTATGTGGAAGGCAAGTAAAGAAACGGCTCTGAAGAAGGTGATTCTGCCGAAACGTCAGATACGATTGTGTTGCATGTCTGTTATTGTATGGAAGTAAACGTATGCTGTTTAACAACCTCGCAATTGCTCAGAAAGAAAACAAGGCATTTATAATCCAATGCAGAGGTTAATAGAAAGTCGATCTTGGGAATAGTTAGCACTAGTAATAATATTATAAGCATAAATATTTTGGGTAGCATGGTAGCAATATCTTAAATGTTATAGCGCTTTAATATTTCAGGCCTTATAATGCTAAACTTTTTCTACAATGAAGGGTGCGTGAGGCCCAGTGGTCGCAGGCGCCCCGCAACACACATGGAATGGATCTCCGCGAGCATGGCTCATGAAGCCTTCCAACCCTCCGGGGTAGGCAAATTGGTGCCGGACTTGTCTGGGAGGGTAGTAACACTGGCTCTATACATTGCTAGGCCATCACGAGTCATCATTGTAAAGGCCATTCAGTCACCTCCGACGATGCTGAATGGATTCGAAGGCATGGCGCATCCCTCAGGGGTTGATCAACACTGACTGCTTTATCCTTTATCCTGCGATGTTCATATTTAAGTAGGTTAACTGACGACAATTTCTCGACGACTGGAGTTCTTCAGGAGTTCAGAACTCTAAAGATTTGTAAAAGAATCCTCGTTCTTTTTTACTAGTAGCCTATATAAATTCTTCATGATTTTCTTCCAAATTTAAATATGTTTGGAGATAAAACTTCCAAAATTTTGCTAATAAAAAGATGTAGATCTTTAATGTTTCCAATGAAAGTGCTGCCGCCACATAAACGATATATTGGTAGAAAATTATCGCGACAACCTTGGCAAAATCCCGCCTGTTCCGCTTTCGTTTTCGAAATATGACCTTTCAAGCAATTACGTAGACGGGATATATGTTATGGCTTCCGAAAAGTTAAAGTTTCATCGTGGTGTGGTAAAACTGGAAAACTTCTATGCTGTAGGTAAAGATTTGTGGATTCTATTGCGCTTATATATATGTATATACATATATATATATATATATGTATATACATATATATATACTTCATTAGTTTCTGTTCTACTGTAACTAATAGGATTCGTTAAAAGTTGAAATATGGTGATTTAAAATTGAAAGCAGCCATTATTTTAACATCGTGCGACTCCTATAGAGGTCACATGGTCGCGTGGGCGTTAATGGACGGCACTATGCATTGGTATGAATGACCGTGAGTAAATTGCAACGTCTAATTTTTCTTTTATTATTTCAAACGTTCAAAATTCTTCAGTTGGTATTTTCTAAAGCGTCTTCATTTAAAATGCTGGCGTGATCTTTTTTAAAGAGTCGTACTGCGAGCGTAGAAGTTAGAACTCGTTGGTTTTTCGTAGGAGCTCTTTTTTTTCAACCTTTTCGTTGAGATTTCATCTACGCTAGGAGTTTTACAACTTTTTTGACTGAAACATAGCTAATTCTCATTAATTCCATACTTCTTACTGGTTTTCTTTCCTCGTTATTATAATTACTTCTGTTCCTCTTATGACGAAATCCTAAGACACTTCCTCTTTTATTAACCATAACTGTTTCCTAGACACCAGGAGCTGTTGGATGTTAAATGACTGGAGTTGGAAGGCCAATAAATACTCCGTTTCCTCCCATTGTGTATAATGTATTTTTTTGGGTTTGCCAACTTTTAGCCGAGCTTCTGGGTAGAAATTCCAAACTCCTTCTTTTCTCATATGACCTTCCATAAGAAATGAACTCCTTGCGGAATTGCTCACTCAAAGAAAAACACTTTGGTAATGATAAGGCGGAGAAAGGTTTATAAATTTGTACTTACTTACTTAGATGACGCATCCTGACGCACTGGTGCCTGCACTTTTCCTTTCTACGTTACGTTGACTTGCAACTATAATCCACATAGGTGGTCAAATTCGAATGAAAATCTGGGTGTATCTAAATCCTCTGTGGACTTCTCTTTTCAGTAGCACAACAAGTGCTCCCTGAGCGTTACTTCTGTTAGAACATCGAAATGACAATGCAGGAGCGTAGACAGGTCTTTAATACGGTCTGCCGTCGAACGGCAGCGAATTGTGTCACCGCAGTGAATCGTGCGACTAGTCGGTTCTCAGCGACGTTCTAACAAGCCGAATGTCTGCTTGTACATATTAAAGAGCGTAGCGCATTAATTAGCAGAACTAATACACATATGGTCGTTGGTTAGTTTCCACGATCCGGTTACACCAATCTCACTATCCATCCGGAGTCTAAAAATTGATGGCAGACTTCTCTCGAAGTTCAAGAATGCTTGCTTTTCTCACCTACGTAAGACTCTTTGCGACTGGTCGCAAATAACAAATAACAACTCAGGACTTAAGAACAACAAAACAGCTCGTAAGAAGACGAAACCGTCTGTCGAAAAGTCAACCAGCATTGAATTGTATAGGTTTTGACGTTAATAACGTCGTGTTTGGTCAACAAAAAAAATGGTGTAATATTGGTCAATGCTGAGGTTGAAAGAAAATCAGTTTTCGTGTTTTTTTTTGAAAAAAAACTTACTTGGTGCATCGACAGTTACCATAACTCATCATAGAACTTATGTATACAATCACTTTTCCGGTCTCGCGAATGGAGACGAATACGTAATACATCTTTCTTGGAATGATGATCGACAATTTTTTATCTTCTAAAAAGGATGAAGGGTAAAGCTGTCGACGCTGATCAATCGCTGAAGGATGCATCATTCATTCGACTTCAGTAAACATCGTTGAAGCTGACTGAATGCATGTATGCCTTAGACAATGAATCGAGGTGGTCTACTGATGTATCGAGCCAGTATTGCTATCATCACAGACAAGTGTGGTACCAATTTGGCTACCCCGGAGGGATGGAAGATTTGATGTTCCTAAGATGCGGGATCCCATGTATATTGCAGGGCACTTCTCCGACAATGGGCTACACGCCCCTTTTTATCCTTTATCTCTATATATATGCCGACATAAAGTGTTTTAAATCATTGATTATAGCTATGTCGAAGAACTCAATTGTCAGTTGGCCACGATAAATCGCGTCGCATTGGTGACACTGAAACATGCGAGGTTGCGTGTCGCCGACGTTGCGTGATTTTTTCGCTTGAGATTGCAAGAATGTATTTTTACTATTACTAGTAGCATGAGCGACAAAATTTCGCTCAGTAGGTGGCCATGTTCTTCTCAGTTCTTGAGAGTCCAGAAAATTTCGTTTTTTAAAATAGACAGTATAAGATGAATACGAACTACAAGCTGTAGATAAGAGCATCAAATCATCGTCTGCTTAACTTTCAACGGCAAAACAATGACTGAACAAAATGTCTGCTCCTAAAGAGACGAAGGGTTGCAGCGGTCTTAATGTCTTGCAATTTTGGAAGAATGCTTTAAAAATCTTTGAGAGTAAGCGTATTTGTAGTCAAGGGCTGGCACGCTTTTATAAAAGAAATGATCAGACTAACCTATGAAGCATCATAGCAGAGAGAACACTTTCAAATCTCGAATGGTTTGAAGAGTTTGACAACAAGAGACTGACTCCAGTTAATGTTTTGTAGCGAAGAATTTGAAGTGGAAAATGTAATAAAATCACTAATTATGGAAAAGAACGGAGTTAAATGAGATGGCGTGGAACTTAACATTTTCGGGAAAAATTTGTTTTTCACTAGTTGTAGAAGTCCACTATTTGTTTTCCTCCTTGGTCGAGTGCTCGCCTTAGACGATGTCAAGCCGTGATGTTAATTGAGGCACTCACTGAAATACCGTATCTCCGAAGTCGATGAGCCTTATTAGAAGGACACTTCATCACATTTGTGTTCTAGGTTCTATTTTAAAGCATACAATGCGACTAATCTGAATTTGAAACTGCAGGATAATGACAAACGATATCAATCAGTTGACTCAATTGCAAACCCAATTCTCTTATCAACTGATAAATCCGTTATCAAATTTCTGGCTACAAATATACCCAACTAAACAGAGGAACTAAGGAGATAATGACTGAAAATGTAGGGTACTCCGACTTTCATGGATTTGGCGCTTTAAACATAACATATCGTCTTATTTATTCTATTCATTAAATCTACATGTAAGAATGTCTTTATAAGTACAGTAGTAATGAATTATGAATCACAATGAAGTACTCATAGATATAGAGACTCGCGCATTACGCACTTCGCCACGAAGGGCCTTCGAAAGTGCCAAGTAACCTGTACTGAAAACTATTGCTTTCGAATCATGGTGGAAGTAGTATAGAGAAAACATTCAACAAAGTTGAATTGAAGCTTCAAGCTTGTTTGGCGAACTGGTTCCTTTACTTGATTCTAGTCGGTCTTTAGTTTCACGAAAGTCGATGAGGAAGATATCGTGTACTTTTTATAATCACAAGACGTTTCTTCGATAGTATTTTAATAAAATTGTAATACAGGCAATTTTTCTTTTTGAATTCATGACAGATAACCCTCACATGAGGGATTTCGAGCCGGTAAGTCGCGAGGAAACGTGGCGCGTCTCCAGGTGGCGGATAGGGGGTTAATCGCGGACCAAAGACGACCTTTGCCTCCCTGAGACGCAGGTGGATTCAGGAGATGGACGCGCTGTTTCTGCTGTACCGATTTGGCAAATACTTTCTGTATATGTTAGGAGTATTTGTGCCTGCGTGTGTGGATGCATTCTCGCTTATGCGAATTGCATTTTATGAGTCAATTTGGCCAAAAGCGTGTAATCAAAGGACAGTAAAAAGAAAGAAGGATAAGGTACGACATGATCGTTTTGGCTGAGACAAGACGAAGCCACCCATTCAACGCCGTCTATGACACTGGAGAAGAACTGTTCCTCGGAACATGCGAAACTAGAGGAGTCGGCAGCGTTGGCATTCTCGTCAACACATGTTTGGACATGAACATTCATTCAAATAACCAACAACCCGAATTGGACATTTACGATTAAAGAGATGTAGAGATGTGAGACTTGGAAAAGTTTTACAGAGAAGACTACACATGCTTCAAGGTCACCATTGCAGATTTTAATGCTAAAATCGGACCAAGAAGTACGTCTTAGGGACGTCACATTGTGACGCATGGATTAGAATGAAACGAGCAGGGTAAGCGGCTATCTGAGATTATCATGGCCATGGAGACCATCCATGGTAACTCTCAATTCCAAAAACCCCATTCTCAACGCTGGATGTGGGAGTCTCCCAATAGAGAGTAACATAACGAAATAGACCACATCATATTTAATAGAATGTTGTGCCTAACCGATGTTGTTGTTGTCCTAAAATTCTACACGGGGTCAGACGACCGCCTCCTCCGTGCTAGATTCTATTTCTTGCGGAAAGAAGAAAAAGCCGATAAATTCAAAAACAGAAGTACCAAACCACCACAAACTGGGTCTTATTCAACTCATTAGTCGGCTGTTGGGAAGGTGTCGTTGTCGATAACATCGGCGATCAATACGATCGGCTCATTCAACATCTTTACGTTAGCGCTATAAAGGCTGAGAATACGAGAGTAACCAAGAGATGTTTGTCTCCAGAAACTCTCGAGCTGATACGCCAGCGTGGAATCGCACGAGCTGCAGGCAACCACGAAGTAACGTCCGAACTTGCGAAGTAATGCAGACAGGCGATAAAAAAAGGTCTTAAAAAGAGAAGAGCGAGCAGCTGTATTGGTCGAAGCTGCAGAGGCTGGGATAGCATTCGCAAAGCCCGCCGAAGCTTCGCCAATTACAAGACCTACATGATTGCACTCCGACGCCCAGACAGAAAAGTTACAACATCCAGAAAGGCACTGGAGAAAATCGTTCATAAATACTACTGAGATCTCTTCGATAGCCAGGTCTAACTTTCGTCATATGAAATAAAGGAAGATGGATATGTTGCACCACCGATTCTTTCTTCCGAAATCCGACATGCTATTTCGTCGGTGAAAAATAGAACAGCATCAGGTCCGGACAGTATAGGATCAGAGCACCTGATGAACTTTCTGCCAGTCCTGGTAAACACACTGGGTCGGCTCTTCACACGTTAGCTGTCTTAATGTAAGGTCTCTGCTCAGTGGAAGACCAGCAAGACCGTGTTGTTGCTCAAGGAGGGTGACACACACGATAAAGGCAACTATCGCCTAATCTACTTGCTGGCTGTCGTCTACAAACGTTTCACTCGATCGAGTCGTCCTAACAGGTTGACAGAGCACTGGAGGAAGGACGGTCGTGTAAGCAAGCAGGGTTTCGAAAAGGATTTTGTACGATGGACCACATCTACACAATAACAACGCTTATGGAAGTATCGCAAGAGTACAAAAGACCGCTCTGTCTCACTTTCATCGATTTACAGAAGGCTTTTGACTCAATTGAGATAGAAGCAGTCACGGAGCCCTTGATAGTCAAGGAGTCCCTACTCAGTATATAAAGATTCTTCGTTTGCTGTACCAGAATTTCGCAACCAAGATATTACCTTTCTATAACGATATTAACGTTGACGTCAGGAGACGAGTTAGGCAAGGAGATACCATGTCGCCAAAATTGTTTACCGCCACCCTCCAGAACGTCATGCGAACATTAGAATGGGTTAATATGGGAGCGAAAATCGATGGTCAGCAGTCATATCATCCTGGTTTTGCTGATGACATCGTCCTCATGGCATCAAACATTATCCAAGCGGAACGTATGTTCGCCGACTTTGATAGATCCTGTGGAAAGATTGGTCTTCGACTAAATGTCGAGAGACGAGGTTCATGAGGAACGGATTGCTTTCGAATGCCCCATTCACGCTCAACGGAACGAAAATCTCTGAATGCTCCAGTTATGTCTAGTTCGCGAAATCACTATGATGAACGACTTAGCTCCATAGCTGAGCAGGAGGAAACGAGCGGCTTGGGGAGCTTTCAAGAATATTGAAGATGTAGTGAAGTGAACAAAGAACCCCCGACTCCGTGCTCAGCTTTTTGGCTCAACGGTACCCCTTGCTCTAACGTATGCGTCAGAAACCTGGTCGATACGTAAGCAGGATGAAAGACCACTCAGCAGGTGTGTGCATGGTGTAGTGGTGATTGCGTTATTTCCCGCAAACAATAATTTGCGCGTTCGTTCCCTACTGCAGACACCTGCGTTTCGGAGTCCTGCAAATATCTTAGCAATATTGCGGTGGTATTTTGCTTAATACCATGCCATAAAAATTATGAAAGGCAGAAAATAAGAAGTAAACCACTAAGCGTTATCGAACGCGCAGTCGAGAGGACGATGCTAGGAGTATCCTGTTTTACACAGGTAAGGGATGGGATCCGAAGCCCCTACCTGCGTCATCGATCAAAAATCAAAGATACCGTTCTGTACGCCAAACAGTCGAAGATAAGGTGGGCCGGACACGTAATGCGTATGAATGATAACCGATGGACAACAGCTGTTAGTGACTGGATTCCTCGGGATGTCAAACGTACTGCAGGAAGACCACCGACCCGATGGTCATGAGTTCTTCACGAAATGCCTAGAAGAAAGATGTGATGCTTGACGAGTCCCTAGAGCGAGCAGAGCCCAGTGGGCTACTCTTGCACGCGACCAGAAAAAATGAAAGGTTTACTGGAGCCCGCATGAGTCATTCGACGATTAGCGAGACTACAGGTGATACAGGTGAATGTGCTTTTTCAGTTATAACAGTGTGAATCAAGACCTACTTCGTCACGATTGCTGTAAAAGTGGATACAACGAGTTTACGTGCCTCACAATAACCTGTATTACATGCGGTCTCCTTGATCCTGAAATGAGTCCAACCGACATCGGTAAATCCCAAGGTTGACTTCCTTTTAACCACACCATTGATCAATATTTCACCGCTTTTCTTGATAGGAAAACACGAGGTTCCTATTACAGCACTTAATAATACAAATTGGCTGACAGCTCAGCAGTTTCGCCTTCCTCAGAGCTTGGGAAGGTTATGTTGACACGCAGTTGACTTAGTCACGCGCTATCAAAACTTCAGCAAACGAAACTTAATAAGTGAATGTTTATTCCCCCAGGGGGTAGCCTCTCTTAAACGCTCATTGTTTTGATGTCCTTAAGTCTTTCAGTTATTGTTGAGGACCATCCGTACAGAGTCTAATATGGCCAGTCTTATTTGTGCCTGGCACGGATCGAAATATCCATTTGGGATATGGCACGAGCTCACACGTGATCACAAGGCACTCTTCCTTGCGGCCCGTTTTTGGTTTTCTGGAGTTTGTTCAAAACGCTTAAAGCCTTTAACACGGAATATATCAAACTTTTTAAAATTTTCAGTCGTTACAGAATCACCTACTTTCTAATTTTAAGTCACAGCCAGAAAAGATATTCAATCACCATGATGCTTAGATAATCGCAAAATGTGGACCCAGGGCTAGATTGAACCAGATTTCCCTTTCCGAGGGCTCGCACATTACACACTGTGAAACATAACACTTACACAGCCGAGAAAAACGCAGATCAGAACCCTCTGTGGAGCAGTGTGTAATGCGCGAACCCCCAGAAAAAAAAATCGTGGCTCGATCTGCCCGTGGTCAAAGCTTTTTGCTAATATCTCAATGTCGTTGTGGTTAATTTCGTATGATACGCTACTGTAAAAGTCATAATAGGTAGTGAATAAAAAGCAAACAAAATACCTATACATTATGCCTGAGGAGATGCTTGAGGAAACCTTCATCCATGCGTCGATAATATTTTATCGTTTTATGATATACGACATTCTCGTATTTTTAATGTGGAGGAACTATTCGTTCAGTGAGTAACAACAATAAGGATGCTGGGATATGTACAAAAGCTGAAGCGTCAGCTGGGCTTGAAACAAGAGGATGTCCTTTCTAGAAGCTCAAGTGTCATCCACTACAGCAACTGAGGCCCGTGCTTTGCCTTCTCTCAGGCTGAGCTTCCGACTTTCCTCATCACCCTTGTGGTATCACATAGTAACCTGCTATGAAGAACGAATAGGCAGCAAAAGAGGTTAAGACGTGTGCTTTTGCTTTCCATGGCTAGTTTATCATTCTTATGGTCTTAATTTAGACTCTTATCTATTTTTTCTCCTGCTTTTATTCGATTCTGTGCTGTCGCTTCTTTGCTTTCCTCCAATCAAACCACCCACTATGAATGATGTAAAATGGTTTTCTTCCTTTATTACCTGCATGACACAGTGGGATAACTACCGTTCCATACACCTGATGATTTGGCAGCTCGGTGCCAAATTCATTGAAGAAGGAGAGAATGCATGCTATCGAGAGCTTTTGTTCTCTTTCCCATCTTTCCTACTACTGTCATCTTTATCATTTTCTTCTCATTGATGGCTTGCATGCAATCCTACTATCTCATCACTGCGTAACAGTGCGTACTTGACATCGTCTTAAGTTTCTCTTTCTTCTAGCAGATCTCTTTTTTTTTTCAAATGTCTGCGCAGCCTGCAATTTTGCAACCTTTCGTGCTTTTCGTGCCAAGCAGTGTCATTGGAATCTGATTGGTCTATCCAGTATATTCCACTTTGAGAGCGTAATTCAAATATCAGCTCTTGAACTTGTCTTATTTTACATTTTTGTGTTTTTTGTGTGTTTTGTGTTTTTTTTTCAGGTTGCTGAGGTCTTGTTTTCTATAGAATAGTCGAAGAAGAGGCGGTAGTCGTGATGTCCCTTATTCTTGTTTTTCATACCTATTTAATGATTCAAGTCTATCCTTATCGCAGATTTTATCTTGAAGTTGAAAGATTTTGAGCTTTATCCCAGATAGACATTCTGAAGCTAAACCTAAATATTTTTTCAGATAGATGTAGATGAATAGATGGCCCGTCTGACATGTTTTGTGAGTTCCAGTTCTTTCATTCGTTTCGCTGTCTAGTACACATCATTTTAAGAAGGTGGCTGTGTTGGTTAATAAGGTCGATTTTGATTTTTCTTCTAGCTGGCTTGTTCAGAGGCGGTTTAACCTAACTTTTTTCGAAATTGTGAGCTAAGTGGTCTGATTCTCACCACAGGCAATCGTTGCTCTACGTGGATCGGAAGGAAGTATGCCTCTTGGCAACAAGGAGTCTTCTAGGGCAGCAGTAGTTAGTTGGTCGGTCAGCCGATCAAAAGCGGTGTAACACGGCGAACTTAGAAATTCTATCGGTTAAAGAATAAAGAATGAGTCATACGACTAAAATTAAAAAAAAATAAAGGCAAAACACAACGAATGCTCATTGAGATGCGTCTCATGTTTGCTCCTAGAGAAACGATAAATGAAGGTGAAAAAAGTTAACTTTCTCAAAAATGGATCGGAATATCAACGTAGTAACAAATTCCAAAATGAATTAAAGCATAATCGCAATATTTTTAAATTTTTTTTATTCTGATTCATAAGGACGATTTTTGAGGAAGGCGTCGAAAAGTTCTACTCTAAAAGTGAATAACTGACGTCTCATCATTTTTATGAACTCCTTGATTCCATTTTCCAACAAAATATCATTGAATTTCGAACTCAAACTTTTTCGTTAATCTTATTGGTTCCATTAATAACCTTCATAATAAAAAAAATAGTGGAGCAGCCGATTAAAGTTAGTGATAATCAGGCATGATGGATGGGACACGGACGACTGATGGCAACCGAATGTAGGATTCGATGAATTGGTTCCAGATCCTTCTAGATGATAGTCTCTTCCTCACCACTAAACAACTTAAACGGGAGAACCATTTTTTCTTCTATACTTCCCGATATGATACCGAAAGCATCACTTTTTTTTTACGCTATCCGACATGATGCATTTTGAGGATCCTAGCACTTGTTCCATCCAATTCATTTCTTGCATCCATCATCCGCGAACGCCTTCATATTTGTGTGTGGGTTCGTCTGCAATTTGCAAATTGTGTCTTCTTCATGGGTATCGCTGAATACTTGTCAGTTTGATTTTTCCTAGAATCCTAGAATAACCGTGCAGAGGCGTTCCCAGATTTTGATCACAAGCGTTCGCCAGTTTTCATGGACTGGAAAGAGCGAGTTGATCGCTAACAATTTTATTAACAACTTTAATTCGTACGGATAGCGGTCGCGCTACAGAGTTGAACTAGAGTCTAGCACGTATTGGTCGACATCACTACCGCAGAGTTACCCACACCGCACTAAACTACCATTCACTGCTTTATGTTTTAAATCCATAAATGACAGATAAGTACAATCACAGATTATAATGCATTACAACGAAAATTAGTCACTATCGTGCATAATTTTAAAATATTCTGGTCTCTCTGAAGATGTAAAGCTCATTTGCAGTCTTTCAATAAGCCAATGGTGACTAGGTGACCAAGAAGCTCTATGGAGTGGCGTGTGAAAAAGTTAAATATAGCTCAAATGCTTCTGTCCTTATTTTACCATTAGGGAGTTATCGGCCATTCATACACTCTAATAACAGTAATTTTACAATTAATTGCCTATTTAACAACGTTCATGCCTCACTTAATAACTAGGCTTACAGCTGCTTGTGATTAATTTATAAAATATGAGAGTCGCTCGTTAAAACTTGACCGTCATAAGTCATTGATCATTGAGTCGGCTAGTGAGTGTTCTACACTGCTGTTCTAATCATAGTTCTTCAACTACAAGCATGAAATTTGTTTAGAATCACTTCTTTAGAAAAATGATACGAACCTCAAAGAAAACTCGGCATTATAAGGTCAAAAAATAACTAATAATGAGAATGGTACCATAGATGAGGTGTTTCTATCCCTCTTCTATATGGAAGCCGTATTGGGTTACCCGTTAAAATCAACGATCATAAATCATCTGCTATTGAATGTTCCATATTGATTTATGTTTTATTCATAATTGTTATTTCAACCAAAAGCATGATGGGATCAGCATGGGATCGACTTCCCATGAGAAATCGTGTGAGCGTAAAGAAAAACTCAGTATTGTTGAGTAAAAATTGTCGAATGATGAGGTGAGAAAGACGTCGAAAGGTTAGCCGAATAATTTTTTTCCTAACTTACCTTGGGTTATCTTAATAATCGAAAAAGATATCAATGATGGGTGTTATTATTGTGACCACCGAAAGTGAAAGGATAGTGAATAGGGATAAATAAAACTCGCCGTTGATCAATTCCTTGGAAATGCGCTATGAATTCGATTCTATTCGTGGTCGTTGAAGGTATTCAATACACATATGTTCAGTAATATAATAACTTGAGTTCACCTATAGGACATATAAACATAGTGTATATATTCTCCCAGACAAGTCTACTACCAATTTACTGGCCATGAAGCGATAGAAGACTCGTTGAACCTGGGGCGCGGGATCGAAAAGAAACCGATTCAGTATGTATTAAAGGCCGCATGTGACCATTAAGCTACCAGCATTGGCCGAATCAGCGGCTCTCATTCGAGGATACTGATGCAAAAAGCCTGCTAATTTGTCACTAATGGAAACACTTTATTGGCAACAGCTGCTTATGACAAGTAGTTATCTATTGCTCGGGTTCCGTTCTTCTTCGTTGCTACAAATTATGGTGGTGATCCGATGATGTGTAAAAAATTTAACAGCTCTAAGTTTTAGATCAAAGTTCGTAGTTCGTTCTTTCGTTTTCCCTTACTTTTCTTTCCGCGATTATTATCTTCATTTTCTTCACGGGTTTTTCCACGGTCATTTATTCATTCTTGTCAATTTTTCTTCGCTTCTTTGTTTTTTCTTCCAAGCGCGACATTCTATTCTATGCCGTTTTACTAAGCACGATTTTTTTAATGATCCTTTTTTCTTCATTCAGAAAAAAATCGCGGCACCACTCATAAAAAAAAGACCATTAATTTATTTAATAAATTTTTATATAGTATTATTTTTAACTGGTATTTAAAATCACTCTAAAATTGGACTTCCAGCAAAATATTGATTTCTTTGCAAAAAAATGAAACCGAAGAGTAAACAAAAAGTGGGACAAGAGTCAAATAATGGCCTAGAATCCTAAAGTATTTCGTTCCTTATCTCTCCGTTCCCGAAAGTTTTTGATGGATTTTTCCTGCAACGAAAAAAAACGAGACGTAAAACGAAAATTAAACGCGAGGATAAAACGTAAACGCGTAAAATTCTCGAGGCATTCTGGATTAATTCCAAGAATCCGAAAATGAACCGCAGGGAGGAATGCCTCATTATCACGCGTGATATTGGGCAGTATATAAGACTGCTATTTTGATGGGACGGGCACATTACGTTTCCATGTGAACACTGCGCGGTTGGTCTCCACATAACATATTAAGTGGAAGGCTCATAGAAAGCGGTGAGTGTGCAAAGACTCTGTGTTCAGTGTGATTGAAATTTTGGTTTAGCATTTTCTCTGTTTGGTTATGGAGGTGTTTGGCCATGTAGATTGCAGTCAACGTGACCTTTCCAGGCTCTGAAGAAGGCGAAATCCGCCGAAACGTCAGCTTGTACGTAAATAAAGAAATAAAATAACACCTCGTGTTTGCTGAACAGAAGTAAAAAGAAAAAAAACGAGTTGTGACTCTTAGCTGATTAACTAATAAGTGAAAGCTTTAGTAATAATTGGGACTAGTTCCTCGTGTTCTGTTTGAAATTTCATTTGTAGAGTAAAATTCAAAGCTTAAAAAAATCGTAAATAGTTTTCAGTTTTCAACCCCCGCCCTTCCACTGAGCAGAAAAAAATTTTTTTGAAAAACTTTATGAATTTGGATTTGTTCAGTTGTTCAAACTTCATCTGATAGTAGTCTCTTAAAATTTTAGGAAAAGATTTCTTCTAATTAGTTTTAGTTGAAAACGAAATTAGTACGGAATCGTTTTCCCTATCTAAATCAATTCTCTATTTCCCTCCCTGATATTTCTGATTAGGACCCCATTGCTTCCACAACACATCTATTGTCCTGTTCCAGCGCTATGAAGAATAGCCTTGCCAGTTTCTGCCTGCAATCTTAGATTTTCTTTACCCCTTATTGGAAGAAAAAATGCGTGGGGGGGGGGGAGGTAGATAGTGATGCAGTCCATCAAAAAGCAAAGTGTGTGCAAATTCGACCCAACGCTCTCCTCAAATACATGTGAGAACGAACACGTCTTATCCTTGATGCCTCAAAGATTGCTAGGAAAATCGACTTGTCCAACATTCTCGACTTTCACTAAGAAGACGAAATTCTCAAGCGGCAGCAAAAGAACGCGCGAAATGTTGAATGTTCGAAGACCTTTGTAGACAATGAGTGCGACAAAAATAGATCGAGTCGAAATCTTTGAATCTGCACAATTGATAATGTGACGAGTCATGTAGAATGTGAAATGTAAATGTAATTTTAGTTCTTAGTAAGATTGATAGGCCGCGTGTGGCGCAGTGGTTGGAGGCGTCACTGCGACACGAACGTGGAGTCGATCCCTGCACCCATGGCCCACCAAGCCTTCTGTCCCTCCGGGGTCGGCAAATTGGTACCAGACTTGTCTAGGAGGATAGCAGCACTGGCGCGGTACATTGAGGCCATCGCGAGTCATTTTAAAGGTCAGATATGCATTCAATCGCCTTCAACGATACTTAATGAAGTCGAATGCATGGAGCCTCCCTCAATGATTGATCAACGCCGAGAGCTTTATCCTTTGATCCTTTTTTAGTGAGATTGATGTTGTTCAATGTCTCACTTGTATACCAAAAAGTATTTTTTATACTTGAAGTCAAGAACTTCAAGTTATTATTTTTCATAGTAGTAGAGGATAAGACGTTCGTAACTGATCAATCCCCAAAGGATGCTGCCATGCTTTGGACTTGACTACGCATCATTAGAAGTGGCTGAATGCACGTACGGCCTTTACAATGAGTTGCGGTGCATACCGATGTGCCAAATAAGTATCACGTGAACATTGCAGTGCACCACCAAGCACTGCGCTGCACTCACCCTCTGTGGTAGTCCATGAGAATGTATGGTTTTCTCTAGTGTTATGTCGAAAAAGTTTCTTAATATTCGCCTAGGTTTAATGACGTTGGAAAATCAGTGATGTTATAGTGCTCTTTTTCTCTCTCAAACTGATTTCTTAATTTCAATGAATAGTCATTCTCCATTATTCTCTGAGATCATTGCCTATACTTCTCACTGTCGCTTTACCTCAATCTCTGTCTTCCTCCTTTTCCCTTTCTCTTTAATTCTTTCTGATCGTCTCTAGTCCAGGTAAAATATTTCGCCTTTAAGACGAGTTCTTGTCCAAAATGATCGGTGACATGGATAACTCATCATGGATATCATAGTGGATATGAATGAAAGACCACTGAAAAGATCTAGAAGAAAAGACCAACTATTCAAAAACTGAGCGCAATTTCCGATATGATAACGAATCCTTTTAGCATTAGTATACTCTTTAATGTATGTCGACATTCTTCAAAGGAGATTAGGCACTGGAAGAAACAAGTCAGATTACGCGAGATTTTGCAACATCTTCTTGAAATGTTTCCATTTCAAGATTTTTCTTTTGTTCACGTGACAAGAGAGGAAAAAAGTTTAAAAGCGTTGAGGAAATGCGAAGGAGAAGGAAAGCACTCACCTGTATATCAACACGCTTCCTCAAGTCATTGCCTCTCCAATGAATGTTAAACATTATCATTCATTCATTTATGAGTACTACATTTCTATAGCAGCTTCTTGGATTTCTGCTGCATCACTTGCTTACATACCTTTTTTTCATTGTTATTTAAAGCTGACTCTTGTCAAATCTTGTCTTATCTTTGCAACCTCACTAAACCCTATTCATTTCACGTCTTTTTTGTTTCCTTGTGTTCATTTTCATAGTAGGTGCTGACAGTTAGAATTAGTGCCCGACATATTTGTAATCGTTGGTTTCAAAAAAAAGTAACATCAAACTGAGAACTACCTCCCTACCTCCTTTCCTCATTTTTGAAAGCGAATAGCTGCAAATCGTTAAGTGGTCATCGTTTCAAACATTACACTTTCGTCGTCGTAAATAGCCACGAATAAATCCTTAGGTGATCCTTGGACTGGACCTCCTCTCAAATTTCAGATCCTCGTCACCGTTAAGATTATCTTGCTATAATACTTTAGGCGATGAAGAACTCTACCTCCTTTTCTTCGGCTCTGTTCATCATCGCCATCGTCCATAAAATATTAGGCAATGTTGAGACTGCTCTTCTCCTCAGGCACCACACTCTTGTCCTCGTTATCATCACCATGAATACTCAATCAAACTCTCGTCGACATTAACGTTTCACGGAACGTCATGGGCGTGGTGTGGTTCAACGATCAGTGCCGTCCCTGGAGCGTTGCTTCACCACATTAGCTAGCCCGGCAGAGGTATGCCGAGTTCGTTTTCCTCTTTGTGTTTGCATTGAAATTGATGCAGTCGTACTCAAATTTCGCCCCAGATAAGCAGACGGATATGAACTGGACGGAATTCACCATCACAACGAATTGACAAGCCGAAAACCCGATAAGATTTATTAGTCATACTTTTTCTCTTCATCTACGACATTCTTATAAAACTCTGCCCAACTTTATTGCTCTTAATCGCAAAATCATCTACACCACTCTTTCAATATGCCTCAAACTCGAATTCGTGGAGGCAATTTCCTGGTCTGTTTTTTTTTGAATTTGTGTTTAACTCCACAGATTAAATGGCCTTATCTTCTGTTATGTTCGATATTCACCAAGTTTAACGTTGTTCTTCCGCTTCATATCGGTTCAGGTCTTTATTCGACCTCAGATTTGATAGGCTTAACATTGTTTTATGAAGCTTTGTCATAATACGAACTGAGCGGCCGTACAAATCGATGTGCATCCTTATTGTTATACCACTTTAGTTGCACATTTTTTTCTTCTACATGTTCTATTTGTCTTGAAATACAAAGCTAACTAGTTGACCTGAAGTGTTTTTTCGTAAAAGGATAACTACCTTATGACTTTTTATTGCAATCTGTGAAGAAGTTTTCTCTCTTTACTGATACTGCATTAATTCTCATATTCTGTTTTATATCTTTCTTCTACTTGCTTACATGGATACTTGCTCTTTCCGTCCTCACTGGTTGCCCGAGCCACAGCATAATTTCCTTTTTTCGGAGTTTTTCTGGTTTAGCTACTGTGGTTCCCTGGAGTCCCGAGGTCAGCCTAGCCAAGGTTTGCTCACAGTTGTCACCACCAAAGGCAGTCGTCGCTTTTGTGGATTAGAGAGAGCACCGTGCCACTATTTTGGTGCCAGGGTCGCGGTGGATCTTGGTATTGGTTTACTCTTAGCTGGATTACCTGATGGAAACGTGGGACTCCTTCTCAGCTTTGTAGACCCTGCCGGTAATGAGTGACCGTGCTGTACATCGCATCCCGACACACAGAACCACCTCCCAACCACGATGAGGCGAGAAACCGTTGGAGTCTGTTCCAAAACACCGTCAATATTTCTACTTACTTTTTTTAAAGTTTTTCATAGCAATCGCTGAGAATCCCATAAGCAAAGGCTATTTATTATTATTATTATTATTATTATTATTATTATTATTATTCAAAAAACCGTCTTTCCATAACCCTCGGCATATATATATATATATGTTTATTTATGGCCCACCAAACCTTCCTCTCCTCCGGGGTCGTCAAATTGGCACAGACCTGCCTGGGAGGATAGCAACACAGGCTCGATACATCGGTAGCCCACCATGAGTCATTGTAAAGGCCAGATTTGCAACCAATCACCTCCAAACGATCTTAATGAAGTCGAATGCATGGCGCTCCTAAGCGACTGCTCAACGCCGAAAGCTTTATCTTTTACATTTTTATTTATATGCTTTAGTGAACCGATATTGTTGAGCTGATGCGAGGTTGTTATGAATTGTCGTTGTCGTCGTTGTTGGCGTTGTTGGTCAATGGTTGACGTTTCGGTGATTTCGCCTCCCTCAGGGCCTGGACGTATTTTATATACCAACAGCCTTATATTCGGTGAAATATTTATGATAATAATGAAGATCGAACTTTAAAATAAGCCATATTGATCAAAAAAACTACTCACCGTGCTGTTGCGAGTGAGACTTTCCACGCGTTGTTCACGTGGTATGGCGAGCGAGACCCACCTTTGCTAACAAATCATTTTGAAATAAGGAAATAATAGATTAAAAGACCACCTGGAAATAGTACAGATATTTCACTGAATATAAGGCTGTTGGTGCATAAAATACGCCCAGGCTCTGAGGGAGGCGAAATCACCGGAACGTCAGTCATCGACCAGCAACACCAAGAACGACGACAACGACAACTTATAGCAACCTCGCATCAGCTCGCAAGGTCAGTTCATTAGATCATATAAATAGATATGCGAGTTGTTATTCTTGTTATTGTTTATTACAATTATCGTGATTATTATTATTATTATTGTTATTATTGGTCTGCACACATTATTATCTTTATAAAAAGTGAAAGAACTTTGTTTTTTTTAATGCAGTCACTCTTTACTTACTGCCCATTCTTTCCTAATGGTGGGTATTATGTGGAATATAACCGTAATCGAACGCGCAGTCGAAAGGACGATGCTAGGAGCATCCCGTTTCACACAAGTAAGGGATGGGATCCGATGCTACGACCTGCGTCAACGATCAAAAATCAAAGATGCCATTCTGTACGCTAAACAGTCGTAGATAAGGTGGCCGCACACGTAATGCGTATGAATGGTAACCGATGGACAACAGCTGTTAGTGATTGGATTCCTCGGGATGTCAAACGTACTGCAGGAAGACCACTGACCCGATGGTCAGAGTTCTTCGCGAAAAGCCTAGAAGAAAGATATGATGCTCGACGAGTACTTAGAGCAAGCAGAGCCCACTGGGCTATTCTTGCAGGCGACAAGGAAAAATGGAAGGTTTACTGGCGCCCGCAAGAGCCATTCGACGATCAGCGAGACTACAGGTGATACAGGTGATAACTATAATGGTGCTGAGATATTTGCAAAACTTCGGGCCGCTAGTATCTCAGGAAAGAATGGGCAGTAAAAATAGAAAGTGGCTACACTTTGGTTTATGCCACAGCTAATCAGTTTAACTGGACTACCGACTTGTACGCCCCAGATCTATCCCATTGGCAAGTGATTTACAATAGCATCTGTTTTTCTATTTCATTTAATTTAAGGAATTCTTTTTCTACATGGCATTCCTTGTTTTTAGAGCTTTTCGACACCAAGACAACTTTGTTCTATTTTTAAGTCTTATTTCTATTTTGATATTTACTCTGCTTGATCCTTATAGTTGTATTTCACATAATACCCTACCATGGAAGAGTTGTTGTAGGCAGTAGATAAAAAGTTATACATTATGATTTAGACTGGCAGCGTCAATTTAACTAAGTTCAATGCTGATTTGTTCTTCCTAGATCATTTCCGCTTACAAGTGCTTACTAATAGCTTCGTTAGAGTAAAAAAAAAAACTTGCTGAGATAAAGGCAAAACAACGTCTTAGGTTAAGTGTGGTGGATAGCACAAGCAAGCTCCCAGGAACGGTAACGGTGGGTTCGAAGCGCTCCTAGGGCATCGAGGTTTACTCGCTCCTTATGATTGTATTTCAAGTAATACCCTTCCGTAAAACGAATTATGGGCAGTAAATGGGCATTACTCGATTAAATTAATATCATCTAAGTACAGCTTTATTATTGAGATAACCTTCATTCAATAATACTTGTTGGAAATCCTCACTTAATTGTGTGGTAAATAGCTCAAATTATGAAGAATCATGTAATGTTTAAGTAATAAAAATATGAACGAGAAAGAAAAAAATCGTGAGAGAATGGAATAAAAGGTAAGATTTATGTGTGAAAAACAAATCGAACTCGTTGGCTCTCACAAATTGAGTTCGCAACTAAGAAGCGGACTTAGGTTTCAACGTCTGAGTTTTGGTCTGCTGATCGAAAATCTAATGAATGAGAAGAAACACTTCTATATAATTGAATAAATACAATTGTATAGTTTGAAGGCTTATATTGTTCAGTGATTAAAGGAGCCCTACGGCAGAAACGTGGTCGCTAGTTTAATCACACGCTCCAGAATCATCGAGCCTCCCATCCTTCCGGTTTTGTCAAACTGGTATCTGAGTTGTTTAAAAGGATAAAAACATTGGCTTGATATGGATCGATAGACCACCGAGAGTGGTTGGATAAGCTATCTACTATGCCTGATGAATGTGTTTTCCCTATGGCTTTGATCAACGTTAAACGATTTCTGTTTTACCTTTATACGAATGTTCTATGGAATTCTAATGAGAGCATGGTTATTAGTGGTTTATATGGTTGTTTTTACCATTTTTTCATCCACCAGCTAGAGAGACATCCTTTCCACTTCCGTTTTGTATGTTCATTCCGAAATGAGCTCTCGGCGAAAGACATTGCCGCCTCTGTCATCACTTTTGTTTTCGTCGTATCTTGATGAGTTTTCATTTTGCCCTTCTTCTTCTAATTACCTTTTCTCTACACTTTGAGACATGTTTTTCTTATTGAACACCCATCGAAAGTTGTTTTCAAGTTTATGGATGAAAGTCCTGCATTCCGAAAGCA
The DNA here is from genome assembly GCA_009735665.1 of Angiostrongylus cantonensis. Classification (NCBI taxonomy): domain Eukaryota; kingdom Metazoa; phylum Nematoda; class Chromadorea; order Rhabditida; family Metastrongylidae; genus Angiostrongylus; species Angiostrongylus cantonensis. The sequence goes on from MQTX01000067.1 coordinate 489,529, forward strand.
TCGTGGAGCCAGATGTTATACACTTGTTGATTTCCTAGCGCTTCTTCGAGAACACTGTGTTTTCCTCACGGAGATATTTTTTCTAGTCTTGTAAAGTTTCCAAGACAAATCTCGCTATTTAATTCACAAATCGATTTTCCATTTTTTCATTGCTTTCTATGTGTATGTGTCGAAGTTTACGTACCACGACAGGACGCTCTTATTAAGAAAGTTAATATCCCACAAAGCAAATTTTTTATGATCTTCTCACCATTAGGTGTGTAAAGTCCAAACAGTTGGTCTTCCGACTGTTCTAGCGTTCGACCAACTATCCCATGACTCGTTCGTTGATAGTATCGAAACTTTCACCTTAGGTATCCAGCATGAACTTCTACATGCTGATTAAGGGGATAAACTTTTCTTATCCCATTTTGGCCTGGAAGTATAACACCTTGAAGCAAATTTAAAACAAAAATATTGAAAATAATTGTTTTGATTTGATTTGAATATTTGTTTGCCTCAAACAAAATGAATTTGTGAAAATTCTACTTTTCATGAGTAAATGACCAAATGTTTATTTATCCTCAATATTGTTTATGCGGAGGATTATCAAAAGTCGGTTTTTTGAGCTATCCTTAACTCTGCTCCATTTCTGTGCCATTTTTTTTTGGCCGACAGGATAACCTTTTGGAAGAATTTAATCGTTTAAGCTAAAAGTGATTCAAAAAAGCGTGGAAACGCCTATATGCTTGGAAAAGAAGTGTATCTTGGACTAATACAGTAGCTGGCAAGGTGGGATGCAAAGTGCTCACGATTTTTCTTTGATCAGTTTTTGAATTTGCTGTCGATAGCATTGTCGAAACGTGCATACAAATGTTGGATTGGATTTAGGATTTCTCATTTTGGAACACAGAACAGAATCGTTAGACTCCTAGAAAACCAATCATAGAGATTCTTCATTCGTGTCATGGCATTGAAGATGTTCCTTTTCTCACTTTTGCTACACAATACCCGTTGAGCTCCTACCGTCTCCAGTCTTAGTCATGAACTTTAAAGAAACTTCCATCTATAAAAGACATCTCTGGACAAAAATATTATCTTGGTTCTAATAGTTTTTAATGAGGTAAGGATCGGAATTGTTTCCAGTAGTTAGGAATGGTAGATAAAAATATCATCTCAATAAGTTAGTTCATTTTATTCCTCCTTAACTGATAAATTAGGCTTCGATCATTGCAGAGAAAGAAAAAGTTGCAAGGATTTTATAAGTAGCAGTCATCCATGTTAATCCTTGAGCAACCTCATTAGGATTTATGATCCAACTATGGAAATGCCTAATTACTTCGTTATCGCTTGCCTTTATGCATAAATAATCCATTTCTTCCATGTCATTGAGAATGAATTGTAAATGGGAAATAAAACTATCGTTAAATTTTTTGTTCTTTTTTTTCATAGAAATCGCGAGGTTGTTATTCAGCACATTTTTACTTTCTTACGAATATAACACATACAACACAACGGTAGCTGACGTTTCGGCAGAATCGCCTTCTTCAGAGCCTGGAAGGGTACACCAGTACGCAACTTACTAGGTCAAACACTTCAACAGCACAAACAGAAAGATGAAAATCTGAACGATAATTACACGATCACTAGTTTTTCGAGAAACCCACCGTTTTTTATCTGCCTTCCATCAAGGAAGAACAGTAGTTTAGAATCGCATATGGTTGATTACTGTTGATTACTGCGCCACCCCACATCAAAAATCAGTTATGAGATACGGCCCAAGACCAGATGTTATCTCAGGGCATTCTTTCCTGCTATCCATTCTCGGATTTTAGGAGTTTATCCAAAAAGCCTCGAGAAATTTGCGCGTTGATGTTTTAGTATCCCGTGCGAGGATAGCGACTTTTATATCAAGATCGTCTCCGTTATGCCTTTGTATCCTATGCGCGCCTTGTCTTGCTTTTCGTTTGCCATCTAGGTGTTCTTTTATGCGGATACATAAAGGTCTGCTCGTTTCGCCAATATATTCGTCTCCGCAAGTACCACAAGAGATCAGGTATATCGTGCCTGAACTCATGCAGTCACCGTCCCTCCCATAAGTTCAGATTACGCAATTTTGTGTTTCACATAGACGGTCATATAAAGGATAAAGGATAAAGCTCACGGAGTTGATCAATCCCTGAGGGATGCGCCCTGCATTCGACTTCATTAAGCATCGTTGGCTGTGATTGAATGCATCTCTGGCCTTTACAATGACTCGCGGTAGCCGGCCGATGTATCGAGCCAGTGCTGCTATCCTCCCAGACAAGTCTGGTACCAATTTGCCGACCCCGGAGGGATGGAGGGCTTGGTGGGCCATGGGCGCATTTCGCGTGCGCGCCGCAGTGGCGCCTCCAACCACTGCGCCACACGCGCCCCTGGACGGTCATATAGGCGGTCACACTAACTGACGACGAAGAGTATTCGGTGGTATTTCAGTTATCGCTACCGATTCCTCTAGATATGCCCGTCTTAAGCATCTAATGAAGCGCAGGATAAACGGGATTTTGTTTTAGCAAAACCGTTCGTTTTGGTTTTTTTTTCTTATCACTAACTGATGACCTAAGGGTTTTTGAATTTATTCGATCTCTAATTTCTCGCACGCCACACTTTTGTGCGGCTGTAAGGCTAGAGAAGGATACTTGAAGAAGGCGATACTGCCGGAGAGTCAACTACCGTTGTGTTGTATGAAGTAAATGGGTGTTGAATAACAACCTGGCGATTGCTGTAAAGAAAAAACAGAACTACAGATTTATAATCCAGTGCCGAAGTTAATAGAAAATCGATCTTGGAAACTATCGTTAAATGATTCATTTTTCTCTATACTGAACAAGGGCGCGGCAATTTTGTATTTATGAGAAAGTCTACTATGTGAGTGTTTTATATGAAAATGCCCTAAGAGGTGCGCCATGCCTTCGACTTCATTAAGCATCGTTGGAGGTGAATGAAAGCATATCTGGCCTTTACAATGACTCGCAGTGGCCTACCGATGTATCGAGCCAGTGCTACTTTCCTACCAGACGAGTTTGGTACTGATTTGAAGACCCCGAAGGGATGGAATGTTTTGTGAGTCACGGGCGTGGGGATCGATCCCATCTGTGCATCGCAGATTGCCTCCGACCACTGCATCACACGCGATTTGTGAAATTCTTGATATTCAGTGATTGTACTAAATTTTATGACGTCTTACATCTATACTTGTTATTGTTATTAGTCATCTTGTTCTCTATCTTTCTTTCATGTTTATGTGTTTGTTGTTTGTTGCTTTTTTTTTGAGTTTTAAACTTCCTATTCACTTTAATGCGTAGCTGTATTCGATGTTGTTATTGATATAATAAGGATAATATCTTTAAAAAAAAACTACAAATTGCTGTTCTGGAGCGTAGTCGTTTGGTCGCGTACAATAACAAGTGAGAAGAAGTCAATATCGAAATGTTCCAATTCAACCAAACGATTACTATTAATAATAATTAGTATTCTAATTAGTAATTAATATCTTGGAGGAAAGTGGCAAAGAAGGGGTTGGTGATACAGCTGTTCAGGAAGCAAAGGCGCTGGTTCAACCCTCTCTTCGACGCTTCCATCCAATCCATGTGGGACATCTTAGCCCGGCTATCTCCAATATTCTAAGAGAATCGAGTCGACCAGAATTCTGCAGCATTCATGAAGAGGAGGAATTCGTCAAGCAGCAGCTGCTCCTGCTCGTGAAGAGTTCGAAGACCTTGGCAGTTGACGGTTAAACCGAAGAACATGAATCGAGCGCAAGAAGTGCTGGGATTCGCGCTGCAGATGTGATGATAGGTCATGTGCGATGCGAAATGTAATCAAACCTTGTATTATGATGACGTTACGACTAGTATTATAATGGTGATATTATCATTGGTATTTTTACTGATGATTCATTAATTCATTCATTCATTCATAATTCATTTAACTGTAACACTTCAATGTTGTTGTCTTCTCGTGATCATTATCATGGGTGATTCTACGATTCGTGCAAGCTATGATAACCATCATTCAGGAATCAGAAGTTGTTGTGGGAGGACTAAGAGCTGGGTTAATACATCAGTGAAAATAAGCCAAATGAGCGTTAAATTTTTCATTTTTTTTTACTTTATTTTGCATGATTCGTCATCAGATCTAGTATGCCGATCCCAGTACTTCTCGCATTGCAAAACCCTTCGAACTTCTGCGTATGCATCCATCTGCTGCTGAAGATTCTGTCTACTATATGAATGTCATAGAATGCTATAACTCGATCCTCCAAGCGATTTTTGAGATAGCCGAGAAAAGCCGTTCACATGTGGAATGGAAGAGAACATTGGCGAAGGTGCCGGACCAGCACATTGCTTCTTGATGGACTACATCACGTTCTACTGCTCTGCCACTCTCCCATGTGTGTGTAATATTTAGCTATATCTAAAATTTAATATTATAGTAGTCATTAAATAAACGCGTATCGATTAATCTCGGTGTCTTGATTTTGCTAATCAATACCTGTAGATTCTATTCAACTAGTCGAGTCCTCTTTACTACTCTGTTCTACTTAAGTCGTTTTCCTTGATAAATAACACTATCACACTCGTGCTGTTCGGATACAAAAACCAAGGAACAGTTTGTTGTTTGTTTGATTTGAAGTGATTTTGTTCACTTGAATTACATGTCGTCCGTGGTCATCGTCGTCGCCCATGAATTGCGGTAATCAGTGCGCCGCTGTTGTTGTTGTCGTTGTTGCTTCAAGCTCAGGAACGCTCTTAAAAGTCGTCAACCTACGATTCCACCAAATTCAATTGAAAAGCGAACATCGCCGTTATTCTGTCTTCTGTCTAGTGTAGGTCTGGGAGCTATCTTATTTACAATCTTTCAGTAGCTTCATCCGATGTTTTAAAAGACTAGAAATTTGGCAACGATAGCCAATTAAAGAATGATTGTCCACTTACATTCAATTTTGAATAATTAACGCATGTTTAGATTGTTGAGCTTAAACGAGGTTGTTATGGCATTTTTATTCGCCAATCGCTTGGACGACTTCCTTTCAAATATGAATGTTTATCAACCAGGAACAACTAATGAATATAACGGTAATAATGCTGAGATATTTGCAAACCTCCGGACCGCAGGTGTCTGCGGTGTGGAACGAACGCACTGTTGTCCTTTCCGGAGAGTAACGCGTTCACCTGCGGTCCGGAGTTTTGCAAATATCTCAGCATTATTACCGTTATATTTCGCAATATATACTGCCGTTAAAAAAATAGGCAGTAAATAATAAGTTGAAACTAATGAATATGTTTATCTACTGACGTTCAATGATGAATATGTTCATGTACTATTATCACTAGATTGTCATTACTAATATTAAACAAGTGTTATAAGGGCTCATGTAGCACAGTAGTCGAAGAAGTCCCTACAAATCCCCTGAGTTCGATCCCCGCGCCCAAGACCCACAAAGCTTTCCATCCTACCTACGTCGGCCAATTGGTTGCAGACTTGTCTAGGAGGATAGCAGAATTAGCTCGATACATCAGTAGACCATCGTTAGTCATTGTTAAGGTTAGATATGCTTTCAGTTACCTCCAACGATGCTTAATGAAGTCGAATGCATGGCGCATCTCTCAGGGGCTGATCAGTGCCGATAGCTTCATCCTTTCATCCTTTAAACAAGCTTTATTAAATTATTTTCAGTATTATAAGTAATAATATAAACTCTTAAATCTTCTTTGTCTGGATTTATGATCAGAATTCGTGGCGTTAAGAGGAATCACATACAAATCCACGTCTGTTTTTTTGTATGAGTCATTCAATGACATCTTCTGATTTGGAATTCTTCCTCTTTCTCCATTGTTGGTTTTTTCGATTCGACTTAAATAATTTCGCAGTTACTCTTAAGGCTCCTCCCTTGTCATTTGGCCGTATCTGCTTTGACGTGATTTCTTTCAGGTTCCCACCTTTTTTTCGGAATGTTTGCCTTCAGCTTTAAAAAAGATGAAAAATGAAACTGTCAGCATCGATGAATTCCGGAGATTGTGTCATACATTCGACTTCATCAAAGATCGTCAGAAGTCATTGAAGTCATAGATCTGGCCTATAAATTTAGTTGCGTTGGCTTACCGATGTGTCGAGTCAGTTTTTGTATCCTTGCAGACAAGCATGATACCAGTTTGCCGACCCCGAAGATATGGAGAAGTCCATGAGCCTGGCACGTCGGATCGAACCAACGACCACTTGTGACACCTCTGGCCAATGCGCTACTCTTGTCTCCATTCCAGTTCTAGCCTAATTTTATTAAATAAAATCAATTTGTAGGATTTCTGGACTTCCATAGCTATGTTTTATTTAGAGTAACACTCACCTAGTCCAAATCGTTATTTACAATGCCCAGCTTTGTATTTAAGGTTTTGTTTTTAAATGCAGTGACGGTTAATCTAAACAGCTTCCGTCTCCTGCTGTTCTCTGAACAGACAAAATATGAGAAAAAAAAAACATGGAAGAGAAGAATGGGAGAAAATTTAGTAAGATTTTTTCCCGGCAAAGTACTGGTTTTAGACAAAAATCACTTTGCTGCTTTATCAGTGGTACCTAAAGTGCATTTTTTTTCCATGATGTTCCTAAACAGTGTCTTTCAGCTGCCCTATATGTTGTAGCACAATCAATAGAAAAGTATCACGTTTTAGCTCCTAGTTCAAATTTCTTATTTCATTAGCAATTAACTAGGAGATATTGTGTAGTTTTAGAGCTTAGAGGTCTTCTGAAATTACAAAAATTGCGGTGAAATAGCAGAAAATGTTATATTTGTGTACTTGGATACTTGGACGGTCCGTCTTCACGAGCTCTTCGGAACCCAGCACATATGCCATTCATTCTTTTCTCTCGCAATCGTAGTCCATGGTGGTGGTCCTGTTCGAGCATGGTAGCGCGTTTGATTCTCTAAAATGTTATCATGTAAACATACACTTGGATACTTGGTTGGCTCGTCTTTACTGGTTGTACGAATAGCAGCGTAATCTTCACTTTTTTTTGAAAATTTGTTAGTTTGCCCATTGTAGTTCACCAGAATCCCCAGGTCAGCCTGGCTAAAGTCTACCCTAGGTCGTCACCACCACAGGCAGTCTCAGCTCTTGTGGACCAGAGGGAGATTTTCCTCCATGCGACTAAGTAAACACACGAATGAGACTTTAATGGCATTCTAAATTCTTCCTGTTTCTGCGATTCCTTTCTTTCGTTATGGTTCCTAATTCTGTTTATTTACATGCTTAAGCAAACAAGCTATCGATTAAAGCTAATTTATTTGTAAAGTCTTTGTTTATTTTTTCAGTATTTACTTTTAAACAAAACCCATTACATGGTTTTTTTTGCCCTTTTCTGACTCAATCAATAATATATTTATTTATGATCTTATAAACTGATCTTCCTTAGCTAGTGCGAGGTTGGTATATGTCTTCGTTGTCGTTGTTGTAGTTGTTGGTCGATGGTTGACGTTTCGGCGCTAAAGAAGATCAATTTATGATGAAGGATGAAGCTCTCGGCGTTGATCAATCCCTGAGGGATGCGCCATGCATTCGACTTCATTAAGTATCGTTGGAGGTGATTGAATGCTTATCTGGCCTTTACAATGACTCGCGGTGGCCGGTCGATGTATCGAGCCAGTGCTGCTATCCTCCCAGACAAGTCTGGTACCAATTTGCCGACTCCGGAGGGATGGAAGGCTTGGTGGGCCATGGGCATATTCCACGTGCGCGTCGCAGTGGCGCCTCCAACCACTGCGCCACACGCGCCCTTCAGTTTATAAGATCATAAATAAATAATAAAATAATAACTATATATGCCGAGGATTATAGAAAATTTAAGATTAAGAGATTAAGAGATGTTTCAATCAACAATCTTTTTCTCAACCACAGCAGAAAATTTGCAGAAACTCTAATCGAAAAGAAGTAGAAATGATACCTAATAACCAAAAGAATTAAAAATTGTTTTTTTTAAATTTTTTGAGTAGCTTTTTCGAATCCAAGAATTGATTAGCTTCGTCGCTGTTGTTAGTATGTGTTGTTCGTAAGTGAATTAGGACCTCCTTTAGTCGATTGACGCCCTTTTTTTGTTTTCATCACCACCACTGCTACTTCCACTGCTCCTAGGTTCTTTTTTTACTGTATATGAAGCTATCGATTCTGGCTTATAACTGGTTTTCGTGAATTCTTCTGAAAGCCTTGCCTTTAGATCTCTAGTTATTCTTCGAACTCTGTGGGGAACTTCCATTCCAAATGCTACTTCTGCTACTGCTAGCTATACTTCTTTTTGCAGTTTATGAAACCTTTAGTCCTTATTTCTGGTTTTTAACTGCTTTTCTTTGATTCTTTTCCAAACTTTTCCATCTATATTTTTGATCATTTTTGTATTTTTTTTTGAAAAACTTCTATCCTTTATTCTAGTGTTACTGCTTCTCATTTTTATAATTTATGAAGCTTTTACTGGTCGTTGATGGTTCACAACTGGGTTTTGAGGATCTTCCAAAGTTTTCTCACGTCTCCCTCCCTACCTAATTATTTCTACTTATTGAAGAAATTTTATTCCCAGCGCTAAATATTTTACTCTGCTGATATTCTTTCTTTGAAAGAGCGTTACACGCACATCCATCCATCCACATCCACATCCAATCATATGCAGCTCAAAAGTTGTTTTCAATGAATGTAAACACTTTCTAATGCATGTGGAAGCGACACTATCACTGTTTCTCTTTGAATTTCCTTCATTTATCCGTCACTATTACAGAGTAACAATGTTGATTTTAACGACTATTGTTTTCGTCTTTTTCTAAAGTTTACTTTCGCATTACTGTACAAAGAGGCCTATGGCGCAGCAGTCATTTGTATCCCACAATACACGTATGGTCATTTGTTCGATCCTCATTCTCGCAAACCAATCTGTTCATTCCTTTGGGGTCCGTGAGATAGTACAAGTTGTCTGAGAGTGTAAACTACTAATAGGAGTAAAGAGAAGTGGTCGTATGCTGTATGACAGCATCGCCATTGTTGAGAAAGAAAACGACACATTTATAAAACGCTAACCTCATACTCCGTTTGGTTCGCAAATCATTACATAGGTGAAATATCCATTCGTTTATCCCTGCAGTATTATGAATTGAGTTGAATACATCGTACATCCTAAGGGGGTGATCAATGTTGAGTGCTTTATCCTCTAGGATTTTATGCTTCACTATGTAAAATAACGATTATCTTGCAAGAGAGATAGGTAGCGCAGTGGAGATGATGGCATTAACCCTCCCATCACTCTGGGCTCTAGAAATTGGTGCGAGACTTGTTTGGGGAAAGCTCGCTGTCTGCAATCCAACTGGAAACGCTCTATCTCGAATTTCTCGGGCCTCCAGGGAGAATCGATCGACTGGCGTTCAACAACATTCACGGCGTAAAAATAACCCTCAAGAATCAGCCGAAGTCACCCGCAGAATGTTAGAAGATCTTCGTGGATACGGACGCGAGGAAAGAAATCGAATGCAACAAGTGCTGGGATCTTCGTAGCAAATTTGGAAGTTGTGTCGTTTAAGAGAAGCTTATGTTGCAACATATCTGCAACCATCATAGCTGGATGCAAGACCCTGAACAGTCACACTCTTCTTGGTGGAATGCTTTTTTTTCTTTAATGAAAGAACCATTTGACGACAACATAAGAACGGGCGAAATAGAAATCTTTAAGTCCGAAAATCCCCGCTTCAGTTGCTCTGTTGAAGGTGTTTCGTTGCTTGTTCTAGCTTAAAGTCACGAAAGCAGAAAGTGCTTTTACGAACCACAGTGGTTTTCCAAGCTGTTCCCTCCTTTTAAGTCCTTTTTTCCTTATTCACTTTTCTTTCTTTTCTTTCTGAATAAGATTTTCGAAATACCAGCAATGTGCGACAAAATTTTTGAGTTTTTACCATTTTTAAGCGAGAAATGTTCTTTCAAGAAGAAGAAGAACGGGGCAGCAAAAGCTACTTTTTCTGCTCACAGAAGTTTTTCGATCATCTCTCTTTTCTTATCTTCAGATGCTTGCACAATTCAGTAGACTTTCACTGCTATCTAACAGGTCATCTAAAGTTTATATATCAAATAGTGCTAAACTCTAAGCAAAAAAAAGAATGTAAAGATGGAGAAAATACTGCTAGGTTTTGTTTAAATGGAAAATTTCTCAAAAAAGAAAGTAAACCTTTGAAAAGAAATTCGTTACCGTAAAAAGTAAGGTTTTTCTTCTGTTCTAGTATATATCACAGTGCAAATGCGCTTTTGTCCCCAAGACATGTTTTCTCAGATTTCCAGGTGTTTTTTTTTGACGCCGAGGTTAGAAAGGTGGATTTTCATCTCATTTTTTTTTCAATCCAATTGACAACTTTCTACCCCTGAGTGATGAACGATTATTGTAGCTTCAATATTTTTCACGTAATCGCTTATTGAAATTGATGAGAACAGTTCAGATTTCTCAAGGGCTCCTGCACTTGTCGTTTTTTTCTTTCTCCCTGTCTCTCTCTCTCTCTCACCGTCTCTCTCCCTCTCTCTCTGTGTGTGTAAAAAAAACCTGGAATGAGGATTTAGTTGAACTGTTCAGCGTTTCCACACATTTTCATTACGCGCTGAGAAATTTCATTAATGTTCTTGGCTCACTGAATTGTACGTAATTCAATGAGCACTTTTCACACAGCTCGACGACTCTTGCGCCAACTCTAGTTAGTTAATAGAATGGCTTTGCTCATATGTGAACACGTCTGCCACTTATGGAAAAGATGTTAATGTCCCTTTATTGATTCTGGAACAATGGACTGTCTGAGGTCTCTTGAACGTTTTCTTTAATAAATGAATTTCTTATTTTTAACAGGGGAACAATTGTGGCATACTTACTAATAGATGGTCCATCAATACATCTTGTATGAACCTTTCTGATTTCATCCATTCGTTTCGAGTTTCGTCGTGTTGCCATCAGAGTTGCTCACTGTCTAGTTGAGAGTGGTGGTTTTTCTCCGTACACCACGGCATCGGTCATATCCCAGATATGCTATACCTCAGGCTATCCCCTTAGTTTGGAAGAAAATGTTCAGATTGTCTTAGACTTTCTCATGACGATGGGTATTCTTGTGTCGATAGCGATTCGTAAGAACTCTCTATTGATCGTTGCTTGAAGAGGATGTAGCTCAAATGTGTTCAATAACTTAGAGCAGCATTCATTTACTACTCATGCCGTTGTCTTCCGTCATCTCTTCACTTTTAGTCGGTTGCTCGTCAGTGAATAAGCTTGGTAAAATTTTGCCACTAAAAACAGACCACTTGGATTTTTACTCTCATCTAATTCTATTTTTTGTTGTTGTTAATAATCTGGAAGAAAAAAGCAACAAAGATTTTCTTCTATCGCGTAATGAAGAGCTTTTCACTGATAATGAAATTCGTCGCTCTGAAGCCTTTTAGCCTTGTGTTCAGTGCTCCTGGTGTTTATCTTGAAAGAAATCCCACACACCAGTAAGAAGGGCGGTTTCTCTATTAGTTAGAAGATTTTTTTCCCTTTTAGCCTGATATTACGAGCATTTGCCCGTTGTGAACCTCTCCTTTATGGGTTCAGTGGTTCTTTTAACCGTTTATCATTTTGAAATTGTCACCTTAAGGTCGCATGGCTTCTCTTCTCTTTGTTAACCTTTTATTTTCTGCCAATTCTTTTTTTATGGTAGGGTGTAATGTGAATACAACCACAAGGATGCTCATGATAAATAATCCCGAGCAGCCATAGCTCCATTTACCCGAGATCGCGAAGTTGAACCATGCTTTTTTGCAACAAGCCCATACACTCTAATTCGTCTGAGAACGCTCCAGGAGGACGATCTCTGGATTCCAAGGAGAACCGACTCTCTCCAATTTCTAGATTCGAGATTTTTACAGAATTTGTAAAGAAGATTGAAAATCCTTAATCAACCGCTGATCACAGAGGCGAAATTCTGAAATACCGTCGTGAAATATGGGAAACGAAGCGAGTGCGAGAATCATTGGTATCCGCACATATATGATGCCGAGTGGGGAAAATGAAGAGAAATAAATATCCAAGGAGACTATCGACCCGGACCATCGGCTCTGAGGAAGGCGAAGACGTAGAAACGTTGTCCGATTAAACTTTTTTATGAACCTTATGTTAGCTTATCAATGAAAAAATACATGTTGATTATATTGAGTGGTTTTCCAAATCAAATGTATGTCGATTTCCAAGTGTTCAAAGTTTCGTGGTAAACAATAGATAGAAATAAATTTATTTTTAAACACTGCGTCGTTAGTGATGTAGTCCCGCGCTGGGTCGATCCCGTCCCGAACGCTTTCCTCCAATCCTAATGGGAACGCCTTATATCGGCAATCGCCAAGATCACAAGGGGAATCGAGTCGACCAGCATTTTGTGGAATTCATAAAGATGGCGATATCCGCAAGTAGCAGCCGAAACAACAAGCAACATGTTCGAAGATCTCTGTGGCCGATAAATGCGAGAAAACAAATAGAATGCAATAAGTCCTGGGATCCGCACAGTAGAATTGTTGATGAGTTTCGCAAATAAATGATAAAGATACACTTCTACGCAACTTTTGAATGCAAGATACGATAGCAAATTTCTTAATGTTACAATTCTACAATCATACAGGCCACAATTCTGTGTGACAAGTTTAACATAAAGCTAAAGCTCTCGGCGTTGACCAATTCCTGAGGGATGCGCCATGCATTCGACTTCACTAAGTATCGTTATAGGTGATTGAATGCATATCTGGCCTTTACAATGACTCGCGGTGGCCTGCCGATGTATCGAGCTAGTGCTGCTATCCTTCCAGATAAGTCTGGCACCAATTTGTCGACCCCAGAGGGATGGAAGACTTGGTGGGCCATAGGCGCAGGGATCGATTCTACGTGCGTGTCGCAGTGGCGCCTCCAACCACTGCGCCACACACGCCTCTTGACGAGTTTAACATACTCGTGTTTATCAACGAGGAGAAGATCACTTCAAGCGTCTAACTTGTTAGCCGAGTTTTAGACTTCGTTAATATTTGCAATGCATACTAGGTTGTTGGTTGGAAGCAGCACCCTAGCTTCCTATTCCTTCATGATTTCATAGCAGGCACTAGCTTCATACATCGCAACAGTCCACTGTGTGTCGTTGTACAGCACAAATGTGCACCCATTGACCTTTATGCAATGAACAGAGTCAAGTGTATTACGCTTTCCTCAGGGAGAGACAAGTACCGAACGCTTTATCCTTTTCTGTTCCAATAATATAAGCTCACAGGTAATTGCACCCTTTGTGGATCAAAGGGAAATTTGCCACTATGCGACTATTTTCATGCAAGGACGGTGGTTGTTCCTGGTATTGATCTGCTCCCAGGTGAGCTTCGTGATGGAAACGCCGAACTCCTCACCTTAGGAGATCCTGCCGAGGAGATGAAACCCCCGCCGTTCATCGCTACCGGACACCCAAGAACAACTCCCAGCCACGTTGAGGCGATAAACCATTGATATGCTCCTAGGGACTACAGGGAAACGCAATAGCTAAATCAGCAAATGGAGAATATGCTGGATCTCGCAAAACCAGTGAGGGTGCGCCTTACAAGTATCCAAGTAATATAAGCTCAAAAGAAACGAGTATATAAAGTTGAATAACTCGCAGTATCAGAAATGAAGATCGCTACCGTAGCTTTATTGATATTTAATGAGAACGTCATTCGTTGGAACTAGCGCTCAGATAAGATTTATCTAGATATCGGTTTATCCATTTCTTCTCAATTTCTTAGGAAACATTTTGTGGCAAACCGCTTTTCGCCAGCCTCCATTACATTACCGTATTATGAATCATAATCACTTCAAACTTTAACGAATTCAGATTTAATATATTCATTATCATTATATTGGGGTGTATATAAGCCTGTTATTCTGATGGGAGGGGCAGATTGCGCATCCATGTGAATTTTTTGTGGTTGGTCTCCACGCGACGCGGTGAGCGTGCAATGCTGTGTTCTATGTGATTGAAATCCCGGTTTAGTGTTTTCTCCGTTTGGTTATGGAGGTGTTTGGCCGCATAGATCGCTGTCAACTTGACCTTTCCAGGCTCTGAGAAAGGCGATATCCGTCGAAATGTTAGCTTATTCGTGAATCAAGAATAAAAATAATACCTCTCGTTTGCTCAACAAGAATACGAAGAATAAATATATTCGCATAAACCATTTTTTCCTCCCATACACTCACTCCGTTGACTTACCTGCTATTGATGCAAAGCTGCTAACTCCTGCTACTTCTTTAGGAAAAGAAGCTGTAATTTTAAAGTGAAGAGACGAAAATGGAGTTAAGGAAATTTAGCGACGTCAGTTTTCCACCAGCCTGTTTTTCTTTTTATTTTCTCTACTGCTCATTGCCGCCTTGGATGAGAAACTTCCTTTTCTTTTTCTCGTATATGAGAGTCTTAGCGTTAAGTGATTTAAATTCATCAATAGAGCAGTACTGATTTGCTATTCAAGGAAATTTTTTTCATAAACTATTCTATCCATTCCAGTCTAACAAGTATTGGGTTTCGTTATTTCCAAAGTGTTCATAGAAAAATGTTTCTCGCATGAACACTTCAGAAGAAAGAAAGCAAAGCATTTTTGGGCTCTTCTTATTATTTCTATTTCTACAACGATGCTGGGATATTTGCAAAACTCTGGACCGCAGGTTTCTATGGTGGGGAACGAACGCGCTATTGTCCTTTCCGAGGAGTAACGCGTCCACCACCACACCATGCGGGTCCGTTTCGCCTGCCTCTCAGCTAGTTCTAGCGACCGTTAACGGGTAGACGTTAACCCATCATAGACACTTGTGGTCCAGAGTTTTGCAAATATCTCAGTATCGTTGTTGTTATATTTCGCATTATAACCTGCCATTAAAAATAGTAGGCAGTAAATAAAACGGTTAAGATATTTTCATTTCCTTAAAGTGTTTTCCTCCTTATTCTTTTTCTTTTCTTTTCCTTTTTCTCTCCTTATTTTTTCTTCATTTATGCCTTGACACTTTCACTTCCTCACTTTTGTGCTTAATTTTTGACTTTCCCACTAACAGATTTTTCCCCATCGTTTCCACTACTTTTTTTTGGAGTTCTCTGTGCTCAACTCTAATTTCTCGCTTACTGTGCTGCGTATAACAATTCTCTGCAGCAAATTAATGATTTTAAAGATTTGTCCCGTCTATTACGGAACAAATCTCTAATGAAGGTCGTTTGAGTACTTCAAAGTTTGACTATCTCTTGCTAAAAATAACCGCTGGACTGAACAATTGAAATGTTTCGAGGAGTAAATATGTTCCCAGGGCCAACGTTCCATTAGCTTTGGCATTGATCAGTACCTGCACGTCTTCTTAATAAATATATTCGAACTTGTCAAAGCAATATTCATTCGACAGTTATTAACAGTTCGGTGATTTGGCACTCTTCAGAGTTGAAAAAGTTAAGTCGGTTGCAATCTGATCAGTCAACTTCCTCAGAAACAAAAAAAAAACCGGCACTTAAATAATTTTGATAGCTTTCAAAACAATTTCATCAGATACTCATCGTTTTTATGAGTTTTCTACTTACTGGTTGGAAACCAACCGTGCAGAATTTGCGTGAGCGGCTAATGTGCCTTTACTCGGTTGAAAAAAAATCAGTCTGCAATGTTGTTTGAGATTATGGGTCCAGATTATGGGTACAAAGCCCTATAGAAAGACTACGGTCCTTATAAAAAAAGGTCAGTATCAGGCGTTCAGCCAAGTTCTTTACGGTGTAATCCAATTTTTGGTTTTGGCTTTTTTCCGTTGCGGTCATGGAATTATCTCGGTGAGTAGATTCTGCGCCAATTTGACATTTCCAGGCTCTGAAAAGGCCGAAATCACCTAAAATCGCCTAAACCCTGGCTATTTTTAAATAAATATTGTTCAAAAGACTAGTTATCTCGTACTAAATCCCAGAAGCGAGTTTTCAAGCTTCCGTCCATTTCTTCATCACTAAAAGGATAAAGGATAAAGCTCTCGGCGTTGATCAATCCCTAAGGGATGCGCCATGAATTCGACTTCATTAAGTATCGTTGGAGGTGATTGAATGCATATCTGGCCTTTACAATGACTCGCAATGGCCTGCCGATGTATCGAGCTAGTGCTGCTAACCTTCCAGACAAGTCTGGTACCAATTTGCCCACCCCGGAGGGATGGAAGGCTTGGTGGGCCATGGGCGCATGGATCGATTCCACGTGCGTGTAGCAGTGGCGCCTCCAACCACTGCGCCACACGCACCTCTTCATCACTATCAGTTTTTATTACAGAAACTATTGCTACTATGCTTACTGAACGCATATAACTTGCAGTAATTATTCTACTTCTGCAGTTATGGATCAATTTCTTTATTTTTTCTACCGTTTTCTCATTTCCACTCATATTTTCTCTCTTTTGTATGCCTTTTCCTCCGAATCGTGTAAATCCTGCTGTTTCATCACCAATAGATACCTTACGAAGATCTCAGGTGTTTTTTTACCTTTTTGCCAGCATGGTGTTTTCGATAAAATCCTTTCGTGGTAGATCATAGGCTAATGAAAATGGACGCTGTGAAGTGGCTTTTCAAGGGTTTACTTCCACTTTTGAATGGAAATTCTATTATTTTTCATTTCTTATCACCATATGAGAGATTAACGACATCAGATATCAGTTTTAGTGGAGAATTACGGTACTCAATGACCATACCGTGATTAGGCTCGTAGCAAAACTTACTGGAAAGCCTACAGCAGTCATAATGAGTGCTTTCAATCAGTAGGCTATTTCCTTGTATGACGCTACGTTCTACCCAATACTGTTTTGATCCAGTGAGAAAAAACTGCCGTAAGAATCCGTACTTTCATTCGCCTTTCCCCGATTTTTATGCTGTGGTTTTCGAACCGCTCTTGTCTAGAAGGATTGTTTATCTTCGGCTCATTGTGCCACTTGTTATATTTGCGCGATTGACGTTGGAGAATTCATCAACAATAATCCCTTCCATTTCCTTTAAATAGTTGCTGGTTTACGTCTTCCTATCAGATTACTGTAGGTTTTTCTGTTCCTTAATCATTCTTCACTCATTGTAATTTGATTAACCCTATAATATTAGTCAATGGAATGCACTTTTATAATGCTTTCAAATCAAGTTGTCTGCAATCAAATCAAACTAGATACGCTCTTCGCCTCCTACCCACTGACCTTTATTCGCATCATCTCTTTTATAAATATTAACAGTTATGTTAGTAAAGTATTCAAATGTGCTAACTACTGATGAATTTGCACCAGTCGTCTCTATTGGTGATGAATCAATTTTCCTAGAGCTCACACAACGCCCTCAGTGGGATCTCTTCTCATATAGCGACTCTCAAAAGTGCCAAAGCTTTTTCATCCTTTTCTGGTGCAATTTTTTGCATCGTTCTAGCAACTTCTAATAGTGCTGCATTTCGATATTATCCTTACATATTCTTCACGAAGCGCTATCCTTCAAATCTTCTATTATTACCTTCGTTCGTGAAAATTTTCCACAAATGATGCTTTTCGGCTTAAGACGTTAAGGCTAAATATACCCACAGCTAGCTCCCATCGTCTTCATTACTTGTGTGGACCCTAGCGAAATTTCTAATTTTCATTTTTTCTGACCGTAGACTAAAAAGACACCTAATCCACTCTTTAAGCGAGTTCTTTGTTTTGTACATTAGTGCCGTGCTCATCTTGTAAACATTTTCTTCAGCAAGCGTTTTCATGAAAATCAGTTTATTCTAGGTGACTGGAAAGCAGTGGTGACTACCTGGGAGAAAGCGAAGCCAAAGTCCTCATTGATTCAGTGTGTAACACGTGAACTCCCGGAAAGCGTAGCCGCGTCTTCTGGCCAGAAGTCCAAATTTTGCATATATCTCAGTGTCATAGTGGTTGCACTTGACATCATACCCTGCCATGAATAATAATATTAAGTAGTAAATAAAGAGTAAAACGTTGTCTTTAATTCGTTTTTAATCCGTTTTTCTACTCATCCTAACCGACCTGTTACATCTGTTTGATGAGAGTATGAAGAAAGCGCTACTGTCCTTTAGGAAATGAAAGTCGCGTATGATAGACTAACATGAGAAAGTGCATCGCAGGAGGAAGTTGGCACGTCTTCAAGAGGAATTATCCACATGGCGAAAAACGACATGTTTGTCACTCCCGTAACACTACTCGATAGTTCCATTCCATTAATTTTCTTTACTGTTCGTTGCACAGTCATTCTAAATGTTTCAATATTCATAAGTGACTACTTTAATTGCAAAGTATTATATGAACTATAACTATAACGTTACATATTTGCGAAACCCCAGAGCGCTAAACTCCGCCGTGGGGACGAACCCGCTATTACTCTTTCCGAGGGCTAATGCGTTCACCACCACACCATGCGTGTGCTTCGTTCTCAGGCGTGTTATTGACCTATAGGCGCTGACGGGTGATTCCTGGTTTTAACGACCATTTGTATATTGAAGGGGCAGCTCTAGCTACTAACCTCCCATTATACCCTGAGCTCACCAACCCTTCCATTCCTCTGGGATCGGCAAATTGGGATCAGATCTGTCTGGGAGAATGGTAGCACTGACTCGATACAGCGGTAGGCCACCGTGTGTCATCATATATGCCAAATATGCATTCATCCACCTCTTACGATGATTATTCAAGTCGAATGCATGGTTCACCCCTCAGAGATTGACTAACACCGAAAGCTTTATCCTTATTCTTTATTTTGACAGTTATAAGTAAATTGGGATTAAGCTAAACAGCCTCATAGAGCAATAATTTTGCACACAAAAACTTCTAAAAATTTTTCCAAAAAGTCTATGCACAGTAATCGTTTCTAACCATTAGTGAATGAAAAAAATATAAGCGGATTCCGTTAATTTAAATAAATACATATTTACTTCGATAATTAGATGGCGCACATTCATTTGTCGTAGAAGTCTTAACACTGTTTGCTTCGTTGCTTCACAAGCGTCACTCAGTCCATGAATCTTCCCATGTGTTCAGCTGCCGCTCTAGTACATAAAACTCAGATAAAGCCGTAAGCACAACTGGCAGGCTTGAGCGCGCTATGAACATGTCCGTCCATCTTTTTGGTGTTTTCTGTCGAGGTTGTTTTAATCCCCTCGGGATCCACTCCAATTTTCTTCCCGTCAACCTGTCTTCTTCTCTTCTCGATGTTAAGCTTATTGATCTTTATTTATTGAGACGTATTCTACTGATTTATGACGACGAGATAATAAGTAAAGGAATAAGAAACCTTCGGTTTTTATCAATACCTGAAGAATGTGCGATGCATTCGTGGTCTTCAACACGCAATTAGTCATCCGAAGTATTGGTTGCTCAAAGAACTATGACAAGTTTCGTGCTTGTAATCGCAGCTCGGACTTCTTCGGAAATGATGGTCATTGTTCTTCATTGCGTAGACGGTACTGTACAAGTGTTGTGAATCTAAAGAGAATTTTATGGAATTTCCTTGCTGTTGATTCCATGCCACGGCAGATTGTTACTGTTTCGTTTCTTTTTCTTTTTCTTTTTTAAAGCAGAGCTGGAAGCGAAATGTTGAACTCAAGAAGATCGCTCCAATATTTCTTTATGCTCTTCTTTTTTTGTTACTTCTTGAATCTTCGCCTGTCTGTATCGATGAGGGCCCTCGTTAGCCACAGTCCCAAGAGAGCCAAAGATGTGGCAAGCAGATGTACGAGGAAACCAGTGCAGCCAACATGAAGTCTTGAAATCGTCTCACCTAAGATGGTCCAGATCCTACTTACAGAGTACTAACCTTCACATCCATAGGTTTTTTCGAGTGTCTGCGTCATACTTGGTGCAAGCTGCAAGGCCTCAAAGTGCATGAAGATCACTGCTTCGAGCGACTGATTTGGTGTGACATACATATAAAAGAAAACGGTTTCTGAGGCTCATCGTTGGTATGTCCCTTTTAGAGTCAATGATGGGTTTGTTAAAAAATGATGAATGCTAGACAACTTTGGTATATCCCTGGGTCTCAGTAGGGCAGTGTTAAAACATTCTCGGGTTTTTACCAATAAGTTTTTGTCCAATCTTATGCGCCGTAAGAAATTTGGTATCCTTGTGACCAAGGTTCTCCCAGAACAGAACGATTTTTGTGGTGAACTGATTTCTATGACTAGTCTGCTGAGCTTTCACCAGTGATATGTTGAACCTTAATGGCTTCCAAGTCTAAACTTTTGGAAGCAATGTAATGAAATTGAAAGGACATGGGCACTAATTTAATTCAAATTGTAAGACCACACTGCGAAATCACTGTCATTTCGGTTAAGTGATTACTTCAACCCTTAACGCTTTAGTGTCGAACTCGTTGAATGTGGATCAGATCTACGGCAGCTGCAGCAGTACTGTGCAGAGCTAAAGACATCAAAAATGCTGCTTACCTATTCCTCTCACCCGAAGATTTTGAACTCTTTGTGAAGCTTTTTTTTCTCATATTTCGTTTATTGATGACTACCATGTTGTGGTGCATTTCAAGTAGAATAGTCATCGACCATGCTTCCGGTGCACACACATGCTTCTTCCGCTCGTTTTACATAATCGTTTGTCGATCCCACTACTACCACGTAACCGTAAACTTAAATTGTGTTTGGCATTTTTTTTTTGAAGGACAATGCCTACTTACAAGTAAAGGATATTGTTAATTCAAGCAAATCAAATGGTTAGTTATCGAAGGGTGATTAACGTGCTTTGTAGAAAACAACATGTTTAGTGTCATACTTTGGCCTCTACGATTTGTAGTGTTTTGTATCTGCTCATCTTCTAACCCTTCATCTTTCAAATACTTTTCTGTCTATGAGCATCGCCTTCACGACAAGATACAGCCAATGAAGCTAAATTGACGAATCACGTTTTTTGATGATTTCATTGCTATTTTTCTATCCAATACGAATATTATGTATTGTTATTCTTTGTAAAGCTGGAGGGATTAGACACCGGCTAAAGGTGACGTGCAACAAGCACGTGTTCGTTGGCTTGATCCGGCGCCATGGGATAAAAAAGTCTTCCATCCCTCCGGGATCAACAAATTGGTACTGTACTTGCTCGGAAGAATAGGAGATTAAAAACACTGATTTACTACATCACTAGACCATTGGGAGCCATTATATGGGCCAGTTATGTATTCCACGATCTCCGCGATTCTACGAATGGAGTCCAATGAATGGGGTATTTCGAATGGACAAGTCAGCACCAAACGTTTTGGTTTTTATTTCTTTTATATTATATTATATTATATTATATTATATATTATATTTTTAGTATATTCTTATAAAGCAGAATATTCTTCGCTTACATTATCATGTAAAACTAATCCGTTCTCTTCGAGTCTGTCAGGTTCATATCGTAATGATTTTTCCACAGACTTTCCATCTTCTATAGGTTATTATATTGTATTAGATTCTTAGTGTAGTTAATTAGTTGAGTACTTAAGTTTCTTAAACTCGCTTTCTAACTTCAAGCTGGCATAGAGGAACTCTTCGAAATGACATAAATACTTGAACATAGTGGAAATATGACTGTTAGGTAATTCGGTAATTATATCACGAGTACGTAACTTGTTACTCATTTCATTCTTTTTATTTTGTTTTATTTTATTTGATCCGTCTTCGCGTCTACTGCGCGGATTCCAGCACTTCTCACATCCAATTCGTTTCCTCGTATCCATCGTCCACGAGAATCCATAAAGTTTTTACGTGTGATTTCGATTGCTGCTTGAGGATTTTCATTTCATCGTGAATATCGTAGAATGCTGGTCGAGCAATTCTCCCTAGAGTCCTGAAATAACCGGGCTGAAGCGTTCCCAATTGGATCGCAAAGAGTGATTTATTTTCCCCAAATATGTCCGGTACCAATTTCACGACCCTGTAGCCTTGGTTGAGATGAGAGGCTTGGTTAGCCCGATGCGAAATTGAACTGTCATCATGCTCGTGATGACGGACATCACTGCCACTGTGCTATCCGCTCCTAATCATTTCGTTTCAAGTCTTTATGCCAATTTTTCTGTTTACGTGTTTGATGTGTTCGCACCACATACAAAACTAAGATTTCCTACTTATGGCTGTAAAACTTTGCTTCCTTATATCATCAAACATTTTTCATAATTTTCATATCCTCTTGTAGTTTATTATTCTACACGTATGAAGAATGTTCTCTAGAAGATTTGAGTAGTCGCGACTGTCCTAACTCAGCTATATACTTCCTCTTAGATGAGGCACAAGTTGATTTAGTGGATAGGATTGTCCTTCCAGTCTCTGTTGAACAAAATTGTTCTATGCTTTAAGAAGTAATACTCTAACTAACAACCTGATGATTAGGAAATACGTTGTATTCTTCAATAGAGCACTGAAGATAGAAGTTGTTTTGGAAGCGTGATTTAATAGTGTTTATGGGCTTCGAATGAGAATGAATTCATTAAGTAGCTGTGGTGTACGAAAGGAGTCTTTGCTGAGCCTGCCCAATTGACTCAGTTGGTAATTAAGAGGCCTACAGATGAATGATAGGAATTTTCTCCTTAGAACCGCATTTCGAAAAATCTTAAGTAAATCTGGTAAAGCAGATTTTTATTTTTGAATAAGATTTTCAACTTCGATCTCTAGTTTTAGAAATTTCTTCTCAACAAAAGACACTTTTTACCCTTGTGGTCTAATTAGCATAGTTAATCCAAAATGGGTGACAATTCCTTGCGAATCTAGAGTTTATAACTCGCTTTCTTTTGCAGCATCCTTATACAGATCTGTCTGAGGATTTCAGAATATACTAGAGAATCTTTCGCTTGAACTGCTTTCATTTTGCTGCTTATGTTGAATATCCCTTGTGCGTGTTATAGTCTGAAAAAGTATTTTTTATCGATGAATAGGTCCATAACTCCACGTGGAAAGCTGCCGAAAGTTGTGATGCCAAGAAGTTCAAGGCGTTGGTCAATCCTTGAAAAGTGCATCATGCATTTGACTTCATCAAGCATGGTTGAAAGTGATTGAATGCACGCCTGGTCTATCCAACGGACTTGTGGTGGCAGGTCCAGTAACGATTTGAGAAACCAGCAAGGATGCAAGCTTAGTGATCTTGAGGCATGGGATCGAGCCCATATGTCATGCAGGTCACCTCTAACCACTACGCTATATGCGCTGAAAATGTTTTTTCAATGATTCTTCATGTCTTTTCGATGGTTTTCAAGGCAGTTTCCGTTTGATACTTTAAAAAGTCATTCAATTAAGTCTGAAGTATTTTCTTGATAGTCAGTAATATTTTCGGGTAACGTGATATTTTTTGCTAGTAGTTTTAAAAAAAAATTTGGTAATTTTACATTGTTTTACGATTTCTCCTTTAAGTGCGTACTGCTTCTTGCTGGCCGGCGTTGCACACAAGGTTGTTGGTTCGATCCCACGGCTCAGGAAACTAAGCAATCCATTCCTTCGAGATTTGCGAACCGCTAGTAGACGTAGATAGAAAGTTAGAAAGACATTCACATGTTTATGATATTACGAATGGCGACCAATGCATGACAACCTTTTAGGGATCGATTGATTTCGAAAGCTTTCTCCTTTATTGTTTAGCTACTAATTCCGTTGTAGTTCTTTATAAAAGTGGTTTAAATTTGAGGCCTTGATTAATCACATTAAGGTTTACCGCTACACTGATGTACTCTTCAGTAGTAATAATGCGCTAGTTTCTATTGTTTGACTTGTGCAGCAGCATTTTATTTTCGTGTCACCATCCGTCTGCTCTATTAAGCATGTAGTATTCGTCAGGATACCAGAGATGACAACGAAAAGATGGATAGTTGTGTCTGTTTCAGGTTGGGAATTAAACCAAAAACCCTTTGAACGCCTGCGACTAGGCCACATCGTGCTGAACAATCCGTTGCTTTTCTCTTTGTATGGGAATTCAAATTCGGGTGGTGACATCACTACAATTTCATTGCGTTCAGTTCAAAATTTCAGTATTTCTTTGAACATCTACTACTGAACTTTATGTGTGGGTATAAGGAACCGGCTCATATGTTTTAATAGAATGGGAAGTCGCCACAAAATTCGTATTCGCCATAAAATGGGTAGAAGGATGAAGCTTCCGGCGTTGATCAATCCTTGCTGGTTGCTCCATGCATTCCACTTCATTAAAAGCATCGTTAGAGATGATTGAATGCATATCAGACCTACGCAATGACTCGCGGTAGCCTATCGATGTATCGAGTCAGTGCTGCCATTTCTCAGAAGGGTCTCGCCTCAATTTGCCGGCCACGGAGGAAGGGAAGGTTTGGTGAGCCTGGCATGTGAACTCAATCCTATGTGTTTTGCAGGGCACCTGAAGCCACTGCACTGCATGCCCATCTTCGCCATATCTTTTTGTATTTCACTGCTTCTCGTTGTTTTTCCAATGTACGGTTGCTTATTGAACTATGAGGATAAGAATTTCTTTTCCATTCGTCTATTTTTTGTTATTCTTTTCTCTTTTTTTCTTTTCCCACTCTTATTTTTATAGCGAATCTTCCTGGGTCCACGATATTTACTCTTATATTCATTTTCATGAGCAGTTTGATTTCTTTCTTTTCTGTCCTCACTGATTTTTCTTGGCTGTATTCCTGCTTCTTTCTCATAATTAAACAATTTAGTACTTTCTGCATTTGATTCTACATTTTTTCCACTCTCGCTCTAATCTTTTTTTTGTTTATTCTTTCTTCTATTTTCGCTCTTCTTCGTAACCGTCGTCATTTTTTACACCATTTCACGGTGATTGTAGATGTGGGGCCACAAGGAAAAAACCGATCCGTTGCTACTAGGCAGTTTCGGAATCGGAAACGGTCTCCACCACCACCATCAGCAACTCTGCCAACGTTTTCAGCGTGGAAATAGTCACGATTCGCGTCCAGTGGTTTTTTGGAAGGGCGACACTGCCAGGAAGAAACGATTCGGTTCGTTTTACTAAACAAGATCAGATTGAAGTTTTAATTGGAAGGCGTTACAACCTAAGAGTTATCGGAGGAGCACATTGTGATAAGAGTGAGACAAATCGATTAGGCTTATTCTCTTTAAAATAAATCCATAGTGAGATATGAAATTCTCAATATGGTAAGAACGTGGAAAGTTTTAAAACTAATTTAATTTAACTTTTGATATTCAGAAAATGAAAAAAGAAAATTTTATAAATAATGGTTAAAATTTCGAACTCTGAACTGAAATGTAATGTTTCGAACTACTTACTTACTTGATACTTGAATGGTCCGTCCTCACTGGGTGTGCGAGCCCCAGCATAATCTTCATTTTTCAGAAATTTGCTGATTAAGCCATTATGGTTTCCTAGAGTCCCGAATTCAGCCTGGCCAAAGTCTGCTCCAGGTCTTCACTACCACAGGCTGTCGCAGCCCTTGTGGGTCAGAGGGAGATTTACCACCATGCGACTTTGATATCAGGACGGTGATGTATCCTGTTATTGGTTTACTCTTAGCTGGGCTTCCTGATGGAAACACCGGACTGCTTCTCAGCTTAGGAGCATCTGCGGAGAGGTGGGAGGATGAATTACCTAGCTACACATCGCTGCCGGCACCCAGGAACCATCTCCAGTCACGATGAGGTGGTTAATCGTTCGGAGGAAATAAGGACCTTCATTTTATTTATTCATTCAATTGTTTCTATTTATTTATACGGTTTGTCTTTACGTATACTGTGCGGATCCTGGCACTTCTGACATTCGATTCGTTTCCATTATCTAGGAAGAAGTTCCAACTTTCTACATGTGGCTTCGGTTGCTCCTTGAGAATTTTCCTTTCATCCTGAATGTCGTAGAATGGTGGTCGAGCATTTTTTTGTGTAGTCCTAATGGAGTCCTTTGTTAGCCAGGCTGGAACGTTTCCAAATGGATTGCAGAGAGTGATTTTTTTCCCAGACAGGTCCGGTACCAATTTCTCGACTTCGGAGGGATGAGAGGCTTGGTTGGCCACGAGTGCAATCGAACTAGCACCATGCTCGTGATGGTGGACATCACTACCACTCTGCTCTCCGCCTCTGGAAATAAAGATAGAATGGTGTAAAAGCTAATCAAGCAAATTGAGATAAGAAGCAAATGTTTCACTTAATAAAGGTAAAAATCGAACTTATTGGAATGTTGATAGTTCCTCCGAGCTATTAATGTGTGCTTCAGCACATTTTTCATTTGTCGTAGTACTTTCGCTCTATGATGACGACTTTAAAAGAAGGCAAAAAGAAGAAAAAAAATGGTTTTTTCTCAATTATTAACTAATAACGTGATTTTTTTTGTCACAAGGCTTTCCTCTACTTTTTAGTAACCGCCGTGAAAAAACCGTCAGCTGCAGTCTTTCTGAAATGTTTCGAACGTGAAATGCTTTTAATGGATTAGGCATGCAGTGTTCATATGGGTTCCTTTCTTCTTTCTTGTTAAAAATACTCAGATTTAGCTTGGCTAATAAGATTTGTAGGACTTAGGAGATTTCAAGCGTTAAAGAATGCAACACAAAAGAAGGTTTGCACTTACTGTTGTTGTCCATCTGGAAGACGAAATGCGCTCAAACGAACGCATGTCCAGGATTTTTACCTATTCATAAGGATGCCGCATCCTTATTTACTAATTCTGGAATTAAGTAGATAGTTGGAGTGATCAGCTCACAATCGTTTTGTTTAGTAAAAATTATTTCTAAGACTGCGAATTTTGACATCCTTTCTAATGACCGTCTAGTTGTAATGGTATCGTAACTGCTTCTAGAGATATGAAGGCCATCGAGCTTAATGGTAGCACATAATTAATTTTAAGCAGTTATGAAACAAAGTGATTCTGAAAAGGCCCTTCCTTTTAGGAGGTAATCTAACGAATACAAAGAAAGAAAGTTTCTGGTAGCTTTCTGTGTGTTCGTATCGAATGCATCCTACTACTCGAGCATTTAGGCATTGCCCTACAGTATGCTTAAAGTACAGTACGCCATAATGCGGGGCTTTTGGAGAATTTTCAGCAGCGTCTGTGGATTCTTCCAAAGTTTTTCGCGTTCTTTTATTTCTTGAGGAGAATTAATATTGAATGATATAATAGTTTGCGACTTGCTTCTAGACCACAACTCACTGTGGTTGCCGAATTAGCATAAGTGCTTCGAAAGATTCGGTCGTGCTCAAAACGGCTGTATTCACTTCGGTCCGGTCTACTCGGGCTTACTCAGCGCTTTCATTGTTTCTTTTCTTTATAGATTAAATTAAAATAATACGATATTCATATGTTTACAACTGGTCGAAACTAATTGATGATTGGTGTTACTTTATAGGATTTTCAGCTTAGATTATTTCCTTTCTAGGACGCCTAAGTAAGGCTCTATCCATGGCCCACCTTCGGCAGAGAATACGTTTATGTCACGATTTCTAAAGTTTTTTTTATTTCAAATTTTTGAAAAATCTGATAGCGAAATATTTTTCGGTAAACTACGCTGAATAGTTGTCTGGAGTTGTACGGGTTGGTTTTACTTCAGAAGTCATAATTCAAATGTTGATTTCGGAAATGTGTAGAATCTTCAACGTGGTTGGAATGTCAGCCCTCATCTCACTACCATGGAAGAAAACTGTTTAACAGTTAGGATAAACTTTCTTCACATAGAGCTGTTAGATTTTTCTCAGTCAAAAACAATTTTTTGCAAAATACAAGAACACTGGGTTAAATAACCTTTTGAAGGAAATATTTCCCTTGTCTTATAGTTCAAATATACTTCTTAGAAACAGGTCCCTTTTCATCACTCAAATTGTAGTACAAAGCGCAGTTTTTGGTATAAAAGGATAAAGGATAAAGCTCTCGGCGTTGATCAATCTCTGAGGGATGCGCCATGAATTCGACTTCATTAAGTATCGTTGGAGGTGATTGAATGCATATCTGGCCTTTGCAATGACTCGCGGTGGCCTGCCGATGTATCGAGCCAGTGCTGCTATCCTCCCAGACAAGTCTGGTACCGATTTGCTGACCCCGGAGGGATGGAAGGCTTGGTGGGCCATGGGAGCAGGAATCGATTCCACGTGCGTGTCGCAGTGGCGCCTCCAACCACTGCGCCACACGCGCCCCTTTTTAGTATGTAAAGAACAAATTTTATAGTTGGAGATAAGTTAACTTTAAAATCTTGTCTTTTGAAAGCCATGACACCTTTCCTTGACTTGCTTCATTTTCATTCTATCAAAATCGTAATGCAGTTTTTAAATAGCCGTCCAAAGCGCTCATGGGGATGCCCAAGAGAACGAGGACGCTACAAGTTCTCAAAACTATTGCCTTGACAGGAGCGGAAGGGTTCATTGCTGGTGTGTTTTTTTTTACCAAATGAAATACTTCATAGCATCAATAAGAGTTGAATAGTAGAGAATGTGGGAATTTTTTCCTGGTTGTGATTTTAATCAGATCCAAATGAGGAGAACAAGATTGGAGTGCTAAATATTTATTAAACCGCAGTTCTAGGAGTAAATTAGAAACTGATTATGCTTTATTTTCGTTTCTTTCAGTTTACACTTTCGTTTCCTCTTCAAAATTAGTGCGGGATGGAATTTGGCTAGTATTCTTTCAACTGGTTCCATTTTAATTTCTTTGTCAACAATTATAAAGCTTAAAAGACCGTCTGAAAACCTTGGCATAGATAGTTGTTATATTTATTTATATGATCTTATAAACTGATATTCTTTAGCTGATGCAGGGTTGGTATAGGTCTTCGTTGTCGTTGTCGTTTTCGGTGGTTAGAAGAAGTCCCACTCTTAGCATCACGGCTCCGAGGAAGGCGAAATCGCCGAAACGTCGGCCATCGACTAACAACGCCAAAAACAAAAACAACAACGACGAAGACCTATACCAACCTCGCATCAGCTATAGAAGATCAGTTTATAGGATTATAAAGCTACAGAATTTTTACTAGGAATAAGTTTTGTTAAAAATTTTCGTATTCCATAGAATTAGCAATTGAAGGAAATACAATTAATGTAATTCTAAACGAATTGGCAGTGATTTTTAGTCTTATCAGTTATCAGATGGGTAAGATCAAGCGCCTGATACCGCCTAGCTCATGAATATTATGAATATTGATCGAATTCAGACTTACTTAATAGTTTATCACTATCATTAGAAGTAATCACAAAAGCCGTAAGATGCTTTTCGTTCGAACAATAAACTTTTTGACAATATGTTTTTATAACATCGGGAACATTTTTATGCTCTCTTAAGCAATGGAAGACTAGCAGTGGTTTTTTCCCTCATAAATGTCCTGTTAACAAAGCTTTTCGAACCTTGTAAAGATATGACGTATTAGTGATACGCGCACATCACCGTATCTTCTCTGTTTTTTAGTTTCAGACTGGATTTCATTACGGTATTCGATCCTCATTGCGTCTTTCGTTTTTCTACAATTTGTTTTAGTGCATTTAGCAACTAAGGATGCTGGACTTCAAAAATATTCTGGTCAAAAGCAATAAAGGCTAACCGTTATCTTATAAGGACGCGTTAGTCCTCGGAAAGGTAATAGCGCGTTCGTTCCTCATCGCAGACACCAGCGCAGTTTCGAAGTTTCGCAAATACCTCAGCACCATCGTGTTTGTAATGAAGAGTGTTTTCACTTGATTAATCGAAAACTGTATTTACTCAACGTGATGACAATTATACTTTGAAATTAATCGTTGCTGGAAATCACACCTGCGTTAGGCGGTAGCTTTGACGGAATGTTTTTCCCAGACCTATTAGCGTTAATGTTGTCTACTTAAGGACATTATTATCACTATTGTTGTCCTTGCTCTTATTATGGTTTTTTATTTTTTTATAACTACTAACGTTGCTGTTAATCTCGTATACGAAACACTGATGATGTTTCGTTTCTTTACCTGGGTAGGCTTTTCGGTGTCACCTTAAGTAGCCGATAACCGTTCTGAGGCATTTCCATAGCCATTCGCCAACCTTGGTCATTGAAGAGATATTCACAACTCGTGAAATGAATCCTACTGTTACACAGTGGTTTTCGAAAACCGATATTCTCTTTTTTTTTGGTGAGAGGCTGAACTATTTTTGATTTATCAATACATTAAGAAATACTGAAAATATCTCCATAGAGTAATGCCTGTATCACCTGTATCACCTGTAGTCCTGTTGATCGTCGAGTGACTCGAGAGGGTGCCAGTAAATCCTTCATTTTTTCCTATCGCGTGCAAGAGTAGCCCAGTGGGTTCTCCTCGCTTTAGAAACTCGTCGAGCATCATATCGTTCTTCTAGGTTTTTCGTGAAGAACTCTGACCATCGGGTCGGTGGTCTTCCT
The DNA here is from genome assembly GCA_009735665.1 of Angiostrongylus cantonensis. Taxonomy (NCBI): domain Eukaryota; kingdom Metazoa; phylum Nematoda; class Chromadorea; order Rhabditida; family Metastrongylidae; genus Angiostrongylus; species Angiostrongylus cantonensis. The sequence goes on from MQTX01000067.1 coordinate 519,872, forward strand.
GCAGTAAATTTGACATCCCGAGGAATCCAGTCACTAACAGCCCTTGTCCATCGGTTATCATTCATACGCATTACGTGTCTAGCCCACCTAATCTTCGACTGTTTGGCGTGCAAAACGGTATCTTTGATTTTTGATCGTTGACACCTCAGAGTCTCGGATCCCATACCTTACTTGTGTGAAACGGGATATTCCTAGCATCGTCCTTTCGACTGCGCGTTCGATAACACTGAGTGATCTTTCATCCTGCTTACGTAGCGACCAGGTTTTTGACGCATAAGTTAGGGCAGGAAGAATCGTTGAGTCGAAAAGGTGGGCACGGAATCGGGTGTTCTTTGTTCTCTCCACAAGCCTAGCAAATACACAAAGTAGGTGCCAAATCGGCGCAGCAGGAACAGGGAGTCCATCCCCTGGATCCCCCTGCCTCTCAGAGAAGCAAATGTCGCTTTTGGTCCGCGATTAACCCCTATCCGCCACCTGGGGACGCGCCACGTAGCCTCGCGACAAACCGGCTCGAGATCCCTCATATGAGGGAGATCCGTGGAGAGTAATGACATAGCCATTAATTATGACTTTATGTTGAAGAGGTTATATCATTCACCGATTTTCTACCGAAACTACCGATATCATTCTTGACAGGAACCTTAAGTCGTTTAGGTGCTCTTGAATGGCCGATGGAAGGTCAAATGTGGATTCCAAGTAATCAATAACCTGCTTTAAAATGCAGACCTTTTGAAGGACGATTACTCACTCTTTTCTTCTGTAAGGAACTTATTTGTTTATATTTTCACATATATGTAATCTTATTCAACCTCGTGGTTTCACACTTGCGGATTGTTTCTTGTGCACCAATTAGCGCCAAGTGACAACAAAGTACATGATAACAAGCTCGAAGCCGTCGAAAACAAACTGAGCCAACATCTATTCCGAATGTGATATTCGGTCTACGCAACTCATTGGCAGACGCTTGTAACTACCTTACTAGTTGGTCCTGCATCAAAAACATTTGAAATAGAGGCTCTGATTTTAAAAAAAATGTGATGAGGCTCATTTCCGTTGAGTAGCATAGTGGATTAACGGATTGTCGTGGTGTGCGACAACTTGGTGAAGGATGGCTTTAGCTCTGCATTTCGAAGTCATTCGAAGATTAACGCCATTATTGATGACGCAAATGACTATAGGAGGGAGCACTATTCATTAAAAGTTCTTTTATGCTAATACATTTTCATTTGCATTCGAGATGACGTGTTCGTGAATGTTAAAGGCAGATTTAGTGCTTCTTCTATTTGCGCGAAATGTTCAAGGAGCAGTTCTTGTTCAGAGCAACGTATTTTTCCTCAGACTACTGTGGATAGGATATTGATCGAGCTCAGAAGGGACATATCCCATCTTTGAGACTGGAAATTTTAATTGTTTCCATCTTCCGGTAGACTTTGCTTCATAATCTATCCATTCATGACCATGTAATAAAAAATTTACTACTAGGAGATATTTAAGAATGCAGATTTCTTTCGATCCAATGTTTAGAATGCTTTGACACTTAGAACTTTTGGTGACAAGCACTTTTAGTATTTGTTACGTTGGTTTGCAGCTGTGACCTGTGGAGGCGATCGACTCTTGTCCGTCGGTGAGTTTAGCTACGTCTTCAGGATCTGTTGCGTTTTGTCCTCTTTGCTTTCACTTAGAATCCTTAAACAATCATGTGGGAGGACAATGTGCGAAGATGTTCCCACATTTTCGTCTCAAGCCAACCGCTGTGGTGCGGAGTGAAGTTTGTTCCATTAGAAAGATGATTTTTCTAGGACGACAGAGGCTCTTATGACTAATTTTTTAGTATTTCGAAACCGACTTTCCTTTAACCTCGGTGTGACTAATCGTATTCTTTCTTTGATGGGCTTGCACGTGGTTGATAAGTATATTTTCGGCTAACGTTTCGACGTCTTCGTCTTCATCAGAGCCGATGATCCGAGTCGATGGTCCACGCTTGTTATTCGTCCCGATGTGGCGGCTTCGCCTTCGTGTCGAGTCAGGCCTCTCAGCGGTCCATCTTCTCGAATGAGGCACACTCATTTTTAATTTATTAATCTACAAAGAATGATGTAACAAAGCTAATTCATTTTGAAATAAGAAAGAAAAAAGTTATGTAGTGGAAAAAATGGGAAGGAAATTGTAGAAGAAGTTTTTGGAAACACTTGCATTTTAGGTTTCAAAATTGCAGGAGGTTTTGGCAAAAGAGCTTTCAATTCTTTCTGCCTCTACTTTTTGTTACATAGTCGTGATCTCTGAGCTTGTATTGCGGCGTGCCTTGGAGTGATACCAAATCGCCCTCATCGTCAAATCGTCATAGTCATTTGTGAAGCGTTTTGAATCACACTAGTTACGGAGCATCATGTTCTCTTGACTAGCTATAAAACTGAAGGCAATCGCATGAAAGACACTTCTGAACTCAGTGATCAGGTTATATTTAGATCGCGTTTTCCATCGCATATATCAAACCACAATCACGACAGCAACTTTATCGAGTTAGCATCCAATCAGAAACTCCTACTTATAATTTCTCCTTCTGAAGTAATTATCCAGCTACTTGAGCGAGTAGTCTCATAAATGCTTTCAGTCGTGTTTGCCATATACCATAGTGTTCTGTGTTGTGTTTTGTTGCTTTTAATGACATGAACTTTACCGCCTCACTTCTCGAAAAAGCCCTTTATTTTTAGTATTATTTTTAAGAAGAAAATCACATGTAGCTCAGCTGGCTTCACTGTTGGAACCCGAGTAGCATACTCACTGACAGCCTGGTGGGCATTCCGAAAGTGCATCTAAGGTTCATTTGCTAAAGCCCGTCTCAAGCGGCTTTCCTTCATGTACTCCGTTGATTGGAGGCTTTTGATGAATGGCAGTCCACAATCGGTGCACGCATGAAAAATTACATTCTATAGACATCGGAAGTTAATCCAGCGACGGATCGAAAAATAATTTTTTAACGAATCCATTTGAGTTTTCGGAGCCAGTATTCATGCGTCCTTTTCTTTCTCAGCAATCGCGAGGTTGTGAAATAGCATACGTTTACTTTCATACAATCACAGGCATACAACTCAATCGTAGCTGACGTTTCGGCAGAATCGCCTTCTTCAGAGCCGTTTCTTTACATGCCTTCCACTGAGGAAGAGCCGCTGATCAGCGTCGCCAGTATTCATGTTTGGTCAGCATTCATCCTCCTATCGTTTTTTGGGGATCCGCCTTGGCCCTCAATAACTTACTGGAAATCCGACTATCCAATCTGATCTAGCGAAAACTCCTGAATAGTTAAGCTTTTTTAAACTGATACAGAAGCGCCTCCGCTTTTCTCATTTATGCAACAGACATTGAATGATACAGTTTCATTATGCTTGCAATTTAAATTTTCTTTATAATGTTTACTTTTTCACAAGATGGCTGACGAAAGATAATATGACGATCAGGGCTACCACCTCACCTAATTGGACTGCTTATAACTTCCACGACCGACTTTCTAATAACCTCGGCATTGATCAAGTAATTCTTCGTATTCTTGTTGAGCAAACGCAAGGTGTTATTATTATTCTTTATTCACATATAAGCTGATATTTCGGCGGACTTCGTCTTTCTCAGAGCCTGGAAAGGTCAACTTGACAGCAATCTACTCGGCCAAACGTCTCATAACCAAACAGTAGATTTGGCTGAGTAGATTGCTGTCAACTTGACCTTTCCAGGCGAAACGAAATGTCAGCTTATTTGTGAATAAAGAATAAAAATAACACCTCGCGTTTGCTCAACAAAAATATGAAGGACTGCTTATAGTTTCTTTACTTATTGAAAAACTTAACAGGACAGTAGTTGTAGTCTTTCTTAGCACCATAAAAAGGATAAAGGATGAAGCTCTCGGCGTTGATCAATCCCATCGATCAATTGGAGGTGATTGAATGCATATCTGGCCTTTACAATGACTCATGGTGGCCTGCCGATGTATCGAGCCAGTGCTGCTATCCTACCAGACAAGTCTGGTACCAATTGGCCGACCCCGGAGGGATGGAAGGCTTGGTGGGCCATGAGCGCAGGAATCGATTCCACGTGCGTGTCGCAGTGGTGCCTCCAACCATTGCGCCACACGCACCCCCTTAGCACCATGAGTACCAATAAAGATGCTATAAAAGTTCTTGTTTTTCTTGCAAACATTCCTTGAAGCAATTTCTTTTTATATTGAGTACTGTGTATAATGCGAAATTTTTTGATTTAAAATAGTGTCCTGATTATTGCGTCCAAAAGGCTAATCGCCTAAGGTGATATAGAATATTACACGGATACTTAGCGTTTAATGCTACGCCAAGTGTACTCACAAATGACTTTATGTTGACATAGAGGGATATTTTTTTAAAATTTTAGCCATAGAAATTTACAATGAGGTATTCTCTTCCTATTAAATCAGCTGTTTTTGTTTTCATCTAGTCTGGTTCTCGTTTAGCGCAGTAGTTATGGATGTCGCATGGTGCGCACAATATGGTTGATGGCTCGATCGCGCGCTTTCAGGTATCCATGCCCCACTCCATCCCTCTTCGTTATGCAAATTGCCACCAGTCCTATTTCGAAAGAATAAAACTAATAACTGATATACCGGTAGGCTTTCATAGGTCCAGGTATGGTATGTCCAGGTATGCAACCAGTTGAATGTATCGAATGTCTACCAGGGATTGCTCAATGGTAAATGCTTCCCCCTTAACAATTTATATCTTCTGAGTAATAGACTAGGCCTTTCCAAACCTTTTGTAGTATCCATATCTTTACATGTGATTGGAATGTGAAAGATCTGCTTTTTTTCTCATAAGTATATTATATTCCTCGACTAGATCTGCATGACCAACAAAAGACCATCATTTATTTTCATTGCTTCAGTAGGGATCTATACCTAATGAAATACGGGATAACCCGGAACATTTCAATCCGTTGCAGTACAGTGGCTGTAGCTTATCTTATTTGAGCGTCTACAAATTAAGCTTAATTCTATTTGTCGTTTTTTCACACAGAACTCAAATGCCTGGTTGCTTGGCTTCCGTCTTCTTAACGATAACGTGAATCCCATTAAAAATTGATGAATGACCGCATATAAATGCAAATGGTTACTGCACTGATGATGTGGTTGATAAAGAACGAGAATAACGACTCTTGTGCCTTTTTTCTCCGAGAATATTTCAGTGGAGATTTTTACTTACCTCATGAGGCTTCACACGTGCTACCGGCTCGCCTTAGAAATGAGCGGCCGATTTTCTCATGATTAATTTGCTTAACGTCGGGCAGACTTTGGTCAGGCTGGCCTCGGGATTCCAGGGAACCGCATTGGCTTAACCAGCAAATCTCCAAAAAACGGAGATTATGATGGGGCCCGCACAACCAGTGAGGACAAGCCATTCAAGTATCAAGTGAGTAAGTAGTAATTAGGTTCACCATCCAATTGTTTCTTAGCTATCGTCTCAAACGAAGCCAATTTGAAACAAATCACTTTCGCTAAAATTAGATTCCATTGCAAATGGCAACACCATTTTCTCATGGCATATATGGCTTTTTTTATGCCGAAGATTTTCCTCCTCTCTTAAGTCATTTTCCACTTTTATTTTCTCATTAAATTCGTCTTACTTAACGACTTTTACCAAATTTAAATCATTTAAACAGTTCGATGTCCATTCTTCCCTATTTCATGGCGAAGTGGAAGTATATGGCGCGGTGTGTAGAGGTTCCTTGCAATAAACACTAGTCGTAGGCTCGAACTCGCGCCGCTGGCTTAGCAGGCCCTCAATCCCACCGGGGTTCGGCAAGTAAGTAGCAGGTTAATCTGGAAGGATAACAACACTTACTTATTACATCGGTAAACCCTGTCATGTCATTTTATAAGCGGAACATGCTTCATTTCTACGATGCTTAATGGAGTTGTTCGCATGAGGCGATCTAGGTGGATTGATCAACTCTGAACCCTTTATTCCTTATATCTCTTTGAATTGTTCAGCTTACACGAGGTTGTTATATAAGTTTTATTCGGCTAACATTTTGCCGCTTTCATCTTTCTCAGAGTCGGTGATCTTAGTTGATGTCCACATTTGTTCGTCTTCTCGATATGGTATCTTCGTCATCGTACAGAGTCGAATCATCCTTAGCGGAGCACGGCTCGAATAAGGCAACTCACTCGGCGATGCTCATTTATATAGGATGTTTGCTGACTGATTGTCGACCGATAGTGATTTTTTCATGTCGTCAATCCATCCTGTAGTAGTCGGTCTTAGAATAGCTAACACATCGCGGAATGACACTGTTAATTAACCATCTTTTATTTAACGTCGGCGTGAAAAATCAATATATCTCCTTGGGTTCTTTAGCTTATATAAAGTTTCATACACATTTTATTCGGCTAGTGTTTCGACGTCTTCATCTTCATCCTTTTTTAAATTTCATCTTTTTCCGACCTGAATAATTTTGAACAAGGAGCCTCGTTGAAAAATATCTAGTGACCTTGTCATTGATTGTCTCTAATAGAAAAAGTTAGAAAGAAAAGGAATCTTTTGGAGGCCATTCTTAAGAGTTTCAATGTTTATTTATTCAGAAGCTCATCGTTTTTTAAAGCAGTGTAATAGCTGATTATTCCGTAGCTACAGTGACGTATAGGAGTTTTACTACTGTCTGTTTCTAAAATCGGAGCTCCAGCCATCGGCAGTTTCCGCTGCTCTAATTTAACTAAGTCAGTGGAAGTTTTGTAGTCTTGTCTGAGCAAAAAGGGATGAAAGTATGTTTCGAACTGTTAGTAATACAGTTAGAGTATATAGCCTTTAATAGACCGTGATTAATCGAATACAGCTTTCTATTTTCTAACTGGGAAGTAAGCTTAACCTGAAAAGGATCCATCGCAAATTCGGAAACCAAGTAGTGAAAATATTCCATCACATCATTACAGTTACATTAGAAAATGTGTTTGTCTAGAACATGCTGCCTAACAGGTTTGTTACAGTAAGACCTGTTAGAAATCAGTGCAAGCCCAGAGTAGATGTAAGGCATGAGCCATAAGCGGACATATTCTTAGTCCAGCACTGGTAAGATCCTTACAATTTGTCTTCCATCTTTAATGAATCAAACATTTTAGTTAGGCGTCTCCTCACAAGAGAAGGTGTTGTGGTTAGTGATCTATCACCAAACACTATCTTAATCACCAAGCACTTCATGATTTGATTTGTTCGTAGGAGTGCATGGCGATAGATATATGACCGTAGCTGGTACACAACAGTGAGTTTTGCTCACAGTACAGTTGCATTGCTCTCTGCTCTTAGCGTCTCAGTGTTCATTGTCAAGACAATGTACTAAATTTTCGTGATGAATGCCCTCCATGAACATTGCTCATTGGAGCAGCTTTTTTTTCGAACTCTCACAGTGTGCAAGAAACGGTGTCCGTAGATTGCCGTTGCAGGAATCGGGTCCACTCCCTTGCGAATTAAAAATTCATCTATTATATCTTTCGATTGAGTTCTCGCCAGCATAGCAAGAACTTTTGCTTCACGTGATCGTGAACTTCCCCATACGTCATTTTAAACAAAAATTTAATAATTATTTTTAAAAGCAACGCATTTTTTTGCTTTCCACAGTGGTAAGTAGCTCCTCTTCGGTCTTTCCTAATGCATTTTTCTTTCACTTTACCCTCCATCACAGATGGCATTGATAAATATCTAATACGTCGTCGAATATCGAGTGCTGATGGAGTGAAAACATATTGGTGGTCAATGTTTTCCTTTTTTTTCTACGGCCATGTATTTTCAAATAACTACACGGTATATTGGCGGGTGTGGGGCAGTGGTCGGAGACCCTCTGCAGTGCGCGTGGAATCGCTCCTCGCGCCCATGATCGTCCAAGCCTTCCACCCTTCCGGAGTCTGGAAATTGGTACCAAACCTGTCTGGGAGTATAGCAGGACTGCGTTAACATCGGTCGGCTATCGCGAGTCATTGTAAAGACCAGATATGCATTCAGTCACTTCCAAACGATGCTTAGTGTAGTCGAATGCACGACACTTCTCTCAGTGATTGGTCAACGCTGAAAATTTCTTATCCTTTCACAAAATACTTGTATTCACGTCATCAGATGGGCTGAAAATGTGTCTGATTTTTCATAACATTGATAAAAACTCGATGTCATGTGAAACTATTTGTTTGATGAAGGCTCATTAAGCAGTGAATTGTTTATTTGTGTTCTCTTCAAAGATATTTCGACCTTTATTTGAACCTTAAATCTTTTTTCATCAGCCTCAAGCTAGCTTATCACTGAAAGAATGCTCTTGAGAAATATTCTGGCTAATTATTTTTAGTGGTGCGATGAGGTCCCAGTTAGAATTGAATCGCCGTCTTTCTAAAATTTTCATCTAAAACTTCTTTTTTTGAAACACTCTCTTTTTATTTCTGTCGAAGATCTCAAACATCTTTTCTGGAGCTTTCTTGGAGGTCTTCTAGAAAGTTCTAACCGTTTTCATACAACATTTCTATCAAGCTTCATGCGCAGACATGTTCTTCGCGTAAATTCCATACTTCTAAAGCTTTTCATCATGGCAAGTCTTGAATTACAATCACATCTGCAGAAGTTTCAAATGAAATTAGTTGGATAGATTTCCTTTCTTTATGAAGGTGGACGTTTTTTTCCTGTCGTCAGTGTGATTTTTTCTAATCCACTTTGGCCTAAGAGATGGTTGTAGCTGCAAAGATTTTTATCGAACCGATGAATGAGAAGACCGTCGGTCTTCGTTTTCGGCACATCACATCGCCAACTTTAGGCGCTAATGTCTTTTTCTCATTTCTTTGTGGATTTCGCCTATCTATCATCTCACTAAAGTTTATGGTTGATGGAAAATTTCTTACAGTACCCTAGCCAAATATGTTATCTTTCAGTTTTTATTAACATAGCTTTTATCACCGCGAAAGGGGAATGACGTTTTACACATCACAATGTATAAAATTTTATTTCCTGCATGTAATTTTTTAGTGGTAAGATGTTATATTAGATACAACCACAATGATGCTGAAACGTTTGCAAAACTTCGGCTCCAGACTAAATTCGAACCTGCGTTTGCTCTTTCATGGGGTTCACGTGTTTCTCACTGCACACTCGGCACTGAATTCAGTCAAGCTGGGACTGTGGTCTAATCTGGCCTGGGATTCATGTTTTGCAAATGTTTGAACACCACTATGGTTGTATCTTTGCATGCCGTTGATTTTATGGGTATTTCCATGTAAATCTAGTGACATTATGGTATTAACTTAAGCTATCCTCCCTTTTTCAATATGGAGTCGAACATCTTAAACATCGCTAGCAATGAAAGCTCCAAACAACCAAATTTTCAATATTTTATGTCCTATGCTGAAATTTATAGTTAAACAGGGTCAGGTAGCACAGTGGTAGCGGTGCCCGTCATCACGAGCATGGGGCTAGTTCGATTCTACTCCGGACCAACCAAGCCTCTCGTCCCTTCGGGGTCGGAAATTTGGTACTGCAATCGAATTGGGAGCGCTCCAGCCTGTCTATCGCAGTATACCAGAGAGAATTGCTCAGCCAAAATTTTACGACTTTAAAGATGAAATGAAAGTCCTCAAGCAGCAACCAAAACCACAGGTAAAGTTAGAAGATCTTCGTGGATGAGGGATACGAAGAAACGAATTGAAAGTGATAAGTGCTAGGATCCGCCCAGTCGATGTGAAAACGGGTCAAATAAAATGAAATAATTAGAAAAAATAATGCAGTAGTTTTAAAAACTGACTTTCCTCATGAAGAAAATTTTCTAGATTCTTTAAGATATTTATCGCTTATGGGGAATATTTGGCAACGTATTTGGCGACGGTATAAGGCGTTTCTTAGAATCTGACTCGTTTACAGTTTTCACTGTGAAGTTCCCTGAAAACACCACTAGTAATCCAGACATAGCCATTATGAGATGCCTAACGATCACCACTGTGCAGCAATCGGACATTGAAATATGAGAAGTGGTTGACACCTTGCCAGTAGATTGATTTCAGACGATTCTCTCCATCCGGCTTGCTTTAGACGTTTTACCAGTTCAAAATTTTGAACAATTTCTAAGGTTAATTGAAACAATTACAGTGAAATGAATATCTGGCTTAGCGCCGTAATTCAACAACTAGAGCACCACTAATTAACTATACGCTTTCAACCTCTCGATATTGTCTTTGTAACCTAGCTATGAATCATACTTTTGTGAAGCAGTGACTTTTCTTTTACCTAAGAGAATATGTGCTTAAACAAAGCAATCTAATCAACAGCGTTGGTTTCATCCGCAAGTCGTATTCAGGTGATCGTCTCTAATAGTATGAGCAAGGTCATTCATGATCAATCTCATAACTTTAATCCTCAGTCCAAGTTACTCGATCACATTCCGAACAATTCTTCAAGCCCAAGATCGAAATCATTTGCAATTTTTTCCTACGGCCAAGTAGATAGCCGTCTAAATAGGGAATTATGGGACCAACAGTTCAACTCTGTGCATGTTTTATCCAGTATGTCCGGCAATGATAGAATCCTAGAAATGAGAGAAGAATCCACTAGCTATGTTCCCAGTGGTTTAGCTAAGCCCAACAAAATCAATAAACATTCCGATTCATCTGCCAGACTTTCTTTCGAAGATATCATTAATTTTATGTTTCATCCATGCACTCGTCTTCATTGTTAACATCTCAGGCCAGTACGACGCATTACATCAGTTATTCGATCAAAGCCGCGCCTTTGAGCAGCCTCTCGCATTTTTAAGCAATGCAGGCGGAGGCCACTACTAACCGACCTGTCAACTCTCCTCGAGAGCTTCCTCGTTTAAACGACAGCATATATTTATGTATGAATATAACATATATATATATGCATATATGTACATATATATGTATATATATGTACATATATATATATATATATATATATATATATATGCCAT